>CALYLW010000623.1:165093-459564 GCA_944989445.1 Ampullaceana balthica
TAATTGCGAATGGCTGCCACGTGTCTACGTGTGAGGTATCCACTTCTGGACACTAAAACGGTATCTTATCTTATCTTATCTGTTTACAGACGCTCCTTCTATACAGAAGATTATTGCGTCCTACGCTTATCTATGGTTTGTGTTTAGTCCTGCATTTTTATTAGAGATTTAAATGTTGATAAAGTGTTGGTTTTCCTGGATTCTTCAGGCAACCCATTCCACGCCCGAATTCCGGACGGGAAGAAGGAAAACTTGTATGTGTTTGTTCTTGCATACGGAATAAGAAAGGTGTTTTTATCCTTATGTCTATCTGAGGGTTGTATTAAGTTATCTTTGTGTTGTATTTCTAAATTAGAATTAATTGCTTTATGTATGATTACTACTTTGCTTTTGGTTCTTCTATCCTCTAGTGTTTCAAGGTTTAATGATTTAACTAATGGTGTTATTCTTGTCAATTTTGAATATTCTCCAGTAATGAATCTGGCAGCTCTTTTTTGAATTTGTTCTAGTTTATCAATGTTTTCTTTGGTGGATGGGTCCCATACAGAAGATGCATATTCTAGTACAGGTCTCACCAAAGTGAGGTAGCATTTTAGTTTTATATCTCTATTACATTTGTTAAAGTTTCTTTTTATAAAGCCTAAGGTTTTGTTTGATTTTTTAATAACTTCATTGACATGATAGTTTCTCATTTATTAAGACTCCTAAGTATTTTGCATCTTTAGTTTGGGTCAGTTCTTTTCCATGAATGTAATATTTTGAATTTATTTGTTTCTTTTTCTTTGTTACTCTTAACGGTTGGCACTTTTCTGGGTGGAAAGACATACTCCAGTTAGTTTCCCATTTTATCAATTCATCTAAGTCTTTTTGTAAAATTTTGCTGTCTTGTTCTGATTTAATTGTTCTATAGATTATACAATCATCAGCAAATAACCTAACTTTTGTACCTGTTGAGATGTTGTTGGATAAATCATTTATATAAATTAAAAAGAGTAAGGGACCTAGCACAGTTCCTTGTGGAACTCCTGAGTTAACCTTTATTGGTGCAGATTTAGATCCATTAATTATTACAGTTTGCTCCCTGCCCAAAAGGAAGTCTTGGATCCAGTGATGTAAGGAACCTGAGATTCCAAAGTGGTTAAGTTTTTTAATAAACTAAGGTGGTGAACTTTGTCAAATGCTTATGAGAAGTCTAGTAATATTGTATCTATTTGATCATTTTTGTCTAAGCCTTTTGATAGTTCATCTATTAAACCTATTAATTGTGTTTCACATGATCTGTTTTTTCTAAAGCCGTGTTGATGTGGGCATAGGGCATTATATTTGTCAAGGTGGTTAACTATTCTACTATATATTATGTGTTCTAGTAATTTACAGGTGATACTAGTAAGTGATACAGGCCTGTAGTTACCAGGGTCTGATTTATCCCCTTTCTTAAAGAGTGGAGTTACGTTAGCTAATTTCCAATCCTGGGGCACTTTACCCTGGTTTAGAGAGGCTTGAAAGAGAACTACAAGGATTGGGGACAGTTCATTGCTTAGTTCTTTTAATAACCTTGCAGGCAAATCATCTGGGCCAGTAGCTTTGTTTATTTTTAAGTTTTTTAGGAGTGAATGTATACCTATCTCATCTACAGTTATGTTACCTAGTTCCTCCATTTTATTTAAATTTATTAAAACTTCCTTGTCGCCTGAGGCAGAAAAAGATGATGCAAAATATGTGTTAAGGATATTAGCTTTAGTTTCATTATCATTATAGGTTTTATTGTTTGAGCCTTTTAGTGGGGCTATTCGGTAATGATTGAGGTCTTACGTAAGTGGGACGTTAAGAAAAAACAAAACAAAAGAGGGCCTGAGGCAAAAAATTTATGTCTCCAAAATGTATATACAACACACACACACACATACATACCTGACCCCTTAAAATATTATAATAAGATTTTGCCATGGCACCTTGGCGTAGTGTTAGTGCCGTCCGTGTACAAGAGAGTTCCGCCATCCTCCACAAAACAAAGCTGGGTAGTTGGTAAAAAATAAATATTCAATGTATATACATTTTTTAAAGTGACCTCCTTGGCATGTGCATTGCTCACTGTGCCATAGTCCTCTTCAGAATTTTTTTTAAATTTCAAAATTAGCCAAAACAAGCAATAATGATTTTTAAAACAAATATACTACTTATTGCAAGGAGAACAAAGATAAGTTCAATTAAGCTTAGAATAATAGCCTAACTCCATACATTTTTTTAAAATTTAACATTTAAAAAAAGACCTTTTCCACCCTTCCATTCCAGTGGCGTAGCTAGAACTTTTGCCGCCCGGGGCGGTCTCCAATGTGCCGCCCTTTTTAGGGACCGTCCATAATTGACATCACGCACCTTGGGGGGGGGGAGTTATACATTTGTTACGATATGTGACGAGAGGGGTGTGTTTGAGAAATGTGACGTCATGTCAAAACGCACAACTTTAAATAAAAGTTCCACTTAAATATTGATTACTGACACTGTATTTAATGACGTTTACGCAAAACGCGTGTTACGATATTACGGTGCAGCCTTGCACTAAAAACATACTTAAATGTAAAAAAAATTGATTTGAAACATGCTTATTTTCAAATAGAAAATATGGCCTTTATGGTGGAGGGGGGGGGGTCAAAACTTTATGCCATTATTATTGAAGACTTGGTCTAAGTCTAAGTTTTTGTGGCGACGTGTGACGAGGTCGGAGGGGGTTAAAAATAAACCAAAATTGCCTGACGTCATTTATAGACGGCAAATTAGTCGATTATATGATGTTTTTAAAAATAAATTAATAAACATGAATAGATAATTGTAATTGAAACGAAGTAAAGGTGGGAACATGTTTACCATTGCATGCCATATTTATGTAAGCAGTAATTAAAGAGGCCGCATAAGATGATATACCTATACATACACATTTATAAAAATACACTATATATTTTTAAAGGCCACAAGAAAGTTACTGAGGTTGCAGGTCCCCCCCTTCCCCCCCCCCATAAGACAAAAAATTCCAAATTTACACACACAAAAAACATTATCAATTACTATTCTTTTATTTTATATTTATAAATAAATGATTTTTTTTTACAAAGAAATTGTATATATTAGTATGTAATCATATTTTTACATTTACTTTCATAACAAAAAAATCGTGTATTATACTATCATAATGTAAATTATTTGTAATATCTCGTTCTATGGACAATATTGCAAGATTTTGTTGTCTTAAATCGCTCATTGTGGAACGAAGATAATTTTTATAAACTTCACTTTGGAAAAGCTCCTTTCACAGCTAGCGACTCTGATAGCAATTGTTGAAAAAATTAATAGCAAAATTACAATGTTGGTTACAGAATTTTCCAATCTTACTGTTGAATTTTTTAAAATAGATCAAGGGGACCTTTCCCCCCATTTTTCTAACATAATTCCTCTTCTTGTAGTGTAGGTACAGTCATAAAAACCTGGATCCTTTTTCTTTCAATATTGAACTGTTCTTTATCAATGTCAATAAAATAATTATTTGATGTTCAAATGTTTCATTTAGTAGGTTACATGGTGTTATATACGAATATTTTCTTGCAAGAACATGCAACTCATCAAAGCGTTCTTTTATTTTATTATATAATTCCATCCACGGATAAAAACATTTCCCGTTGTACTTCTCGCTCTAAAGATAGAAACACGTCTTCTTAATTTTCCCCACTCATATTTTTTCTCCTTCTAACTCAGCGTTCAGTTGATATCTCCAACTCTTCACAAAATTGTTTGGCTGATATAACAGTAACATCGTTCTGTATTAACGCATCTCTTTGTTCAGTGAAATGGATTTTTACTTAATTTAAAAATGACGGGTTCACATAAATTGAGATAACATAGAAGAGAAAAGATTGCATTGAATTGAGTAAAATTCCAGCATCTGATCTCGTTTTACTAGTTACTCCCTCAGATGTCAATTTTTCCAAGACGCTTGAAATTTTAAAGTATGTCTTTTTCGAAATTATTTATGCCTTTTGTTGTGTTTATTAACGGAGAAATGTGAATATTTTCATGTTCTTGTCATAAGTCTTAATAATTTTCCATAAAATAGATGGATTCAAATTATTGACACATTACTTTAATTGGATAGGCTTAACATTTTTAATGAATTACCGTATTTTAATGAAAAACACAAATTATTTTTGCTACTTTAATGCAATAAAAACAAAATAAATTTCATTTTTAATAGTTTACCTTACAATAATTTTCTGAAAAATCAAACAGAACAGTAATATAAATTACTACTTGCAAGTTAAACACAATATTTGAAACAACATGAATTGTAGGTACTTGTTCGAGCATCATTCTGCGAATGTCGAAATTCCACGCAAAAACTATCGTGGCGATATTAATAGCACATATTATTTGGGCCCAGCGTCGATGTGTTTTTTGTGAAGTTTTCTTATCATAGCGTCATCTGGTCGTATACCGCTTACTTTTCCAAACAAATCGATACCTTTTTTGAGTGATTTTAAATTTTCGAACGGTTTTGCGTTAGTTATAACATCCACTATGTAATCAAACAAATGTTGTGGGAATCCTTTAATTAAGACTAGAAATGACAAATATTTTTGTTTCATCTTGGTTTTACCCATTCAAAGGAAAAAGGGTGGTTGTCGGAATAGGTTGCACTTTTCAAATGCCCACAAATGCCGCCGCTAAATGTGTGCCGCCCGGGGCGGACCGCCCCCACCACCACCTCTAGCTACGCCACTGAGTTTGTGAGAACTTAGACGTTGACAGATAACACGCGTGAAGCCATTGAAAACGTCATTAAATAAATTGCAAGCAATGAATTAGTTAAGTGGAAATTTTATTTAAAGATGCACGTTTTTTGTTGATGTGACGTCATATTTCTTTACCCCCCCCTTTTCCACATCGTCACAAACGTGACGAGGCGCGTGAGGTTATTTATGGACGGCCCATTTTGCCTTCTAAATTATGAATCTTTAATTTTTAAACCAAACGCCTCATAAGCGCACGCCCAACGTTTTTATTCATATTTAATGAAAGTACTTGAACGTATAAGTTTTAAATTATTTTCTTCTTTTTAGTCAACTTATAAAAAACTTGTTTTTAAATCCCTTATATTAACTTCACCGGCGTCTCTCTCTCTCTCTCTCTCTCTCTCTCTCTCTCTCTCTCTCTCTCTCTCTCTCTCTCTCTCTCTCTCTCTGTCTGTCTGTCTTGGGCGGGCGGGCGGAAAAAGAAAAGTAAAAAATGACCCACTTCCCATGATCCGATCGAACTGAAATTTGGCACACTGACCCGTCTAACCTAACAATGCATCGTATCAAAATTTCAGATCGATCGATCGTACCGCAATTAAATTAATGCATTTTTAGTTTATCCTTATATGAGGTATGTAATTTAAATTCACTGTTTGTTATTGTTTTTTTCTTCCACTTCCACGTGAGTTTGAGTTGACGCCGACCGTCGTGCCGACACCCCCTAACATCACACCCCCATTTATTAAAGACAAGGGACATCACTCGGTGTCAGTCTGTAAATGTTGGAAAATAATCAATACTGTTAGTTATGTCTCATATATAAGGGATTTATAGTCAAAAACTTTGTTTTTGCGGGTTTGTTTATTTTTAACCTCTACTTATTACACTAAATCCACTTTTAAAAGATCCCCAGGTTATTTCCTACAATTTTATCCATATCAATAAAAAGTAAAAACGACCGAGTATGATTGAGTATCTTATCTTCATAAGATAAGAAGATAATACAATCGGTCGTTTTTATAAACTTTTTTTGGTCTGGGGAAAAATGTAGAAAATAACCTGGGGATTTGTTAAAATCCAGAGGCAGCTAGGCCGTAAATATACTGAAAAGTAATTTTATTCATAAAAGAGTAGATACATCATTGAAGGTTGAAAGTTAATGAAAGTAATGCTAATAACTAATACTAATAATAATAGCCTTAAGAATGAAAAGTATTATACTTCACTTTTGGAGGTATACACTTTTAATGCACTGCTTCCTGTAGCAGATGAGCTGTTAGTTTGGTAACTTTTCATTACCTACCTTTTTCTGCTTTATTTTGGTGCCAGACTTTCTCAGTCAATTTTAAGTTGATTGGAATTGGAGACTAAGTAACTAAGTAAGAGATTATGATTATTTTGATTATGACATGAATGCTATAATTTACCGTATATACTCGTTCGCAAGCCGACCTTTTTTTGACAAAATCTATGGGAAAAAGTTGGGGGGTCGGCTTACAAGCTGGTCATGGGTGATTTCTGCATACTTCATGACTTCATGGATATTGAATATCGGTGTTGTTATTGTTATTGTAGATCATCAAGGTCCTTTTCTACATTCTGCAAGATTCGACTGCTCTACCAGAAGCTATAATATATTATTAAACATCTGCACTTACCTTATTTAATCATTTTATTTATTTTTGTGAACGTTTTAAGAAATTGTTTTACAAATTTTGTTTTCAATGTACATGGTTTCGTCACTGTTTACCATAGAATTTAAAAAAATAAATACTGGTAACTCTTGCCTAACAAAGAGCACAAAGACAAAGATAGGCAGTACAAAGTAAACAATCATAATGACCGATTTAGCTTGTAGTTTTAAAAAATTTGTACCATTTTGTTTAAGATGTCCTATTATTTTTGAGGGGTCGGCTTGCGAGCGGGCTATACACTTTTAATACTTTTCTCTTCCAAAAGTGGGGGGGGAGGGTCGGCTTATGAACGAATGGGCTATAGAACGAGTATATACGGTAAGTCTGTAAACGTAAACTGTAAAAGTAACTAGCCTTTGACTCATGACCATACATAGTTGTACATCGACGTCCTGGTTACTGTAACAATTTACTGATAAGGCTAACGTTGGCAAACTAAAGCCTTAGCCTCAGGCTAAGCCGCCAAGCCTAAGTTACTCAGGCCAAGTTTGTGCCATGGCATTTACCAACTGCTTAGACTGAGTTGCCCACACCAACTGCCCTACCCAGTTAAATTGTAATTGAAATAATCATAATTATATGATGAAATCATGTAGAAAATTACTTTGATTACAGAGTGAACTTTGACATAATAATAATTTAATAATGATTACGGTCAAACCCACTTAACTCGAGCTCGGTTAACTCGCCCACCCCATTATGTCAACGTTTTTTATTGGAACCGCCAAATTCTCTATTTGTCTTAGCATTTTCTCGTCGTTTAATTCGATTTTTTTAAGTCGCCGAAACCTCATAACACGAGCACAAAAAGGGTCAAATTTGCCACTTAACGTTGGTTATCTCGATCCCCAGGACCAATCGCCAGCTTTTGAAAATGTTAGCTATGATTTTTTTATAACCAAGGGAAGGGACCAATTTTCTGCCTCACCAGGGTCTGCTGGTGACGTCACAGCCCGCTTGCTCAGCGCTGTTACTTCTGGTACTATGCTTCGGTAACTTAAGCGAATACATTTAAAAAAAAATAAAATCTGTCACTAGCGAACTCCACAAACACTGATGACGTATATTTTTATATTTATAGACCAGAATATTATTATTATTATTAAGAAAACGCTTTGATTTTGCTGTCATGTTCGCTCGCGTGTTGGCTCTGGTATTCTGCCGTAACACAACAAAAAATTAACTCCGGGTAATAAGCTAATATACCGACTAAGTCCTGATAAAACTGAGGAAACAGTGATAATAAGATGGAATTTATTTAAATACCATATTATGTTTCACTCGTCAACTTGCCAGAATTATATAATTTCGCTGCGCACACGACGATTGCCATTTACCAAGACATGCTCTGACTTAATTTAAAAAGAAAAATGTTCCTTCCCCCAACCCACTGTAGATGTATAACAGCGGGGGAGGGGAGGGAAGTTGTCTCTTCTCGCTGTCCTGTATTGGTATGTCAAAGCAAGAGGCTTCCTTTTATATAAACATCAAAGACCTGTCAAGCCTTCTAGCCTTCCCCCCCACCACCCTCATTATCCCTAACTAGAAAACTCCGTAACTTGCCCCCTTCCACCCCCCGTCCCTTTGAGTTCACTTAGAGCGGTCCGACTGTAGCACTAAGTAATAGCCGTGACCTTTGACCGTGGTTGGTTCACATCAAGCTCTCGTACAGTGCCTCGACAACAAAGCAAATTCCAATTTTAAAAAAAAGCATTCCTTAGCCGGAGGCGAAGTAGACTAATAGTGATGACGTGTATATTATTTAGATACCGGAATAGGGAGAAAGCGATTTGAAGTCACCGTCGCTCAACACAACAAAAATGAACTCCGGGGTAAAAAGCTATTACTGGCTTATTAAAGTTGCAGCTGAATAAATTATTTAAATTCCGAAGACTTAAAACTTAAATAAATAAGCCTAAACATTTTTAAAGATGAGTGTAAGCAGTCGTTCGATAGTCGTAACTACTGTATACACTAGTCCTAATTTAATAGTAATAGTAGTCAATTATAAACAAATATATTTATTTGAATATTGTTTTCCTTGGTCCTTATACAAATAAATGCCTTGGTATTTATTAGTAATAAACTTACACTAAGATTATGACTTTAATTATAATTACATCATTAGTATTAGTAGTAAATAGCATGAAATAATAAAGTTCAAGGACGAACGAGCAAATGAACTAGAACTAGAGTTAGAGTTAGAGCCTCAGAGCCGAGTCACTGATTCATTTACATAAATCATACTCGCAAAGACGTTCCATTTCGCATAATATAATATATCACATAATTTAACATTATATTGATATTTTGTATATTCCGATACGATTCTGATTAATCGTCCCATCACTAATTAACGCACAACACGTATATAAAGAAATTTCAAGCGCATGTTAATATTTTGCCGCCATATTGGTTTTTGTTTTAACTCGATCATCGGTTATCTCGATGCCATTTGTCATACCCCAACGCCGTCGACTTAACCGGTTTCGACTGTATTTATTTATTCTGCAGGAAGCAAACTGATTGGTGTATCCATCCTGGGTCCTTAACATCAAGAAGAAGAATTGTTAGTAGTGGTAGTTAAATTACTGTTTCTATAATTAAACTTTAACCTCAGTCTTGGACCTTATCATGTGGTGCCTGACATACATTTTTTAAACATTTTCCAGTGACCACTTTATCATTTTAGTTATCATTTAACAGACTAATTAAATTTAGTACATCTTTTGCTTACATTTGTGTAAAGGGAGGTGTAAATAGATTATTTTTATATGTGTTTTGTAGGCGTTCTCACAATACAAACTTTCGTGCAATAAATCCTTGAAATACTATTGTCAACAAAATAACTTTAATATGCACATTATATACAAAAGTATAACTTTGAGGTTTCACAACGTGGAGACATCAGCCACACATCCGCCATTACTTTCTATCAACTGCTTTCGCGCCCTTTCTACCCATGTGACCTCTCTGTCACTAATCTCGCGATTCTCACGTGACAGGAGGGTGAATTAAAATTATTATTTAGGATAAAATGAATGAAACCTGATTGGGCCTTGACATTGTATCTCGTTTGGTTAAAATTGAAATTTACTTATAATTTATGAATATGCCTTTCATTAATCTTTGCCCCAAATTAAAAAAACTAAAAAACAACAACACATGTTGGGTTTAGGAAGAATTGACATTTGATTTATTTTATTTTTATCAAAGAAGTATAGTGAGTAGTCAGCTAATATGATGTAAATATTTATTTTTATTAAATTGTATTTTCTTTTCAGAAATTGAGTAGACCTAACCAAATGGAGTTTGTTTTCAATAAAACATTACTTTTAACAACACTTGTGAGAAATAGAAAATCATTATGCAGGCAGTTTAGTAATCTTGAAAAAAAATTACATTATAATCAACAAGTTAAAGTGTTAAATAAAAGAGAGAAATTACATAATTTTAAGGTGAATAATTTGAGCTCTGCAAAAATAATACCCATTATTAAGCAGAGGAATGGAGTTTACTCCATACAAACACAGAGAAAAATACTGGGTAGTCACAGCTTTAAATTATGTCTGATGTATTCATTTGAACATGGCCAGTCAGAAGAATCCCCCTTAAGGAAATATGATCATAGTGTTTTAGTGAAAAGTTTTTCAACCAGTGCTGCACAAGCTTCATTATCAGACACAGACATTGCAGTATCGACATCCACCACCGTTTTACCAGACTCTGCCTCTGCTCTGTTAGGAAACACCCATGTGAATCAACTTTTATTTCCAGATTTCCCAACTATATTTGGCGCAGAAAAGATTTTACAATATTTACATGAATTTACAGGTAATTGATTTTATTATTTCGGATTTTTCTTAGATAAATGTTTGTTAATTAAATGCATAACACAATATAGATACATTGAATTCTTAAATTTTTAATACATCCTTTTTAAAAAAATCTAATAATGTTACTATATACACTAATAACATTTTCTTAACATTTTATCAATGTTCATGAAAAAATTTCTTTAACTTTTATTTGGATGACTGCTGCAACATTAGTTTAGGACATAAGCATTTTTTTTATCTGATTATATGTTATTGGTTACACTGAGTCATATTGTTAGTACTTTAGCTGACCATTTAATTAAAGTGATAAGATCTTTAATAAGTTAATTTTGACTATGTGTCTTAGGTTTGCCTTGGTGGTCAGTCATTGTGCTAACAGCATTACTTATGCGAGTTGTCCTTATGCTGCCCATGACCATCCATGTTAATCACAACCAGGACAAGTTACGATCCCTTGCTCCAGAAATTAAGGAAAAAGCACAGATACTTCATTCTCAAGTAGAAAAATCAATGACACAATTTGTTTGGGACAAGAAGCGCGCTATGAAAGAATATGATGAAAATGTACGTTATGTATGATGTTGTAATAGAACTAGTCTGACACCACGTAGAAGTAATTGATTCAAGTAACAAGACATCAACAGCTTGTGGTCTGTGTAACAACTGTCTCTTTAATCACGAACATCACATTTATAGCCAGCCATTCTCTCTCAGTTCACGACCACGCACGATTTCACCCTTTTACCCCTCATCACGAGTGAACTCGGGCCGCTAAATTGGTTCGACAAACGGTAACCCCGAGTTAACTCGTCTAAATAAATAAAAGACTACCGTAGCGCGGTGGCCTCGAGTAGACTCGTCCAAACTGAATAACATCTTTAACTACATCTAGGCATTATGTAACTGCAATCTTTTGGCAATATTGATGGGCAGGGGGCGCTGTATACCAAGAGGGCTGAGAGAAACCGAAAAAGGTCAAATGCCAAAAACTGCACATTCATCTCCAATCTCCATTTTCTGATTCATTGCAAATATGATACACCGTACATTTATTTGTTGTGATGTACGTCATCAATGTTTGTGTATTTTGTTTTATCTACAATCCAATAACATACGTTAAGACATTTTCTTTTCCTAATTTTTTGGCAGAATGTGACGTAGCTTTATATCCAGTTCCTTGTTTTGAAAAATACCACACAAGGAAGAATTACTAAATACATTTGTGTACATTATTGCTGCTGTTCATATAAAAACTCGAGTTTATCGATATGCAGATAATTTAGAACTTGAAAATATTCAAGAAATAGATGAAGAACATAAAATTAAAGAAACAATTTTAAATTAATTTTAAAAAAAAATAATTAAATTGACAGAAATGGGTTGCAATTCCAACGGTAAAGGGGTCAACGGCACAATTCACTAATTTCCTACTCAGTCAAGTCATTTCACATGCTCATGCAATGTCAACACAACAACACATCTCTTACATCTCCCTTCTAAACAAAAACAAATCATTGCCCAGATTTTCAATATGCAAACAATACAAGTAAATTCTCTTTTACCTATTTGACCTGCTTATATTTCATCCTGTTGATAAACTCATGAAATTTAGTTTGTAATTAATAAATTCTAGTAATAGTAATAGTGTCATAAACCATTAGATGAGCTTCCTTCCTAACCCCTCTCTTGTTGCTCCAACAACTATAAATATCTCACCTCAATCCTTTGCTCTCTCATGTCTCAGTTTCTAACACTCTTGTATTACAACACCCTACACACTAGACTCCCTCTAACACTCTTGTATTACAACACACTACACACTAGACCAGGGGCGGATTAAGACTGCACGGGGCCCCTGGCTGCAATTCAAACTGGGGCCCTATCCAGCCAGAGTCCCTTTAAATAAAATGATTGTTTGCAGCTAATATAAGACTGTAACTTGTAACTAAGTAGTTCATCGGTTCCTTTAACATACTTTGTCTGTACTACGGGATCGGCCTTCCCAGCCAAAGATTATTCATGAAAAAATGGAATATGAAGAAATAACTGTTTGCCGGTATCCTAATATTGAGTGTAAAAATACAATTTAAAAAAACAACAACTTGTGCCCACGCCGGGAATCGATCGCGTGACCGCTTGCACAGCAGGCCGACTTTCTTCCTCAAGGCCACAGGAGCCTGATGAAAATCTAAATTTTAAAAATATAAACAATAATCTTTAATATTTTTTCTTAGTGAGCCTATAAAATCTGTTTTTTTAATTAATTTATTTAATTTATGATATTTTCAGGAATTCATGCAAACATTTGTCCATATTTCTGATAAAATATACTAATTTTGGGGGCCCCTAATCATCGGGGGCCCCTGGCTTTAGCCCGTTCAGCCCCCCACCCCTTAATCCGCCATAACACTAGACCCCCTCTAACACTCTTGTAATACAACCCACTACACACTAAACCCCTCTAACACTCTTGTATTACAACACACTACACACTAGACTCCCTCTAACACTCTTATATTACAACACACTACACACTAGACTCCCTCTAACACTCTTGTATTACAACACACTACACACTAGACTCCCTCTAAATCTTGTATTACAATACACTACACACTAGACTCCCTCTTCCCCCTTCTTCCAAGTTTGGCATGAGTAAAAAAAAGAGTTAATCCAAAACCCTAACATTCATGTCCTTCATCACCAAAAAAACTATCAATATTTATAAAAATGCACGACTAGACATAAGCTATGGGTAAGCGTAGGATGCAATAATCTTTTGTATAAAAGGAGCGCCTGTAATAGATAAGATAAGATATCCGAGTGTGTCAGTAATGATGACGATATTTTATGCTAAACTAGCAGACCAGTCGTGCATTGCAATGATCTCAGTAAAAATGAATAAATTTAAAGATACCAATGAGTGGTATGTTTTAAAAACAATTATACCAGAAACCTTCGCGGATGTGTGCAAAAAAAAGTCCAAGTTTCTTAGCAAACGGTTAAATAAATTAATAATTAAAAAGCTTACAGATGAAAAAAAACAATATTAAGAGCCCTGACCCCAAAATGAGTGATAATTTAATTTTTTATTGCCATTGTACTCAAGCTATATTTCTCAACATTTGGGGCCCCCAGCTCCGAGGGAATGGACATTAAGAGTTCAGTGTTCTATAGTAATTTAATATCAGTCAGATGTCTGGGTGGCCGCACAGCCCCATGAGTGTTAAATTGAGAAAAAAAAGTTGCCAGTTACCATCCCAGGAGCATACAGTCTCAAAAAATGACCATTGGATGAATGGTTTAGTCAACTATAAAGGACAAGCACACAGACATACACACATACATACTTTCATTTTTATTTATATAGATGTGTTCAGACATCAGCTTCATTAATCACTTGTGGTCATTGATGATACATTAATGGCTAATATCAAATCAAATCCTGCTTTGTTTTTTAGAGTTTAATTTTCACTGAATTAAATGAGGCAAAAATGATACAGCCTTTACCTCACATAAATATTGTGAATCTCCAGGTGTTGTTTTTAATTCACTGAAAATCAAAATTAAAAAAAAATTCTTTTGAAAAGACTGATTAAATGGCTCTAAAACAATTTTTTGGCTACAATGAATAAAATGTAGCCTATAATATATTTGTATTAGTAATTAATTCTTCAAGTTTCAAGGATGAAATATGAGTTTTATTGACTGACATTTTCATGAGTTTTATTGACTGACATTTTCATGAGTTTTATTGACTGACATTTTCATGAGTTTTATTGACTGACATTTTCATGAGTTTTATTGACTGACATTTTCATGAGTTTTATTGACTGACATTTTCATGAGTTTTATTGACTGACATTTTCATGAGTTTTATTGACTGACATTTTCATGAGTTTTATTGACTGACATTTTCATGAGTTTTATTGACTGACATTTTCATGAGTTTTATTGACTGACATTTTCATGAGTTTTATTGACTGACATTTTCATGAGTTTTATTGACTGACATTTTCATGAGTTTTATTGACTGACATTTTCATGAGTTTTATTGACTGACATTTTCATGAGTTTTATTGACTGACATTTTCATGAGTTTTATTGACTGACATTTTCATGAGTTTTATTGACTGACATTTTCATGAGTTTTATTGACTGACATTTTCATGAGTTTTATTGACTGACATTTTCATGAGTTTTATTGACTGACATTTTCATGAGTTTTATTGACTGACATTTTCATGAGTTTTATTGACTGACATTTTCATGAGTTTTATTGACTGACATTTTCATGAGTTTTATTGACTGACATTTTCATGAGTTTTATTGACTGACATTTTCATGAGTTTTATTGACTGACATTTTCATGAGTTTTATTGACTGACATTTTCATGAGTTTTATTGACTGACATTTTCATGAGTTTTATTGACTGACATTTTCATGAGTTTTATTGACTGACATTTTCATGAGTTTTATTGACTGACATTTTCATGAACTTTTTAAAGTCTGACATAGTTTTCAAAATCATTTTTTAAAATATTCATACAAAAAATAAACCAAGATATATATTTTTTTTCATGACCTTTAAAATTAATGATGTTTACTAGATAAACATAATCAGGGCGCTAGGGTCAATAGGTCAAACAACAGGGAGGCAACTCAGAATAGTTTGTACCTATATATATATTATTGTGTGTTGCAGATGAAACAATTACTGAGAGAACTGTACATTAGAGAGAACTGCCATCCTATGAAAAATACAGCAATCTTCTGGCTACAGACACCAATATTCCTGAGCATATCTTACAGCTTGAGGAACATCGTCACGAGGGCTCAGAATCCTGATATGGGTACGCATTAATAGTTAGACAATGGATCCAAGAAAGATTGATAAACAAAAATTTTCAGACTTGTATATAACAATTGTGAATAGATTGATTCAACTTGAATTTCTCTCACATACAGAGAGTCATGCAGATTTTATAAGTTTATCTAATGAAGGATTTGCCTGGATTGCTGACTTGACCTCTGTCGATGCCACCTGGATTTTACCTGTGACTGTTGGATTGGTGACTTTGATTAATATAGAGGTATGTATCTCAGGAATATGAAATAACCAATTGTCATCATCATCATATTTGGCACTGTCCAGATGGGCCCCTGGCCTGCTCTTTCAGTCCTCTTCCATCCGATCCATCCATCTTATGCTTGGTTTGCCAGTAAACATTCCTAGCTTCTAATTCTTCCAAGGTAGACTGCCCTTTTTTCACTATTTCCACTATAGACAGACAGGTCTTCAAACAACCTATAGAACTCATAATTCATGTGGTTTGTCCAACCATCAAGTCCAACACTGGAACATATATTTTTTAAAGGACTTTCCTCTGCTATGTCTTCAGCATGTTAAAGGGCTTAGTCTGACTTACATAATTTACAACTAAACTCATGATGGTGGTGTATATGGATATTTGGTTCATGATGGTGGTGTACATGGATACTGGGTTCTTGTCAGAGTGTTATTCATGATGGTGGTTATAATAAGTTATATGGACATTTGCTTCTTGATGGTGGTATATATGGATACTTGGTTCTAGTCAGTTTTTGTCACTTATTTTGTCATAGTTTCGACTGGAATCAATCTTTCACCATCATCGTTTCCTGGAAGCATAATTGCAGACAGATCAAATCGTCTTCATCTAACCACTCAACAGCCTCTAAATGTGCATTTTCTCTTCTGGCAATAACTGCCATGGGTTATCTTTGCCTTCTAGAAGCGATTCTGAAATGACATGTGCGTTTTATCTGAGTTGATTCTTAAACAGTTTGGGTGTGCACATTCTCCTGAGCCCAAGCCCTGCGTTGTCCTGCATGTTTCTTCAACATTGTTTTTGAGGCTAAATAAAAGTGACATACTTTGCAAATTCGATCAAGTAAGCTGGTCTGCAAAGATGGACAATAAAGATCATATGGTTGTACTTTGAAAACTCCTGTTCATCTTGGCATACTGTCATCAAATTTGAGAATTTGTGCCACAAACAATGAAGGAAACTTACGAGAATCTGCTCTTTCAGAAGCTCTAAGTCCATCAGTTGTTTGGTTAATCGTGATTAGAGGAGGAAAGAATCTTGAAGGTAAAACGTTGAAATATGAGCTTCGTACTTTGACGCAAGATTTTATGTCCTGATATTTCCCAATTTGATTGAAATATTTGCTGGTGCAAACACCATTGTCAAACCATTCCCGATCCTTTGATATCAGTCCTGCTCCATCCATTTCAGGTTTATGAACAACACATTCACGAGATACACATTTCATGCTATTTTGACATAAAACTAATTTAAATGTTTCACAAAATTTTTTGAAAATTATTTTTAAAGCTATTTAAATTCTACTAAAAAAATCTATAAAATACATTAGGAAAATAAATGAATGAATGAATGCCACTGAGCGTGACATACTTATACTTTATGGACTATTTTGTCTTGACCTCATTTCCCATGAGACTAGTCTTGACCCATCCATCTTCAAGTTCCTTGAATGCTTTGATGATATTATTACTTGTTCTACCAAGTAATGTTATGTCATCTGCACACCTTTGATGATATTAATACTTGTTCTACCTGGTAATATTATGTCATCTGCACACTTTTGGTGATATTAATACTTGTTCTACCAAGTAATGTTATGTCATCTGCATCATTTATTGTGTTATACATTAATGTGCACATGTATACAGTAGGAAGATATTTTAGTAACAGTTTGATAAAACATGATCCACGCATTGCGCAGTTACAATCATTACCACTTGTAACATTGTTTCTTAGATAAACTGCTGCAACTTTATAAACAATAAAATCACTAAGAAAATTCTAAAGTTTTATGTTATTGGATGATTTACATTTTTGTCAGTTAAATCACATTCACTTTAATCTGTAACAGATGGCTCATCTGAGTATTCCCACAGTAACAACGTACAGGAAGTGGTTAACCATTGCCCTTCGGAGTTCTTGTTTGCTCTTTATCATTGTCAGTGCATCAGTTCCCTCGGTGAGTTGCCTTACAATAATTGATGTTTGTACTGAGAACCTTGTCAATGATGATGTATTTTGTATTTCTCTGAAATCAAATGTATTTGTGAGGTCCAATGTTCCCTTTCGGCTGCGTGGCCATGCAGATATCTGACCTACTCAGAGCAGCAGTTTAGAATTAATGCGCAGCAAATTTTGATATTGATAGTATATTTGTGTTTGTTAAGTGTAAAATAAAATATTAAAAACCAGTAAAAACCAAAGTTTTTTACTATAAATTCTTTATATCTGAGACATAACTAAAAGTATAGATTATGTTCAATATAATATGCACCGCTCGACAAACTAGCATAAACATTTACAGATCAGGAAAATATTATAAAAGCATGTTCAATATAATACGCACTGGGCGACAGACTGGCATAAATATTTACAAGCTACATAAAGATTATCTAAAAATTAATTAATTTAATTACGGTACATGTGATCGATCTGAAATTTTGATACATCATTTTTATCATCGCCACGTGTCTGCCGGCAAAATTTCAGCTCGATATGATATGGGGAAGTGGGTTAAAAATCTATCCAAAGTTTTTGCAGCAAGCAAACAGACACCACGAGATAAAATATAAAGGATTAAACAACATTTTCACAAAAAATGGATGCTGTGGATGAGTACATGAGTTTATTATTTTGCACACAGACCATGGAATCTTAAAGGGAACATTGGTGGGGTTTTTATAAACTGTTAATTATTTACATTTTCTTCAAATTATTTCATTGGATTAATTAGAATTTTGTTTGTTTGAAAAGCTGAAAATATATGTTAAAACCTTGCCAAATAAACTTTATAGAATTGATGTATTTGGAGTTTATAAAGTATTAGCAAAATTAATTTATCGTTAGATGTGAAAACAATTTTTGTAATATAATGATTCATATTTTCATACTATTTCTATGTTTTCTTTTAGGCCATGACACTCTACTGGGCAAGTTCTGGAACTTTTGCAACCTTACAAAATGTTTTATTTGAGTTCTCCCCCTTCCGTCGCGCCTTTAAACTTCCAAAGTCTCCCACTGAAAGCAGCAACCCATTGAGAAGTCTCACACAGAGGGCAAAGGTCAAATATTTTAATAAACAATAATAATGTGTTATTTCATCATTGTTGACTACATTAATGACAAGCTTTTAGTTGTTTAATAAATACAATTTGTAATATTTAAAATCAACAGCCTAAATTATGCCAATACAAATTTACAAAATAACTGACTTACTTTATCTTTGATAACTGTTACAGTTACAGTATTCTATTCTTTATTTGTTATAACTGTTCCAGTATTCTATTCTTTATTTGTTAACCTCATAATTCACACACTCACTATATTTGTTGAGCTTATAACTCACAAATACAAGACAAGTATTGTCTATGCTGTTAATCTCTACCGTTCACTACACATTGCACACAAAAGAAAAGTCTGCACTTTAACAACAACACAACTCACAAGTAAAGTCAGTACTGTTAATAAGTGTTTACCTCATAACACGTTTGGTTTGGGTGTATCCATATACCACTGATGCAAAAAATGTCATTTCTTGTATAAACTGTTAACATCTTTTGATGTAATATCCTTTGGTGAACTTTTTGTATTAATTCATCATCAAGTGGGACCCAACCATCAAAGAAAACATTGATAAACTACAAATTCAAAAAAGGGCTGCCAGATTCATAACTGGAGAATATTCAAAATTGACAAGAGTAATACCATTAGTTAAATCACTAAACCTTGAAACACTAGGAGGATAGAAGAACAAAATAGTAATAATACATAAGGCTCAAAATTCTAACTTTGAAATAAATAAAGAAAATCTAATATAACTCTCAGACAGAAATAGGGTTAACAGCACTTCTCTTATACTTATTCCATATGCAAGATCAAACATACAAATTGTCATTTTTCATATCTGGAACTAAGGCATGGTTTGTCTGAACAAACCAGAAAAACCAACATACTATTTAAATTTAAGTATTCTGTTGAAAGGTGCATATAAAATTACAATAGTTGACACCCATCTGTAATACTTTTCCCCTATAGTATAACTGTTTCTGCATGTGCTGTGCTTGCACAACTATTTCTTTTAAAAGATTTATTTTGAAGTTAAAAATAAAACAATGTGCATTAAATTAAACTTGATATATAGATAATTGAAAATAATCCAAGATAAACTGAATCGATGTCACAATCCATTTCTAAAAATTTTTTAAAAAATAATAAAATGTAAATGTAATAAATATGGCAAATTATTGCATTAACAAGTTTTGTTTCAAAGGCTAAAAGTCTTTGACAATAGGCATATTAAAAAAATTATTAAAGAAGCACAAAAAATGTGGATGAAATATAAAAGTAAATAAATTGAAACATGGGTCTTAGTTCCCTTTACACCATAAATAACTTTGAAGGACGTAGGTGAAGAGATAGAATAAATTATAAAATTCTTTAAAAAATTTTTTTTTACTTAGCTGAGAAATTTCAAAATTTAATGTTGAAACTTTTGATCTACATGTACTTAAATTATCCTACTCATCTCGGTGGTCTCATTAAATAAAATACACATTTTTCAAACAGAAGTGAAAATGATATCATGGGTTTATTGCTCGTAAGAATATAAATATAAGTTATGAAATACAATCTAAGAATAAAGCTAAAATATTTGCATTCTAATATAAAGATTTCCTATATAAATTTCTACATTTAAATATGTCAAAAATGACAAACCTCCATATTTAAGCCTTTCTGTAGAAAACATAGATATGTAGCATATTTTAGTATTGTATCTGCTCAGATACTTTAAATCTGATATTGTTAAAACCGTAGCTGCTTTAGCTTATATCCACAAAACATTTGTTGCAATATTTAAAATATTAATAAATAATTTAATGTACATGTAATAAATCCAAGACTTCATCCAATATTAATTTTTAAAAATGACATTGTCATCTTGCACTTCTGAGCATTCATAGTTATCACAGTGTCATGTGTAAAATTTCTCTTATTTACAAACTTATAAATAGTAATATAGAAATTAACATTATACAAATTTCATGAACATAAAAGATTTTACAATTATTAAATGAATATAAGTTTTAAAAAATTTGAGCCTTTTAAGTACAGTATTTTAGCAATTGTTCATCATTGATTAAATACTAAATAGAAAAGATTCTTAATAAATTAAATAGAACACACAAGCAATGTATTTTAAAAGTATGACTGTCATTAGTCATCATTATACATTCCTTATCTTTAACATTTTGCCTTATTTGACTCACAATAAACAAGATGAGTTCGTGGGATAAGTAAACTATAAAAAAACTGCAAGTCAACTTGACACTACTACTCTCCTACCAGTTTCTTGATGGCATCAGATATTTCCTCCTGTTTTCTTAGCAAAGTTGCTTTTAATTTTGGATTGTTCTGGGGGGAAAAGTAAGAAAAGATTTAAAAGCTCAGATGTCATAATGAGATATCAGGCGGACATCATGCTTCACTATTTACAGTCTCTGGTCAAGGTTTACGGTGAGGTTTAAAGTTAAGGTCCAAAAATGTTTTAGCAATACATGGACATGTAATTGGAATTTAAAAAAGCAATTTAAAATATTTGTCTAAATCATTTTAAATGTTCAGCCAATTCTTTGGTGCACAGCCTAACCTAGGAGCACCACTTTTATCCAAACAAAAGACCATTTTGATGTTTTATCTAATAAACAGGTTTAGCTTTTACCTTATGAGCTTCAATCTCTGCTTCTGTAGATTTCAGGTCCCTAAAGAGTTGTAACAGAGTTGTTGGACTTTGTTTTTTACTGGCCACAAACACGGCAGGTTTTATTCGGGTGGGATGGGGAACATCTGGAACAGATTCATTTAAGGTCATTCCAAATGCCCGTGGTCCTGAAAAGCTGAAGCCAATGTAGAAATAAACTCTTTTTTGCCACATGTCTCTCTTGGTTACTTTGTGGGAGGTAGGAATTATCAGCTCAAATCTATTGCCCTCTTTTGTCATTATGGATAAATTAATTTTCTCACCACCATGCAGCAATATTCCCTTTTGCAATCTCAGTTTTTCACGAACTTCTGGAAGTTGCCATTTCTCTTGTAAGGAAAAGTCACTCATGACTTCAAGAGAGTCTTGATGGACAATATCTTTTAAAGGTTTTCCATTGCCTAAGAAAAATAACGTGGTTTCTCTTCTTTTAAGTCGAATTTCTTCCCTTGTGCACTTTGGATAGTTTTTAGTGAATGCTGAATGCCAATGACTAATTGCATTCCCTAAGTCTATCGGCATGCAAAGTTCATAAGTTTGTCTCTCTTCTGTTGGAAAGTTGTACAGCACATAGTACAGATATATTTCTAAATAGGAACGAGAGCTTGCATTTGTACTGTTCAAAGAGTACAGAGTTTTACACCATTTCAAAATTTGTTCATAGCTAAGATGAGGAAGTGATGGGGTGTCCAGTAAATAAACTGTTACAGTGTCCAGTATTAACCTCAGGTCATCAAAATTGTTGCGCGTGTTTACATTTTGAAACAGCAGATGATATATCTGTACCAGAGAATGGCCTTCTTGTCTCATTCTAAGCAATAGATGCAAGGAAGTTGCCCCCAATTTCCTGGCACGGCGTAAACGATATTCACATGCATCACTTTCACACAAATTTCTTGGTGTGGCATCCGTTGGTTCCCCGAAATAGTCATCCAGGTTGACTTTTAAATCTAAAAGGGATTTTCTGTCAAAATCAAATTTAGGTGCCACTATGTCCAAGTTTATGTTCCCTTTCATTTGAAGATATTCCTCATCCAACCGTCGCATGGCCTCAGTAGCAAACTTTTCCAAATTCTTTAAATAATCTGAATCATGTTCATTAAAGCAGGGAATCTTATAGTGTTGGTCAACTAGGTAACGGTGCAGCATATCATCCTTGTGGAACACAGGACAAAGTTTAAGAGCACTGAGAAGAATGACTATAGCCCTGAGCTCACCAAAGTAACCAGCAAAGTTGTTTTCTCCTCCAGTGGAGAACTCGTCCTCACTTATCTTTTGTGCCTTTCTGAAACAATTGATGCAACTTTCTGTTAGCTCAATGAGCTGGTGTATTTCACTTGGGTTGAAACCCTCGGCTCTGTCCAGTGTTTTTTGAGAAGCCAACTTGTCATACAGTTGATTCTTGAACACCTGGCCATAAGTGTCCCATAAGAAAGAGTTGCCTGGCTGCAGACTTGTGGCACTTTTTGCATAAAACTCAGCGCGTGTCCAGTTCTTCAGCTCAATGTAAAATCGTGAAATTTGCTGGGCTGTAAATGGATCTTTTGTCATCTCAAATAAGTTTTCCAGCAAGTTTAAAGCGACCTCTGCACCTTCATTTTGCTGTACATAGAGCACAAACTGTGAAAATTTATGCTTTTTGCCGTCCGAAGTAAATTCACGTTTCTTCATAACGCTGTTGATGATTCCTTGAAAGTGTCTTGCATCATAAGTTGGTTGTTCATATAAACTTGATTCTATCAATTCAAGCATGATTTCACTTTCCTTTTGTCCTGTTCTTTCTTTCATCTTTTTAAAAATTTCCTGAGCAATGATTTTGTTGAACACTCGCAGACATTTTCTTGCCCTGCCAGGTTGGTTTCTATTGGAGGACAAGTTTAAAAGCACTTTGACACCTTGGCTCAAGTTTGCCTCCCAGCCAACATTCCGCCTCAAATGGCCAGGACGTTGCATGATCCTCTGATTTTGTTGGTTCTCCAAAATTTTATCTAAACACGAGACTCTGATGGCCTTGAAGCCAGGATCAAAACTATTCAACAGGGAGACCACTTTTAATATTTTCACCTCTTGAAGACTTTTGACATCGTCTGAGAATTCTTTGACAACCTTTGAGACGTAATCTTTGTTAAAGTTTTCTTTCAGGATGTTAAATGAAATTAAGAACTTGGGGTTCACGTTGTTATCTTTGTTCCTCTCAAATCTTGATGTCAGCGTTTCACTTTTCTTTTTGAACCAGTCCAACTCATTTATATTCAGCTCTTGGCGGAGCGCAATTTGTCGGCTCTTTAACTGCTTAGGCAAAGATGCACGACGTGTACACAAAATGATTGTACAGTACACACTGAAAGACTCTTGTTGATCTCTCCATCGTCGTCTGCCTCTTTCTTCAAGTTTCCCTCCAATCTGCATATATTTTTCTTCATCTTCGTCATCAATCAGAATGAGGAGAGGTTTAGGAGAGTTATCCCCATAGCAACGAATCTCGTCCAACTGATCAGCAGTTTGGTCGGTGATGGTGTTGACAACACAGCAGCGGTACTCTTTACGCAAGTCCCACAGCACCTGTTTGGAAGATGTTGTCCCCCCTGCGCCGGGTTGGTGCAGAATGGCAACTGTTGTCACTTTGTCCTCTTCGTCCTTACCTTTGCCCTGTAGTGCCTCTCTGACTAAAGTCTTGAACTCCTCATGAATGTCTCTCTTGAGGACCTGGTCATGAAAGAAGAAGTTTAACCAATCTACCTGCTCTCCCCTATAAAATTTTTCTTCTACTTCTTTTTTCAGTTTTTCCTTGCCCCCATCAGAAACCTTGAACTCTCCTGCTGATAAAACTTCAATGTCGTTCCAGTCTTTCAGTTTTTTCTCACGCAGTTCAATCAGCGCTCCAGTAGAGCAGGGAAGGAAACATTCTTGAGATTCAGGTTCTCGTAAGGTTTGATTGATAGTTGTGTTGACTTGTTCCCAAGGCATGCCAATAACACAACGATCCAACAGATCTCTCTTCTCCACTCTATTCCTTGCCAGTATTTGATCCTGCCACAATTTAGCAACAGATTTGGTCTCGGCCAGAAGCAACCAATTTTCTGGAAGTTTTGTAACAACCTCATCACATGCCTCTATCATAGCACTGTAGTTTTTAGAAAACAAACAAATCATGAAGATAATTCTGTCCTTGTTAAAATTTTCAACATAAAATTTGAGTCCATCTTGAAAAGCTGACCTTCTCTTCCGGTTCCAATCTGTCGGCGTCATGGGTTCAATCGACATTTCAGGATAGCCGTTGCAGAATATCCATGAAATTTTACTCTCATTGGCAAGGCCATCCAGAAAATTAGTGTACTCTTCAAGTTTCTTTCCCTCTCTGTCAAAATTGTTTGGTATGATTAAGACTCTCATTTTCTCCTCCTGTTGGCTGTCCAAGTTATTGTAGAGCCCATCAGTGCAACCTTTAGGATCAAAATCAAAAACAACTTCTGGCCTCAGATTTTTGATGAATGAAGTGTTTTTGAGGAGATAATCTTGGTCCATGTGTGACTCTACTGGACTGGTCATCAGAAAGATGTAGCTGGTATCTTCAAACGTCTCAGTTCCTCCGGTCAATAAATTTCGGAGCCTTATTCTCAAGTCAGGAACTGGTTCGACAACAGAATTTTTTTCATCCTCTTTCCTCTGTTGAATAATTCGAGATTTGTCTCTCTCAAAATTATCCATTTCATCTAGTGACGCAATCGTTGGGTATCCCTCATCTGAAAATCTGAATAAAGCAAATTTGCCATTGTGTTTTTTGTTATATTCTGGTAAATATTTGAGTTTTGTTCTTATGGTTTCCTCCCCTATCATTGAACTGCTGGGTACGACATCGACTTCAACAACAAAAAGATGAGAGTTCAGTAAGGTATCATCTACTACTGGTACAAAGCGTGCATTCCTTATTGTTTTTGAAGTTATATTTTTCTGGACACTTGAAAACACCCGTGTCACGTAGGCATTGATTTTGTCTTGTATAACTTCTTGTGGGTAACTAACTCCTACAATCTCACCAGTTTTAAAACCATCATCAGTTAATGGACTTATGCCAAAGTATATTGTGCCATTTCGTCTGTCATTCAAACAAGCAGACGCAAAAGTGACCACTTTCACCGACATCTCATCCAGCTCAACTTCTTCGCCGCCACCTTTAAGTAAATGAAAATTTCTGACAGGAGTTGTTGTTTTGCCCCTAACGTATGAGTTGACATCTGCACAATGCCCTTTGACGTACTTATCTGTTGGTTCAACGATGCTGTCAAACTTACACAAATGTTCAGGCATGGGTTTACTCTCCCCTACTTTTGTGCACTCTTCAATCAACATCGAGAGAAGGCGTCTCACTCCAAAGTTAGCGCTGGGTATGATTTCTTTAAAGTCATTTTCTTTCATTGTCATAAAAACTTTGCCACAAACACTTTCTCTCTCAAGGTCATCCAGGATTTTTATATCAAATTTTTCGTTTTCAAATTTAGGGAATGAGGAACTGTTTAAGTTCTGATGGGTTCATATCTTTCAGTTCTCTTTGGTCTGGAAAGTGATAATAGAAATATAAGAAAACTCTGGTGGGGAACACTACATGAATATTACATAAGATTGAGCTGAAAGATTAGTGAATACTTTTCAAATTAAAAAAAAATGTAATGTTTTAATTAGGGCTGTGGAAATTAACAATTAATTTCTCGATTAATCATTAAAAATTTTTAACGATTCAATTATTTTTTAACGATTTATCGACCCATCACTTACAAATTATTGGAAGTCAAAAGTAAAAAAAATATTATAAAAAATAGCGGCCGATAAATAATAACAAATTTGCCTGACGATTACACGAACTTTTTGGTTTTAAACTATTGGCTGACAGGAAAGTTCAAAATGTTGATAAAGTTTACCTGCCATGTTTCTAACACTTGGCCTATTTATCAAACCATATGAAAAGCGTATTAAGCTAATGGCAGTAATGGAGTCTGACTCAGAGACAGAAAATGACGACTGCCATTCTGATGTATTACTGCTTTATAAAATGGAGATGAAAGTTCCTAAATCCATTAACCCTCTACAATGGTGGAAACTTAATGAACAACGATATTCGATAATGTTAATCCCTGCCAAGACCATGACAGATGATCTGTTGGCAAGTTATGCAGCGCTCACAGGCCATGGCTATGTACCCAGCCGCCTAACTAGTGTTAGGTACCCATTCGGAGCTGGGTGACTCAGGGACGCCCTAGGCTCCGGGTACAAATCCTTGCCTTCACATGAATTCGAACCCGTGACCATCGGTACGCCAGTTGAGCGCGCTGCCCCTCGACCACCGTTTTGTGCATACCCGTTACCTCAGTTTCATGTGAATGATTGTTCAGCTCGGCTGGTTATATAGTCAATTAGACCCGCTCATCACTTGAACCAAATAATGTCAACACACTTGCCTTTTGTGTAGTTGGTTAAAAGATGCCATATAAAGGAGACATTCCAGAATATTTAATAAGTGTTACTTATGACATCATAAATTTTAATTTTTGGCTTTAATCGAAATTAAAGATTAATTAATTGTTAATTTTTCAAAAGTTAACTATTAAATTTAAATTAATTGTTAACAGCTCTAGTTGTAATTAATCGTAAAATAGAAGATTGTAGAAAAACATTTAACAAATATTGCTGATATATTTTTAGAGTGTATAATTAAACCTTCCTTTCTATATCTTAAATTACTGTTAACAATTATATAAACACTTTAAATTAAAAATTAGGGAAATTTAAACTTTAGCTCACCTTTTATGTCTCCCTTAGAATACTGAGATGCCAGTGCTTCTTCAGATGGGTCAATTTTATCAATATTTTTCAAAATTCTTTAAATGAGGTTAAAGATTAAAATATTTATTTATGCATGTATTCTTTCTAAAATAATTTCTGACGTTCAAAACAAAGTTACATTTTTGTCTCATCCCATAAAAATTTGTTGAACATTTGTAATAAAAATCTGTTTTGCAGTACAAAAAAATTGATAAGACAATAGATAAGATTTTCAAATTAATTTTAAGGATAATTTACGTTGCAATTCCTTTTATAACTGAGCATTAATATAATTACAGCTAACCAGCTTCTTAATACATGTATTAACGAAACTTTGGAACAACTGTTATATCTACGAGAAAAGCTAAATTTACTTGAACAAACTGATTACACTTTAAGCTAACTTTGGTTTTGTTGTAGCTGTATTTGGTGAAAAGCTTTAAGCCGGAAATAATTATTCAAACCTACACAAAATCTGGTGCAGTTCATAAGAATAGTTGAAAACTTTTCTCAATCTACATGTAATTTATTATTTGAGATTGCTCTAAAAACGGTTAAATTCTGCAATTGGCTATGAATGTCTATTTTTGCAATGCATAGCTAAATGGGCAAAGTTAATCAATCAGAAATAATTTTAAAATGATATTTTATATACCCAGGGGAAACAGTGTTGATTTGTGTGTGTTTATGAACAGGTAACCAGAGTCATGTTTTGGAAGTGTGATAATATAACAATTAATATTGATTTAATTGAATATCATTGGAATGAGTGCCTCTATTGTTTGTTGGCCCATGTGAAAAGTAAAAAAACTTGTGTGCAAAGTTGCACAGCATCCATTATTTATGCAATAGTTTACCAAATATGTTACACGGCAATTCTGAACTGCTGCGCTGCGTCTGTCAGATATCTGCGCAACTGTGCAGCTTAAAGGGAACATTGATGTGCATGTCAGGTTATATAACAAGCATACCACAAGAAAATGTCACTGATAATTGCTCACAGTGGTGTAATATGTTGGCAATGGGCAATTTTAGTTATACAATGAGGAGAATAAATGTTAGACATTTGATAACAACTATATTGAACATAGTTTAAAGACAGCAGTATACAAAGGAGAAGAAAATTTCATAACAACTATATTGAACATAGTTTAAAGACAGCAGTGTACTATGGAGAAGAAAATTTCATAACAACTATATTGAACATAGTTTAAAGACAGCAGTATACTAAGGAGAAGAAAATTTCATAACAACTATATTGAACATAGTTTAAAGACAGCAGTATACTAAGGAGAAGAAAATTTCATAACAACTATATTGAACATAGTTTAAAGACAGCAGTATACAAAGGAGAAGAGTCTTGAAATAAAAACTATTGGAATCAATAGAGGAAATGCAATGACTTTGGTAAACTTCTCAAGTAACAAATCCAATTAATGTAGCTTTTAAAATAAAAGAATGACTAGTTCTTTTTTAAATATTCTCTATTAGTAATAGTAATCTGTTTAGAAGGAGCATCTCTAATAGATTAGATATTATGAAAATTCTATCAATTCTAAGATTGTTTAATAAGATTATCAATAGTACTTTCAAAAATTAATTAGTTTTATCAAAGGATACATTGTTGGTTTCTTATTTTTTAGATTTGGCTTTTTGTGCTTGACAACTTCTACACTAAGAAATTCACATTTAATAAAGCCCAGCAACATGTCATTTGACCATTCATTTTGTCCTGTAAAAACCCCTTCTGACTTCAATGTTTCTCTAAGTTCTACAAGTGGAACAGTCCCAGCTTTGTTGGTGTAGTGTTGGTGCAGTACACGTCGAACTTTCTCATCAATGAGGTGAGGATCTTCTGTTAACAGGTTACTGATTATTGCATTTCAATGGATCCATAAAAATAAGGAAGAGACACATCGATAAAGGGTATCATATATCTGGGACGGGTGTTACATTTGAAATGATGTAGGGAGGTGTCAAAATTTAATGAGTTTCATATGACAGAGTAATGAAAACATTTAAATTTTAAAAAACGGATTGGATACTTTCAAATACGCAGGAATTTATCTCATTGAGCTAAATTTTCATATGACGAAATCAGTAACAGATGACATGAAGCTATACACACAATGCAAACATAACTATTGAGGGGTATTAACTGTCAATACTTGAGAGTTTCTAATACCTTGAGCCCAATATGGCTCAACTAGGGGAGTTAACTATCTGTTGACAAAGATTTGAACATGGTGCTTGCAAAAGTAGAAACTATAGCTGATTTAAATAAGCGATATCTGAAATTTTATGGCAGAAAGAGAGTAGCTAACACAGATGTAACTGACCAAGCCAAAAGAAATAGCATGTAGCATGTTTTCTCTGCTTCATAAGAGGTATCATCGCTAGATACATCTGTAAGGAGAATGGAGGAAGACATTATTCTACAGAGTCCTGCTGTTGGCAGTGGCACAAGATTTATTGGAAAACCAAAGCTGCAATTTAAAGATGTTTGTAAAAAGGAGCACATAGAAAGTAAACATAGCAATTAATAATTGAAAGAAAACATCCAGAAAACAGTCAACTATATGAGGGTCAAACAAACATGATATTCCCAAAACAATTCCCTAGCAACAAACAAACAAAAACAAACAAAATAATTTTTTTTAAAGCCTTTAGAAGGTCTAAATGAAACAAGAAATTACAGCACACTCTCCTAACAGTGGCAAGACTTCCTTTCTGTATTGGCCAAGTAAGTCAATATATGAAGAATAAATCATTTTGCAAAAAAGAAGAGAGCCAAAATAAACCTGCTCATTATGTGAGTTAGAAAATCCTCACAAAAATGTATACAGAATAATTATGATTTGAGAATTTGTATTGAGCAAGAAAAATAGCAGTTATCCAAAGAGGCAACCACAGTTGCTGCATAGAAAAAAATATGGTCACCCTGAGCTAACAGGTGACCTTGATAGAATACCTGATTGTAAACGAGAAAAATCACTTAGAGAAAGAAGGACTTTTAACTGATTGATACAAAATGAGACGGTGATGAAAACTAACAGATTTACATCTCACCAAGAGAGGAAATGCCATAACTTCTTTTGGGTGGAGTATGCTGAGCCTAAATGGGCTATAAAACTAATAATGAAGTGGGAGGGGTTTTGGAAAAATTGACAAATAGAGTATCATTTATGGATGGTCTCAAAAACCAAATTCATGCTATTTTTTAATTAATTCAATAATTTAAACAATTGAAAAAAAAAGTTATATTTTCTCCTCTAAAAATGTACATAGTTTTTCAAACTTGGATTTCCCATAAGTGAAATTAAATAAAATAAATTTGGTTACTAAATAAGGATTTTGTTTAATATTAACTTAAAAGGAGTTTTCATAACTCAAGACCATGAATGATGACATTTATATAATAATATAGGAATTCATTAAAAAGTTAATGAAATACCTTGAGAACAAATTGAAGCATCTGCAATGGAAACTGTGCCTCTAATTTTATCTGCCAGCCATTTATTGTCCTTTTGCAATGCACTTAGTAGAGCTCTTCAATTACAAGTGTTTACATATCAGTATAAATTATATATTTATAGAAGTTAAAAGAAATACGTGAAATTATTAGTATTTAATCGTTTTGATTAATTTGCCATTGAAACATCACATTTTTTCAGTAAATATTTCCAGTCATGACCAATGTTCCCTCTAACTCTAAGGTTCATTGATCCTTGTGCAATGTTAAAAAACTAGAGTGCAAAGTTGCACAGCTTCCATTGTTCATGCAATATTTTACCAAATTTGCAGCGTGGTAATTCTAAACTGCTTTTGCGGCGGCGTTCAAATATCTGCGCCGCCACGCAGCTTAAAGGGAATATTGATCACGACATTTTAACTCTGAGGCTTTTAAATTAAACAAAATGTGTATAAAGTTTTTTATTTTAATAATTCTTTTTTCACAATCAATCAGCCTTCTTTTAAAATTTTAAACCTGTTCCTTTGATATTTAAATTATCTTGGCTCTTCATACCTGTTCCTTTGATATATTTAAATTATCTTGGTTCTTCATACCTGTTCCTTTGATATTTAAAATTATCTTGGTTCTTCATACCTGTTTCTTTGATATTTAAATTATCTTGGTTCTTCATACCTGTTTCTTTGATATTTAAATTATCTTGGTTCTTCATACCTGTTTCTTTGATATTTAAATTATCTTGGTTCTTCATACCTGTTCCTTTGATATTTAAATTATCTTGGTTCTTCATACCTGTTTCTTTGATATTTAAATTATCTTGGTTCTTCATACCTGTTTCTTTGATATTTAAATTATCTTGGTTCTTCATACCTGTTCCTTTGATATTTAAATTATCTTGGTTCTTCATACCTGTTTTACTGCAATTTACTATCAGATCAATCCATTAATGAATAACAATCAATAATAAACTTACTGGAATCCACAAAGGGAAATTGGTTTTTTCTGGAGGATGTTTAACAGCTTTTCCATTTGTTCTGTGTTAGTGCCATTTTTTATCACCTCTTTATCATTTAAGTTAAGTATATCTTCCTGTTGATTTTTAAATGAAAAAAATTACCCAAAAAAAACCCAACAAAAACAATCAGTTAGTGTTTAGCTAATGTTAGTTAATGGAAGTTAAGATTATTCTTTCTAAAATGTGTGCAAACTTTAAGTGGTTTTTACTTCAGAATGTAAACTTTTCAATGACTTATCGTATATACTCGTTCTAAAGCTGACTTTTGTTGGACAAAATCTAGGGGAAAAGGTTGGGGAGTCGGCTTACGAGCAGGTCATAGGTGATTTCTGCATGTACATTGAATATCGGTGTTGTTATTGTAGATCATCAATGTCCGTGTCTACATTCTACAAGATTTGACTGCTATACCAGAATCTAAAAAATATTATTAAACATCTGCACTTACCTTATTTATTCACTTTATTTATTTTTGTGAATTTAAAAAAAATTGTTTTACAAATTTTATTTTCAACAACGAATTTTAATGTACGCGCTTTAGCCACTGTTTACCAGAGATAAAAAAATAGCGTTAACTCTTGCCAACTGTTTCGAGAATCAGATGAGTTGGACTTTGAAGGATTTTAATTTTTATATAATTATTTATAACGAAATAAATTACTCTGGAATTTTTTTAATTTATGAACTATATTCATGAAACATTTCTGTTGTTATTTACTGACTTTATTCAAATGAAATATAAAAAACAACATTTTCTTTACAATACAATAAAAAGGCCTCTGCCTCTAGCGAATGTTATAAATAAAAAATGACATCCATCTTCTCTGTTATTCAAATCTCTTTGTTCTTCAACCTAAACAAACGTAAACAATCATAATGACTGATTTAGCTTGTAGTTTTTTAAAAAAATGAGTACCATTTTGCTTACACTGTCCTATTATTTTTTGGGGTCGGCTTGCGAGCGGGTTACACACTTTTTATACTATTCTCTTCCAAAAGAGGGGTGTTGGCTAGTGTCGGCTTATGAACGAACAGGCTATAGAACGAGTATATTTGGTAAGTTATTGAAAAAATTTGACAAAACTCAAAATTATTTTTTGACAGCCACATACTACAAAAAGATGAGTAGAAAGTTCTTGTGCTCTAACTGTCAGAAGCTCTGTCCAGTTTTGTCTCAGCTTATTCCACTCTTGAGCATTCATGGTGAGACAGCAAATGGTATCTAAGGATTAAATATTAAAATGTAAAAAAAGTACATGATAAAAAAACATTTAAAACTGATATTAGAGTTAGAGTAGAGTTGTGCCAAGCTGTGATACAGATCACGTCTTGTCTCCAGTGGCACTGTGAGAGGGTGGCATAAGCAGCAGAATCAAAATATTATTTTAGCCATTCAAAAATTAAAAATGTTTATGAAACACTTTTTTCATATTAGCTTTTGTTGTTCCAATATTTATTTATTATTTATGTTTTTTTCCCAGGCCTGCGTCTAAAGTTTCCCTACCCTTTGGTTCTGTTTTCTTGAGCAGCCACACTATAGGTGTATTTACCAAAAGACTTGATCGGACAGTGTAAAGTTTTTTATTTTGGTAGTAAATATAATATTCTGGCTGGTTCTAAAAGCTGAGCCGGCAGTTATCACAAATAGCAATTGAAAGTATTGTGTTGAAGTTTTTGTCAACATTTCCTTTTAATTGCAACTGATCTTTTATTTTCAGATTTGCTAAACTTAAAGTTATTAAAGTCATTATTTCAAATAGTTTATGCATTCAAAGTCAAAATTGTAGATTGTAACATAAAATCACTATAGAAGGTCATTTTTTAAAAAATGTGTAATAAAAGTCAGAAACTGTCATCATACTGCCAATAATTCCCTGATTTTTAATTCGTTAGTAATGGTAACACATCTATTTATTAGGCCAGGTAACGCTTAATTTAAATTTAATCGTGAAGTTTTGAAAAATTAACGATTAATTTCATTAAACTGAACATCTCAAAGGAAGTAACAAAAACAAGTACATGTAATTGAAATTGTTTTTTTTATTGAGTTATTTCCCCTGTCTAATATGTTTGTGCTGAAGGTGGACCTCAGCGATGTATTTGATCCCCTAAAAGCGAATTGTTTACGACAGTGAACACAGTCAATTTTTCACCACCTTTTACTTTGCCATCAGCAGTTAGCTTAAAAACAAAATGTTTGCTTAACTTTCCGTTTTATATTCTTAAATTTAACTATGCATTAGTCGCCATTTTTTGTTTACATCTGCATGTCTACATAAATTAATAAATTATAATAATACGGGGGAGAAGTTTGTATGTTAAAAAATATATAAATTATTATTAATTAATAGTAATTAATTATTTTATAATAAATTGAAAAAAAAATCTTAAATTTTAATCATTTTAAAATTATTTTAATTGATAGTTAATGGATAAAATTTTTAACGATTAATCGAGAAATTAATCATTAATTTCCGCAGCCCTACTATTTATTCAATTAAAATTTTCCACTGTAACAACGGATGCTTACAACTTTAAACCCAAGTTTATTCTAAGAGCAGCGCAGTGTAGCGTGGGTAAGTGCCGCCCAGGGTAGAACCCAAATTTGGCGCCCCCCCCCCGGAAAAATATGTTGTATCACGTAAAGTTAGTCTTTATTAAAAAGTAATAATTTCACAATACATTTTGGGTTGGAAATTTTTAAAAAGAAAAACTTTATTTCTTGAACAAAATTTAAGTCCTGTGTTTTTCCTCATTGCACAATCTTTCATGTATTAATTTTTTCATTGATGCCATGCTCAATATCCAAAATATCTATAGATTAGATAATCATGGTGTATTCGTTATTGATCGTAATTAATTTCTTATTAACTTATTTTAGAGAAGCTATTTTAACACCTTGCATTATTTCAGCTTACAAAAACTTCTAAGAAGCAAAAACCTCTCAAGGGGAACAAAGAAAATAATATACACCACGATTATAAGGGCGGTAGTAACGTACTCTAGTGAGACTTGGACCCTGACCAGAAAGGCAGAGAACCTACTCAACGTTTGGGAGAGGAAAATCTTCCGAAAAATTTGTGGCCCTGTGATAGAAAATGATATCTGGAGAATTCGTACAAACCAAGAGCTATACCATCTGTACAAAGACCATCCCATCGTCACAAGTATTAAAAAAGGAAGACTACGCTGGGCAGGACATGTTGAAAGGATGCCAGAGTGTAGAGCACCAACAATTTTTTACAGGCAGAAACCAGGGGGCAGACGACTCACTGGTCGCCCAAGACTGAGGAGGATCGATGATGTGGAAACGGACCTACAACAGCTGGGGGTTCGGGCATGGAGAAGGAAAGCCATCAATCGATCTGAATGGAAGGATGTGGTGGAGCAGGCCAGGGCCAAACATGGGCTGTAGCGCCATTGATGATGATGATGCATAATGCATTATTTCAGACAGTTGTTAGCAATGTTCGAATCAATGATACTATTTTATGCAGGGTAACTTCTGGCCTCAATATCTTGATAAAATTGAATAAATTAACTTGCTTTGAATCGAATTCATGAATGCCCCGTAAAAAAATAATAATTCTAATTTGAAGGCAAAATTTCAATTCAAAATAACTGCAAAAAACTCGCACGAATTTCTACAGTAATCTCATGTTATAAAGAATACAACTTTCCTCTCAACTGATTTTCTTCACAGCATGGATTCATATTCGCTTCGATGACCAAACATTTGCTCTCTGGTTCTTTGGTTAGAAGATGCGATTAAAATGATGAGGTCCACATAAAATTTTATTGAATGTCAAAGCATCCTTTTAGCATTCCATTAGTTTCTCTGTGAGAAGCCTCTGATAAGCATTTTGTAACACTATACGTTTGTAAATAATTAAGGCAATTTTCTGTCCGTTCTGTCCGGTCATCTATAGCGATTGATCCCTCAAACACATATGACTTCTACAGCCAATCATATTGAACACATTTACGGGGACGTTCAAAACGAGTTATTTTTGGTGCAGTATTTCTTCCAAGACTTTATTTTGAGTTATGCGCGTTGGGATTTATAGTCAAAAGCTCTGTTTTTTCGAGTTTTGTTTCAGCCTATATATGGAAATTGTATATTAATAGAGTACTGTATTCTATAGAGTTAGTATTAATGTTTGCAAATGGAGGATTATGATTATATATTTTCTGTCCTTTCTTTATAACTTCTGCGGACTGGAGGTGGATGGAGGACCACCACTTTAAGTAGCACTGGCCTATAGTGTAGGCATAGGGCTTTAGAAATTTATCTTGACTAGGGCTGGTACTGATTAAAAAAATGTGTTTGATTAATCTGGAAAATATTTAATCGATTAATTTTGATTAATTATATTTTTATATAGCATATATAGAGTTGCGATTCATTATTTCGCGAAATCGGTTCAGTCGCGATAATTCTATGGCTCCAAAATTTTATGAAGTAACCCAGCAAAGGGGCCGTCCATAATTGACATCACACGATTTTGGCCAATTTTTCAGTCTCCCTCCCCCTTCAACAAGCGTCGTCACAAAAACTTAGACCCCCCTCCAATATGACGTCACAAAGCTTTGAACCCCCCCCCCAGCCGTATTTTTGAATTGAAAATTAGCATGTTTCAAATAGATTTTTTGTCATTTAAGTATGTATTTAGTGTGAGGCTGCACTCTAATATCGTAACACGGGTAAAGCCATGTAAAACGTCAAAATTGTAAGAAATCAAATATTTAAGTGGAACTTTTATTTAAAGTTGTGAGTTTTGATGTGACATCAAAATTCTTAAACTTCCCCTGGTCACATATTAATTTTAATCAATTAAAATTTTTAACGATTAATCTATCAATTAATCATTAATTTCCGCAGCCCTAATCGTGACATAAAAAGTAAAAAGGATCATTCTGGAAGAAATGCACTGAATACTGAATCATACTACTTTATAATTATAATTATTTAATTATTTTAAAATGTGTTAAATTTGTTACTCTTCTGTTAAAACAACTGCATTGATTTTTTTTACACTACACATTGTATTCTGATATATAACTTAACTGTTATTTTATTTACATAAATTAAAATAAACATTTTCAAAAAATACATGTATGTCAATTTTTCATAAATAATCACATAAAATAAAACAAATAAAATAAAATAAATTACATTTCGCTACTTCGTCAGTACAAATAAAATAGCGCACCCTTCCCTGGAGCAATTGAAAAATTCCTGCCTGTCCACCATACTAAAAAGTCTGAGGAGCACTGCTATAGCTATAGGCTAGCAGTCACAGCAATGTTATTCCAATTCCTCCCCTGCCTCTAAATGTGTTTTAGTGAACATGCCTTGAGTTTGAAATTTTTCAATTAACATGAAATGACAACTTAGACTTTATAGACTTTTAAAAAAAAATAAGTATGTGGCAATTTAAGAGACACAACCACAAATTTTGCACGGTAATCGGTAAAAAAGTGTAGTCTGGGGTTGATTTTTAAAGAATTTCTGATTCTGAAATTTGAATGAGAAAAAACAAAATCTGTAGACTGTAGACAGTTGAATTTGATGCTATTCATCAGATGCTAATAAAAAAATACTTATATCTATGCTGAAAAACTCAAATTTTACCTTGGACTTACCTTTATTATGATTTAAGTACCTTGCCTTTATTAAGCCTTTATTCTTTATTATGATTTAAGTTTTAAGTACCTTGCCTTAATAGGCCTAAAAACTAATAAATGAATAACTTTATCTAAGGCTTCAGCCACAAGTCACAGCTTTATGAAGGCAAAATTGAAAATTCACATTTAGTCACTCACAGGGCAGGTACTAAAGTATAAAAAGTCAATAATAATAATAACGAGTTGAGTAGGCCTTATTAAATTATGGCATATATCATATATGGCCTTATACTTATGAGACTTATGCCCATGCCTTAGCACAATCAACTAATATCTTTTTGACTTTATGTTTAAAAATCACAGATGCCATAATTTTTTTCAAATTTCAACAAAGAGTTAGCTTCATACGTTCAAGGCAAATGAACCGATTGTTGTTAATTAAGTTTCACAACTTTATCAAATTTGCAATTTCGTGGTATTTAGTAAATCCCCTCCCCCCCCCTTTGTTTTCTGGGAAAACGAAACTGAAACTAAGATTGCCAGATTTAAGAGAGAGAGAGAGAGAGAGAGAGAAAGGAAAATATTAGATAGAAAGTTAGAAAGAGAGAGAAATAAGAAAAGACAGAGAAACAAAGAGAAAGAGAGGGGAGAGAGACAGAGAAAGAAAGAAAGGGGGAGAGAGATGGAAAGATGAGATGTAATGTAAAGTAAAGAGAGAAAAAGAAGGAAAGAGAGAAACAAGACTGAAAAGGGGTGGAGAGCAATGATGAATGTTCCCTCTAATGTTCGTTGGTACGTGTGCAAATTTTAGTTTAAAAAGTCATGTGCAAAGTTGCGCAGCATCCATTTTTTGTGAAATTGGCAATAGTTTACAAAATTTGCTGCGCGGTAAATCTAAACTGCTTCGCTGGGTCGGTCAGATATCTGCGCAGCCGCGCAGCGTAAAGGGAACATTAGTGGAGAGTATTTTTTAAAATTTTTAGTTGTAGGAATAACAGAAAAACAGTCACACAAAATAGTCACAATAAATTAAATAAATAATAAATAAATAAGTATGCCTAAATGCCTAAAATATTTATTTTTTTCGCTGACCAAGCCCAGGTGGCTCAGGTGGTGAACTAAGAGTTAGTACTTGCAGTTTACAGTTAGTATATATATTTATATACTATATTTGACATTTGTGTTTGTTTGAATTCTAAAATATGCACGGAACTGTCGGAAATTTCCTCTCTCGAAATACCGAAATTAGCTTTAATGTCGGTAATTTGACTTTGATTTACTAAATCATACTAAATGATAAGGTATAACTACTATAACCGGACCGGGTATTGATATTGACACCTACGCCTACGCCTACAGCCTACAGAGTCAGAGGTTCAGGCAGGTTGGCCAGCGCCGTTAGGTTCCAGGTTAATGCAGTCGCAGTTCTTCTTATTCTTATAAACTAGAAAGTGTTGCGCATCCGTTCACACTTTTTGCATTGAATAAAATTAACTAATAGTCTAATAGTACAAATGACAAATACAAACAACAAACAAAACTTCACCTAATACATTATTTAATTATTACTATAATATAATGATACAAATTAAAGTATTCTTTTGTTTTGTTTATAATTTATAATTAGAAATAGTAAAGTAATAGTAATAGACTATAACTACTATTAAGTTCTATGCCTATTGTTTATTGTTGTCCACACCAATGTTGTTTTTGAGCCTTCTCCGAGTTCTCGTACATGAGAGGGGCATCCACCGATCATAACTATAATGGCCATCCCATAGCTATAACTAAAGTTTAGTACTAGTATAGACTTATAGACTATTGATTATTGAAGGAGCGTCTGAGTGGTCTGTTCTGTAGTAAAAAATAAGAGTTTAAATTATAGTAATAAGTTAAATAAGATTAAGATTAATAGGGCCTACTAATACTACTGAGTAACTTTATCAGTAACAGTGTATATACTATTGTAATTCAGACTATAGACCCTATAGTCTATAGTGTATTACTATAGTACTAGTAATAGTACTTCTTAAAAGTACTAAACAAGCAGTATTGGTATTTAGTCAGTATTTAAGCATTTATTAAGAAAAGTAGTTGTCACTAAGTCAGTATATATCACTGCGCACACGGTGTGCCGCATTCGGACATGACGGATCAGTTGGCTAGAGAAGAGTCTGCTCAGCCCCAACCCGACCGCTCGATGATCCCATTGGGGTTTAGATTGTGGCTAAAAGACCACTTCCACGGGATTGATTTGAGGGCTGGGCCTCTGCAGACACAGCCAGAAAAGTCTATCAGAACATGCCGCGACCAAGCAAGAGCAATCCCTGGTGGGGACTAGATCGTAGCAATCAGACACTCATCACTCGGATGAGGACTAAGCACTGCACCACACGGCACTACTTTCACAGGTTCGACACGAGAATGGAAACCGGCTGCCATTTGTGTGGCAACTCTGAGGAGACAGTTGAGCACCTTCTGGTTGAATTTCCTAGGCTGGCGGGGGATTTAGAAGAAAAAAAACCAATACATGTGGAAAGGTATCTTTACGGCAATTCCCGCTAGATAAGGCTTGTCTGTGATAAATGAGCTGGGTGCTAAGAGTTTAACTCGACCCAACAGAGAATGTCATTAGTTGTCACTAAGTAAGTTGTTGAGTAGACAACTCCACTGCTTAGTTTACTGTCACTGTTACTTTTTAAACCGCCTTACAATACTTAGGTACTATGCCTATACTAAACTATACTAAACTATACTACTTCATCATCATCATCATCGCCCTTCGTCCCATCTGGGGCATAGGCCATGAATAAAGGCTCTCCAGGCATCCCGGTCCTGCGCCAATCTCTCTAACTGTCCCCAGCTGTACCCACTCTTTTTGGAGTCTGCCTCCAGTTCCCTTCTCCAGGTCATTTTGGGATGACCTCTTTTCCGCTTGCCTTGGGGGTTCCATGTGAGGGCTTGTCTCACAATGCTGGATGTAGGCTTTATGAGGGCCAATCCATCTCTATCTGTGCTGGCGTATTAGCTCCTCCACTGGCTCTTGTTGTGTGCATTGCCAGAGGTCCTCGTTGGTGATGACTATACTATTTACTATTGTATATTTATAATAATTTATATTGTATCATTACCACGGCTACACTACACTACGTTGATTTAATAATTTTTTGAGATCTTATAATACTTATGTACCTAGCTGCGTACCCCAGCTACCAGTTTTATCACCATGCTTTACATAAGATATATTAAATTTACATGTTCATTTTCTTTCAGTCAATTCCTTTTACCTCTGCTTCTTTACATTGACTACTTGTTCTTTGTGCCATTTACTTCTTCTACACTACATTGACTACAGAATCTCTCAGTGACTTAACACTGCAAGGATTCCTCTTTTAGCCACACTATCACATTAACAGTGCATGTTTTACATCATTACTAGTAGATGTCAACTTACCTCAAATAATTGGTTATGATATTTTAAGTTCTTTATAACTGTTCAATCTTATATCTCATGTAAATCTACTAATTTATCCATATTTTTTTACATCAAAGGGCAAGACAAGAAAAGAGAAGCTGTTTTAACTAACTGAAAGACAAAGATGACTTGGAGTTGCCTCCTCATTGTAGTAGTTCTTATCTACTTTATATTGAATTGGATCAGATCCAAATTGAAGATTACAAATTTTCATGATAAATATGTCCTCATTACTGGTTGTGACAGTGGGTTTGGACAAGCAATGGCCTTGTGAGTTGTCAGCTGACTCATCACCTGTATTTCAGAGCGTAAATTAGCCATTCTGTATTAAAACATTCTTTTCCTGAATGAATTTTGATCTCATTAAAGTACTATAACATAATGTATTTCAATAATCTCATTAAAGTACTATAACATAATGTATTTCAATAATCTCATTAAAGTACTATAACATAATGTATTTCAATAATTTCATTAAAGTACTATAACATAATGTATTTCAATAATTTCATTAAAGTACTATAACATAATGTATTTCAATAATCTCATTAAAGTACTATAACATAATGTATTTCAATAATTTCATTAAAGTACTATAACATAATGTATTTCAATAATCTCATTAAAGTACTATAACATAATGTATTTCAATAATCTCATTAAAGTACTATAACATAATGTATTTCAATAATTTCATTAAAGTACTATAACATAATGTATTTCAATAATTTCATTAAAGTACTATAACATAATGTATTTCAATAATCTCATTAAAGTACTATAACATAATGTATTTCAATAATCTCATTAAAGTACTATAACATAATGTATTTCAATAATTTCATTAAAGTACTATAACATAATGTATTTCAATAATTTCATTAAAGTACTATAACATAATGTATTTCAATAATCTCATTAAAGTACTATAACATAATGTATTTCAATAATTTCATTAAAGTACTATAACATAATGTATTTCAATAATCTCATTAAAGTACTATAACATAATGTATTTCAATAATCTCATTAAAGTACTATAACATAATGTATTTCAATAATTTCATTAAAGTACTATAACATAATGTATTTCAATAATTTCATTAAAGTACTATAACATAATGTATTTCAATAATCTCATTAAAGTACTATAACATAATGTATTTCAATAATCTCATTAAAGTACTATAACATAATGTATTTCAATAATCTCATTAAAGTACTATAACATAATGTATTTCAATAATCTCATTAAAGTACTATAACATAATGTATTTCAATAATTTCATTAAAGTACTATAACATAATGTATTTCAATAATCTCATTAAAGTACTATAACATAATGTATTTCAATAATCTCATTAAAGTACTATAACATAATGTATTTCAATAATCTCATTAAAGTACTATAACATAATGTATTTCAATAATCTCATTAAAGTACTATAACATAATGTATTTCAATAATCTCATTAAAGTACTATAACATAATGTATTTCAATAATTTCATTAAAGTACTATAACATAATGTATTTCAATAATCTCATTAAAGTACTATAACATAATGTATTTCAATAATTTCATTAAAGTACTATAACATAATGTATTTCAATAATCTCATTAAAGTACTATAACATAATGTATTTCAATAATCTCATTAAAGTACTATAACATAATGTATTTCAATAATTTCATTAAAGTACTATAACATAATGTATTTCAATAATTTCATTAAAGTACTATAACATAATGTATTTCAATAATCTCATTAAAGTACTATAACATAATGTATTTCAATAATCTCATTAAAGTACTATAACATAATGTATTTCAATAATCTCATTAAAGTACTATAACATAATGTATTTCAATAATCTCATTAAAGTACTATAACATAATGTATTTCAATAATCTCATTAAAGTACTATAACATAATGTATTTCAATAATTTCATTAAAGTACTATAACATAATGTATTTCAATAATTTCATTAAAGTACTATAACATAATGTATTTCAATAATTTCATTAAAGTACTATAACATAATGTATTTCAATAATCTCATTAAAGTACTATAACATAATGTATTTCAATAATTTCATTAAAGTACTATAACATAATGTATTTCAATAATCTCATTAAAGTACTATAACATAATGTATTTCAATAATCTCATTAAAGTACTATAACATAATGTATTTCAATAATTTCATTAAAGTACTATAACATAATGTATTTCAATAATTTCATTAAAGTACTATAACATAATGTATTTCAATAATCTCATTAAAGTACTATAACATAATGTATTTCAATAATCTCATTAAAGTACTATAACATAATGTATTTCAATAATCTCATTAAAGTACTATAACATAATGTATTTCAATAATCTCATTAAAGTACTATAACATAATGTATTTCAATAATCTCATTAAAGTACTATAACATAATGTATTTCAATAATCTCATTAAAGTACTATAACATAATGTATTTCAATAATCTCATTAAAGTACTATAACATAATGTATTTCAATAATCTCATTAAAGTACTATAACATAATGTATTTCAATAATTTCATTAAAGTACTATAACATAATGTATTTCAATAATCTCATTAAAGTACTATAACATAATGTATTTCAAAAATTTCTCTAGAATGCCCTTGTTGATAAAGTAAAATGAAGCAGGTTTGTCTGTTTGATAGAGAACTGTCTCCAACTATTGCAGACGCCTTGATGACTTAGGATTTCATGTCTTTGCCGGCTGCCTTACCAAAGTTGGATGCACATACTTATCAGAAAGATCTTCTCTACAATTATTTCCTTTTTTATTGGATGTCACTGAGTCAGAGAGTATTGAGCAAGCTTTAAAAATTGTGAAAGGGAAATTGCCTATTGGAAAAGGTATCTGATACTGCTGTATTTTATAAAATATAAACTTAAATGTTCAGTTTTAATTTTGATGGAATTGTGTTTATAAATCTTTGAACCAACAGTAATTTTAAGTGTATGAATTTGTGAACCACCAGTAATTTGAAGTGTACAAGTCTATGAACTAACAGTAATTTGCACTGTATGAATTTGTGAACCATCAGTAATAATTAATTTGAAGTGTATAAATCAATAAACCAACAGTAATGTTTAGTGTTTCAAAAACTAACAAAGTTGTTGGGCTGTATATTTCTGTATCAAATCAGGACTGTGGGGTCTTGTCAACAATGCTGGAGTGGCAGGGATGATGGGGGAGCTGGAGTTTTGCAACATTGAAGACTATCAAAAAGTTTTCAATGTCAATTTGTTTGGGCTCATTGAGGTGACTAGACAATTTCTGCCACTGATTAGAAGTGCACATGGTCGGATTGTCAACATGTGCAGTTCAGCCGGACGAATCGCTATAGCCGGCGGGCCTTACTGTTGTTCCAAATATGGAGTGGAAGCTTATTCTGACATTTTAAGGTAGTTGTAATTCTCCAAAGCACTAAATCTGGACTTACTGCGAAATTAAGTAATTCCTTGAAAGGAATAAAGTACTTAAAGTAGGCAATGTATTTTTGTTTCTTGTGAATTATGTAATGTACATTTCATATGGAACAAGCAAAGGTACATAGCATTCATATTAAACAAAGTCAGTAACTCTTGGATAAATATGAAATTCAATGACATAGTTCATAATTAATTACAAATTAGTGATACAAAATGTGATTCATCTAAAGTTGTGTGAATAAAATTGTTGATATTTAAAGCTGAAAAAACAAGGACATTTCATCCTCAAAGTAATTTAAAAAATAAATTTATTGAATTTATTGTTTTCAAATTAGTAAGTAATCCCAAAGATCAAATGTATAAACACATGGCATATAAAGACAAATTTGGAAGCTAATATCTCTTGTTTTGAGACATGACATAGAACACACACAAATGGATTGATGACATGTTTAATAATGTAAGTGGAATATGCATATTTCAAGCACTTTATTTTAGTATGTATGGCATTCAAAATCTGGGCATTTGGGGTCAAAATTCCTTCAATCATTAGATGTTACAGTCAATCATTAGGTGTTACAGTCAATCATTAGATGTTACAGTCAATCATTAGATTTAACAGTCAATCATTAGATGTTACAGTCAATCATTAGATGTTACAGTCAATCATCAGATGTTACAGTCAATCATCAGATGTTACAGTCAATCATTAGATGTTACAGTCAATCATTAGATGTTACAGTCAATCATTAGATGTTACAGTCAATCAGAAGTTACAGTCAATCATTAGATGTTACAGTCAATCATTAGATGTTACAGTCAATCGTTAGATGTTATAGTCAATCATTAGATGTTACAGTCAATCATTAGATGTTACAGTCAATCATTAGATGTTACAGTTAATAATTAGATGTTACAGTCAATCATTCCAGCTGTTGATGTGATGCTTCTATGTGTGTAAAAATATTTGATAAAAATGGTTTTAAGTAGACCTGACAGGACACCATAAACCAACGAACGAGTTGGCAAAAAACCTTAGCTGGTGAACAAACAAACAAATACTACAAAAATAAAACTTGGCTGCGGTCTTATGTCAAGGAATCCATCAACCAGAATGTGTGTGAGCATGAATGATGTATTTCAAATATTTGTTGAATTCTCCCTCACTCAAGTGTCACCTTTATTTTCACTGACTGGGAGCTAAGCTATTGCTGCTAGCTCAAATAAGATAAATCCTCTCAAGTTAACAACTTTGTTATTTGAAACAATTGGTAGGGTTGGAACACATGGCTATAGAACTTATTACAAAATAATTTAAATGAAAGTAATTGAGCACACAATGTTCCTCGCAGACAGATCTATAAGTTCTACATGATAAAATGGTGTCGTTTATTTTAATACATTTACTGTTAAAGGTTATGGGATGATAACACCTTTATTAACTTTGAAATTTGTCGTTTTTTTCCCTGGCAGACAAGAATTGTATTCTCAACACATCAAGGTGTCCATTATTGAACCAGGAGGTTACCAAACAAATATAGTCAACGTTGAGCCAATGGTTGAAGATGTCAAGAGGGCTTATGAGAAGGCAAGTCCAGAGGTTCAAAGAGTGTATGGGCATGACTACGTGGATTTGTGTAAGCCAGTCAAGTGTTTAACACAGATAAATCGTTATTTCTTACATATACATAGAAGGGATATTTATGAGAAATACTAATGTTTATTTTTTTTAAATTTGATTATTTATAATTTAATAGACATACCTGATATATGTGTCACACCTCTGGTTCAACTCTTTGTACAAAATCAGCAAATGAAGTTTTGCATACAAAAATCCCTCATATATGAGATATTTTATTATTAATTTATAAGAAAATTATAATAAAACTAACACTCTTGCCACAGATCAAATCCTCATATTATTCCATCACAAGTCTCTCTTATACTTATATACTTATATACTTATACAAAAATGTCACAATCCAATAAAATATCAAGTCTCTAATATCTCATAAAAGTCAGTGTCACAGTAATATGACAAATGTTTAAAGATCTCTTATATTACGATCAATGCTCCTTTTAATCCACATAACTGTGCACATATCTGACCGATGTCGCGCATTCTACAGAATTACTGCACAGCAAATTGTGATAAGGATAGTAAAATATATGTTTGTGTGTTGTCAAATTTTCCACAATAAAATGAATGCTGTGCAGGTTTACACAAAGAACAAAATTGAGGGAACATTGATTACTATGACTTTATATTCAAATAAAAGTATATATGACTATGGATTGTTTATTTTATTGCAATTCATTAAGAGGAGAATTGTAAGAATATAAAGTAATTTTTACAGGTTTGGGAAAAATCTTGAAAAAGATCTCTGCCAAAAAAATGTTGCCAGGAAATTGATTTTTACTAATAGTCAGGGGCAAAGCCGCTTACACCTTTTTTATGGAACACCACCAAACATGGGCTCAATGATATTTCTGTTTCAGATTTATCTCTACGATCAAATCTATTGGTTCTATTTCTGTTTCAGATTTATCTCTACGTTCAAATTATGGTGGTATTTCTGTTTCAGATAGAGGATTCATCACTGAGATCAAATCTATGGGCTGCCCTGACATTAACCCTGTCCTCAATGACATCACTCACGCCCTCACTTCCTGGTTCCCAAATACCAGGTATACCCCAGGAAATGATGTCAAATATTTTTGTGTTCCAATGTCCTATCTGCCAGATTGGATTGTGGACTGGGTCCTGAGAGCACTGACAACAAGAAGATTTCAAGCAAAGAAACTTTGATTTGTTGTTGTTATATATACAGATCCATGTCTCTAGTTACAAGTAGTGGTGTAGCCAGGGTTGGTGGTGTGGTCAACTCTTGATGTCACCCGGTGTGGTCAACTCTTGGTGTCACCCCGTGTGGTCAACTCTTGATGTCACCCGGTGTGGTCAACTCTTGATGTCACCCGGTGTGGTCAACTCTTGATGTCACCCGGTGTGGTCAACTCTTGATGTCACCCGGTGTGGTCAACTCTTGATGTCACCCGGTGTGGTCAACTCTTGATGTCACCAGGTGTGGTCAACTCTTGATGTCACCCGGTGTGGTCAACTCTTGATGTCACCCAGTGTGGTAAACTCTTGGTGTCACCCGGTGTGGTCAACCCTTGATGTCACCCCTCCCCACCCCATGATTGCCATGTTTATTAAATGAGTCCCAATTATAGCATTGACAAGCGCAACAAAGAAATTAATTGAAGGTAAACAAATTTGAGTTTTTACAAACTATAACAGTGTTAAGTCATATAACAGTCATAGCTATTGTGTTAATATATCAAAGGTGTCAATCATTTCATCAAATTGATTATGTTTGTCAATGTTTGTACCAATTATTAGAAATGTTTTTGAAAAGTTTGCTCACATGAAGCCACAGATACACAGATTGTAAGAAATGATTGAAGTGAAAGCCACAGACACACAGATTGTAAGAAATGATTGAAGTGAAAGTTTTGAGAGGATTTGAAGAGATTCTAGGAAATCCCAACCCATGAGTTTAAATAGATCAACAACCAAACAGTCCACAACTTTTTGAAGCTCAATATCAGCATATGAGAATATCAGCATATGAGAATATCAGCACATGAGAATATCAGCACATGAGAATATCAGCACATGAGAATATCAGCACATGAGAATATCAGCACATGAGAATATCAGCACATGAGAATATCAGCACATCAGAATATCAGCACATGAGAATATCAGCACATGAGAATATCAGCACATGAGAATATCAGCACATCAGAATATCAGCACATCAGAATATCAGAACATCAGAATATCAGCTGAATGTTGTTAAACAGGTAGCTCTTCTAACCTAATTCTGGGCTCACCTCATTTCTGATTGCTCAAACTTAACTTTTGATAAAACAAACATCTGGACATTTTGGGAAAATTTCCATTCATGAAATATCATTTATAGACCAAGCAGTTGTACTTGAAAAATTTGCAATATTTCCTTTTGTTGTCACCCCGCTGACAGGGTGTCCCCCAGTGCAGTCAGTACCCCCTAGCTACGCCACTACCCACAAGACTCAGTACCCCCTAGCTACGCCACTACCCACAAGACTCAGTACCCCCTAGCTACGCCACTACCCACAAGACTCAGTACCCCCTAGCTACACCACTACCCACAAGACTCAGTACCCCCTAGCTACACCACTACCCACAAGACTCAGTACCCCCTAGCTACACCACTACCCACAAGACTCAGTACCCCCTAGCTACACCACTGTTTACAAGACTTTCATGTATATAGCCAAAAATTTGCTCATGATTAATTTTTTTAAAGTTGCTAATTAATTTGGAAATGTTTATACATTCCAAGCAGATGGCAGTATATATATACCTGTCACATTTTTAAGAAATACACTGTAATTTAAATTGGAATACAACCTTAAGCTACCTGATTTTTACACTATTGTTATGATTAATATTCAAAATTATAAATGTCTTTTTAAATTTTCTTGTGGTAATGATACTATAGTGATGTCAACCCCAACATGTGGTAATGATACTATACTGACTCCAACCCCAACATGTGGTAATGATACTATACTGACTCCAACCCCAACATGTGGTAATGATACTATACTGACTCCAACCCCAACATGTGGTAATGATACTATACTGACTCCAACCCCAACATGTGGTAATGATACTATACTGACTCCAACCCCAAAATGTGGTAATGATACTATACTGACTCCAACCCCAACATGTGGTAATGATACTATACTGACTCCAACCCCAACATGTGGTAATGATACTATACTGACTCCAACCCCAACATGTGGTAATGATACTATACTGACTCCAACCCCAACATGTGGTAATGATACTATACTGACTCCAACCCCAACATGTGGTAATGATACTATACTGACTCCAACCCCAACATGTGGTAATGATACTATACTGACTCCAACCCCAACATGTGGTAATGATACTATACTGACTCCAACCCCAACATGTGGTAATGATACTATACTGACTCCAACCCCAACATGTGGTAATGATACTATACTGACTCCAACCCCAACATGTGGTAATGATACTATACTGACTCCAACCCCAACATGTGGTAATGATACTATACTGACTCCAACCCCAACATGTGGTAATGATACTATACTGACTCCAACCCCAACATGTGGTAATGATACTATACTGACTCCAACCCCAACATGTGGTAATGATACTATACTGACTCCAACCCCAACATGTGGTAATGATACTATACTGACTCCAACCCCAACATGTGGTAATGATACTATACTGACTCCAACCCCAACATGTGGTAATGATACTATACTGACTCCAACCCCAACATGTGGTAATGATACTATACTGACTGCAACCCCAACATGTGGTAATGATACTATACTGACTCCAACCCCAACATGTGGTAATGATACTATACTGACTCCAACCCCAACATGTGGTAATGATACTATACTGACTCCAACCCCAACATGATTCTATGTGATAATGATTGTTGATTTTTGTAGTTTTGATTATTTTAATGGTACTGTACTCATGTAATATATATTACATCATCTTCTGTATTTAACATTGGTTCAGTGCTTGTTCATTTTTACTTTTTCTGAACCAGTGATTTTTAAAAATATATGTTTAAAGTTTAAAGTTATTAGTTATTTCCAAGGTAAGAGATACCAAACTAATTCCTCTTTATATCATATTAAAAACAACATTTGTTTTAATGGGGGGGGAGGGGGGTTGATGAATTTAAAAGTTGAGAGAACTCATCTACCATCACAGCAGAAGTAACAGTAACATCAGTCTATGCCAGGAGCTCTGTAACATCAGTCTATGCCAGGAGCTCTGTAACATCAGTCTATGCCAGGAGCTCTGCCACATCTACAGCTGTTAGAACATTGATACAACAGGCAACAACAAAAATCTGGCACCATTGACATCAAAACCTCAAATTACAATTCTGCATAAGGAAACAAAGTTAAAAAAACAAGAACACAAAAAAATGAAAGGGCCTCAACTTCAAAATGCTACAACAACACTGGACTGGCAGGCAGGGAGAGGAGCAATGGATAACTAACACGAGTTATAGAGTAACACTGGACTGGCAGGCAGGGAGAAGAGCAATGGATAACTAACACGAGTCATAGAGTAACACTGGACTGGCAGGCAGGGAGAAGAGCAATGGATAACTAACACGAGTTATAGAGTAACACTGGACTGGCAGGCAGGGAGAAGAGCAATGGATAACTAACACGAGTCATAGAGTAACACTGGACTGGCAGGCAGGGAGAAGAGCAATGGATAACTAACACGAGTCATAGAGTAACACTGGACTGGCAGACAGGGAGAAGAGCAATGGATAACTAACACGAGTCATAGAGTAACACTGGACTGGCAGGCAGGGAGAAGAGCAATGGATAACTAACACGAGTCATAGAGTAACACTGGACTGGCAGGCAGGGAGAAGAGCAATGGATAACTAACACGAGTCATAGAGTAACACTGGACTGGCAGGCAGGGAGAAGAGCAATGGATAACTAACACGAGTTATAGAGTAACACTGGACTGGCAGGCAGGGAGAAGAGCAATGGATAACTAACACGAGTCATAGAGTAACACTGGACTGGCAGACAGGGAGAAGAGCAATGGATAACTAACACGAGTCATAGAGTAACACTGGACTGGCAGGCAGGGAGAAGAGCAATGGATAACTAACACGAGTTATAGAGTAACACTGGACTGGCAGGCAGGGAGAAGAGCAATGGATAACTAACACGAGTTATAGAGTAACACTGGACTGGCAGACAGGGAGAAGAGCAATGGATAACTAACACGAGTTATAGAGTAACACTGGACTGGCAGGCAGGGAGAAGAGCAATGGATAACTAACACGAGTCATAGAGTAACACTGGACTGGCAGGCAGGGAGAAGAGCAATGGATAACTAACACGAGTCATAGAGTAACACTGGACTGGCAGGCAGGGAGAAGAGCAATGGATAACTAACACGAGTTATAGAGTAACACTGGACTGGCAGGCAGGGAGAAGAGCAATGGATAACTAACACGAGTTATAGAGTAACACTGGACTGGCAGGCAGGGAGAAGAGCAATGGATAACTAACACGAGTCATAGAGTAACACTGGACTGGCAGACAGGGAGAAGAGCAATGGATAACTAACACGAGTATAGAGTAACACTGGACTGGCAGGCAGGGAGAAGAGCAATGGATAACTAACACGAGTTATAGAGTAACACTGGACTGGCAGGCAGGGAGAAGAGCAATGGATAACTAACACGAGTCATAGAGTAACACTGGACTGGCAGGCAGGGAGAAGAGCAATGGATAACTAACACGAGTTATAGAGTAACACTGGACTGGCAGACAGGGAGAAGAGCAATGGATAACTAACACGAGTCATAGAGTAACACTGGACTGGCAGACAGGGAGAAGAGCAATGGATAACTAACACGAGTCATAGAGTAACACTGGACTGGCAGGCAGGGAGAAGAGCAATGGATAACTAACACGAGTCATAGAGTAACACTGGACTGGCAGACAGGGAGAAGAGCAATGGATAACTAACACGAGTCATAGAGTAACACTGGACTGGCAGGCAGGGAGAAGAGCAATGGATAACTAACACGAGTCATAGAGTAACACTGGACTGGCAGACAGGGAGAAGAGCAATGGATAACTAACACGAGTCATAGAGTAACACTGGACTGGCAGACAGGGAGAAGAGCAATGGATAACTAACACGAGTTATAGAGTAACACTGGACTGGCAGGCAGGGAGAAGAGCAATGGATAACTAACACGAGTCATAGAGTAACACTGGACTGGCAGACAGGGAGAAGAGCAATGGATAACTAACACGAGTTATAGAGTAACACTGGACTGGCAGGCAGGGAGAAGAGCAATGGATAACTAACACGAGTTATAGAGTAACACTGGACTGGCAGGCAGGGAGAAGAGCAATGGATAACTAACACGAGTCATAGAGTAACACTGGACTGGCAGGCAGGGAGAAGAGCAATGGATAACTAACACGAGTCATAGAGTAACACTGGACTGGCAGGCAGGGAGAAGAGCAATGGATAACTAACACGAGTCATAGAGTAACACTGGACTGGCAGGCAGGGAGAAGAGCAATGGATAACTAACACGAGTCATAGAGTAACACTGGACTGGCAGGCAGGGAGAAGAGCAATGGATAACTAACACGAGTCATAGAGTAACACTGGACTGGCAGGCAGGGAGAAGAGCAATGGATAACTAACACGAGTCATAGAGTAACACTGGACTGGCAGGCAGGGAGAAGAGCAATGGATAACTAACACGAGTCATAGAGTAACACTGGACTGGCAGGCAGGGAGAAGAGCAATGGATAACTAACACGAGTCATAGAGTAACACTGGACTGGCAGGCAGGGAGAAGAGCAATGGATAACTAACACGAGTTATAGAGTAACACTGGACTGGCAGACAGGGAGAAGAGCAATGGATAACTAACACGAGTCATAGAGTAACACTGGACTGGCAGGCAGGGAGAAGAGCAATGGATAACTAACACGAGTTATAGAGTAACACTGGACTGGCAGGCAGGGAGAAGAGCAATGGATAACTAACACGAGTCATAGAGTAACACTGGACTGGCAGGCAGGGAGAAGAGCAATGGATAACTAACACGAGTTATAGAGTAACACTGGACTGGCAGGCAGGGAGAAGAGCAATGGATAACTAACACGAGTCATAGAGTAACACTGGACTGGCAGGCAGGGAGAAGAGCAATGGATAACTAACACGAGTCATAGAGTAACACTGGACTGGCAGGCAGGGAGAAGAGCAATGGATAACTAACACGAGTTATAGAGTAACACTGGACTGGCAGACAGGGAGAAGAGCAATGGATAACTAACACGAGTCATAGAGTAACACTGGACTGGCAGGCAGGGAGAAGAGCAATGGATAACTAACACGAGTCATAGAGTAACACTGGACTGGCAGGCAGGGAGAAGAGCAATGGATAACTAACACGAGTCATAGAGTAACACTGGACTGGCAGGCAGGGAGAAGAGCAATGGATAACTAACACGAGTCATAGAGTAACACTGGACTGGCAGGCAGGGAGAAGAGCAATGGATAACTAACACGAGTCATAGAGTAACACTGGACTGGCAGACAGGGAGAAGAGCAATGGATAACTAACACGAGTCATAGAGTAACACTGGACTGGCAGACAGGGAGAAGAGCAATGGATAACTAACACGAGTCATAGAGTAACACTGGACTGGCAGGCAGGGAGAAGAGCAATGGATAACTAACACGAGTCATAGAGTAACACTGGACTGGCAGGCAGGGAGAAGAGCAATGGATAACTAACACGAGTATAGAGTAACACTGGACTGGCAGGCAGGGAGAAGAGCAATGGATAACTAACACGAGTTATAGAGTAACACTGGACTGGCAGACAGGGAGAAGAGCAATGGATAACTAACACGAGTTATAGAGTAACACTGGACTGGCAGGCAGGGAGAAGAGCAATGGATAACTAACACGAGTTATAGAGTAACACTGGACTGGCAGACAGGGAGAAGAGCAATGGATAACTAACACGAGTTATAGAGTAACACTGGACTGGCAGGCAGGGAGAAGAGCAATGGATAACTAACACGAGTTATAGAGTAACACTGGACTGGCAGGCAGGGAGAAGAGCAATGGATAACTAACACGAGTCATAGAGTAACACTGGACTGGCAGACAGGGAGAAGAGCAATGGATAACTAACACGAGTCATAGAGTAACACTGGACTGGCAGGCAGGGAGAAGAGCAATGGATAACTAACACGAGTATAGAGTAACACTGGACTGGCAGACAGGGAGAAGAGCAATGGATAACTAACACGAGTCATAGAGTAACACTGGACTGGCAGACAGGGAGAAGAGCAATGGATAACTAACACGAGTTATAGAGTAACACTGGACTGGCAGGCAGGGAGAAGAGCAATGGATAACTAACACGAGTTATAGAGTAACACTGGACTGGCAGGCAGGGAGAAGAGCAATGGATAACTAACACGAGTCATAGAGTAACACTGGACTGGCAGACAGGGAGAAGAGCAATGGATAACTAACACGAGTTATAGAGTAACACTGGACTGGCAGGCAGGGAGAAGAGCAATGGATAACTAACACGAGTCATAGAGTAACACTGGACTGGCAGACAGGGAGAAGAGCAATGGATAACTAACACGAGTTATAGAGTAACACTGGACTGGCAGGCAGGGAGAAGAGCAATGGATAACTAACACGAGTCATAGAGTAACACTGGACTGGCAGGCAGGGAGAAGAGCAATGGATAACTAACACGAGTCATAGAGTAACACTGGACTGGCAGGCAGGGAGAAGAGCAATGGATAACTAACACGAGTCATAGAGTAACACTGGACTGGCAGACAGGGAGAAGAGCAATGGATAACTAACACGAGTCATAGAGTAACACTGGACTGGCAGACAGGGAGAAGAGCAATGGATAACTAACACGAGTTATAGAGTAACACTGGACTGGCAGACAGGGAGAAGAGCAATGGATAACTAACACGAGTTATAGAGTAACACTGGACTGGCAGGCAGGGAGAAGAGCAATGGATAACTAACACGAGTTATAGAGTAACACTGGACTGGCAGGCAGGGAGAAGAGCAATGGATAACTAACACGAGTTATAGAGTAACACTGGACTGGCAGGCAGGGAGAAGAGCAATGGATAACTAACACGAGTCATAGAGTAACACTGGACTGGCAGACAGGGAGAAGAGCAATGGATAACTAACACGAGTCATAGAGTAACACTGGACTGGCAGGCAGGGAGAAGAGCAATGGATAACTAACACGAGTCATAGAGTAACACTGGACTGGCAGGCAGGGAGAAGAGCAATGGATAACTAACACGAGTTATAGAGTAACACTGGACTGGCAGACAGGGAGAAGAGCAATGGATAACTAACACGAGTCATAGAGTAACACTGGACTGGCAGGCAGGGAGAAGAGCAATGGATAACTAACACGAGTCATAGAGTAACACTGGACTGGCAGGCAGGGAGAAGAGCAATGGATAACTAACACGAGTCATAGAGTAACACTGGACTGGCAGACAGGGAGAAGAGCAATGGATAACTAACACGAGTCATAGAGTAACACTGGACTGGCAGGCAGGGAGAAGAGCAATGGATAACTAACACGAGTTATAGAGTAACACTGGACTGGCAGACAGGGAGAAGAGCAATGGATAACTAACACGAGTCATAGAGTAACACTGGACTGGCAGGCAGGGAGAAGAGCAATGGATAACTAACACGAGTTATAGAGTAACACTGGACTGGCAGGCAGGGAGAAGAGCAATGGATAACTAACACGAGTTATAGAGTAACACTGGACTGGCAGGCAGGGAGAAGAGCAATGGATAACTAACACGAGTCATAGAGTAACACTGGACTGGCAGGCAGGGAGAAGAGCAATGGATAACTAACACGAGTTATAGAGTAACACTGGACTGGCAGACAGGGAGAAGAGCAATGGATAACTAACACGAGTCATAGAGTAACACTGGACTGGCAGACAGGGAGAAGAGCAATGGATAACTAACACGAGTTATAGAGTAACACTGGACTGGCAGGCAGGGAGAAGAGCAATGGATAACTAACACGAGTCATAGAGTAACACTGGACTGGCAGACAGGGAGAAGAGCAATGGATAACTAACACGAGTCATAGAGTAACACTGGACTGGCAGGCAGGGAGAAGAGCAATGGATAACTAACACGAGTCATAGAGTAACACTGGACTGGCAGGCAGGGAGAAGAGCAATGGATAACTAACACGAGTCATAGAGTAACACTGGACTGGCAGGCAGGGAGAAGAGCAATGGATAACTAACACGAGTCATAGAGTAACACTGGACTGGCAGGCAGGGAGAAGAGCAATGGATAACTAACACGAGTCATAGAGTAACACTGGACTGGCAGGCAGGGAGAAGAGCAATGGATAACTAACACGAGTCATAGAGTAACACTGGACTGGCAGGCAGGGAGAAGAGCAATGGATAACTAACACGAGTCATAGAGTAACACTGGACTGGCAGGCAGGGAGAAGAGCAATGGATAACTAACACGAGTCATAGAGTAACACTGGACTGGCAGGCAGGGAGAAGAGCAATGGATAACTAACACGAGTCATAGAGTAACACTGGACTGGCAGGCAGGGAGAAGAGCAATGGATAACTAACACGAGTCATAGAGTAACACTGGACTGGCAGGCAGGGAGAAGAGCAATGGATAACTAACACGAGTTATAGAGTAACACTGGACTGGCAGACAGGGAGAAGAGCAATGGATAACTAACACGAGTCATAGAGTAACACTGGACTGGCAGGCAGGGAGAAGAGCAATGGATAACTAACACGAGTTATAGAGTAACACTGGACTGGCAGGCAGGGAGAAGAGCAATGGATAACTAACACGAGTCATAGAGTAACACTGGACTGGCAGGCAGGGAGAAGAGCAATGGATAACTAACACGAGTTATAGAGTAACACTGGACTGGCAGGCAGGGAGAAGAGCAATGGATAACTAACACGAGTCATAGAGTAACACTGGACTGGCAGGCAGGGAGAAGAGCAATGGATAACTAACACGAGTCATAGAGTAACACTGGACTGGCAGGCAGGGAGAAGAGCAATGGATAACTAACACGAGTTATAGAGTAACACTGGACTGGCAGACAGGGAGAAGAGCAATGGATAACTAACACGAGTCATAGAGTAACACTGGACTGGCAGGCAGGGAGAAGAGCAATGGATAACTAACACGAGTCATAGAGTAACACTGGACTGGCAGGCAGGGAGAAGAGCAATGGATAACTAACACGAGTCATAGAGTAACACTGGACTGGCAGGCAGGGAGAAGAGCAATGGATAACTAACACGAGTCATAGAGTAACACTGGACTGGCAGGCAGGGAGAAGAGCAATGGATAACTAACACGAGTCATAGAGTAACACTGGACTGGCAGACAGGGAGAAGAGCAATGGATAACTAACACGAGTCATAGAGTAACACTGGACTGGCAGACAGGGAGAAGAGCAATGGATAACTAACACGAGTCATAGAGTAACACTGGACTGGCAGGCAGGGAGAAGAGCAATGGATAACTAACACGAGTTGTAGAGTAACACTGGACTGGCAGGCAGGGAGAAGAGCAATGGATAACTAACACGAGTTGTAGAGTAACACTGGACTGGCAGGCAGGGAGAAGAGCAATGGATAACTAACACGAGTTATAGAGTAACACTGGACTGGCAGACAGGGAGAAGAGCAATGGATAACTAACACGAGTTATAGAGTAACACTGGACTGGCAGGCAGGGAGAAGAGCAATGGATAACTAACACGAGTTATAGAGTAACACTGGACTGGCAGACAGGGAGAAGAGCAATGGATAACTAACACGAGTTATAGAGTAACACTGGACTGGCAGGCAGGGAGAAGAGCAATGGATAACTAACACGAGTTGTAGAGTAACACTGGACTGGCAGGCAGGGAGAAGAGCAATGGATAACTAACACGAGTCATAGAGTAACACTGGACTGGCAGACAGGGAGAAGAGCAATGGATAACTAACACGAGTCATAGAGTAACACTGGACTGGCAGGCAGGGAGAAGAGCAATGGATAACTAACACGAGTATAGAGTAACACTGGACTGGCAGACAGGGAGAAGAGCAATGGATAACTAACACGAGTCATAGAGTAACACTGGACTGGCAGACAGGGAGAAGAGCAATGGATAACTAACACGAGTATAGAGTAACACTGGACTGGCAGGCAGGGAGAAGAGCAATGGATAACTAACACGAGTTATAGAGTAACACTGGACTGGCAGGCAGGGAGAAGAGCAATGGATAACTAACACGAGTCATAGAGTAACACTGGACTGGCAGACAGGGAGAAGAGCAATGGATAACTAACACGAGTTATAGAGTAACACTGGACTGGCAGACAGGGAGAAGAGCAATGGATAACTAACACGAGTCATAGAGTAACACTGGACTGGCAGACAGGGAGAAGAGCAATGGATAACTAACACGAGTTATAGAGTAACACTGGACTGGCAGGCAGGGAGAAGAGCAATGGATAACTAACACGAGTCATAGAGTAACACTGGACTGGCAGGCAGGGAGAAGAGCAATGGATAACTAACACGAGTCATAGAGTAACACTGGACTGGCAGGCAGGGAGAAGAGCAATGGATAACTAACACGAGTCATAGAGTAACACTGGACTGGCAGGCAGGGAGAAGAGCAATGGATAACTAACACGAGTCATAGAGTAACACTGGACTGGCAGACAGGGAGAAGAGCAATGGATAACTAACACGAGTTATAGAGTAACACTGGACTGGCAGACAGGGAGAAGAGCAATGGATAACTAACACGAGTTATAGAGTAACACTGGACTGGCAGGCAGGGAGAAGAGCAATGGATAACTAACACGAGTTATAGAGTAACACTGGACTGGCAGGCAGGGAGAAGAGCAATGGATAACTAACACGAGTTATAGAGTAACACTGGACTGGCAGGCAGGGAGAAGAGCAATGGATAACTAACACGAGTCATAGAGTAACACTGGACTGGCAGACAGGGAGAAGAGCAATGGATAACTAACACGAGTCATAGAGTAACACTGGACTGGCAGGCAGGGAGAAGAGCAATGGATAACTAACACGAGTCATAGAGTAACACTGGACTGGCAGGCAGGGAGAAGAGCAATGGATAACTAACACGAGTTGTAGAGTAACACTGGACTGGCAGACAGGGAGAAGAGCAATGGATAACTAACACGAGTCATAGAGTAACACTGGACTGGCAGGCAGGGAGAAGAGCAATGGATAACTAACACGAGTCATAGAGTAACACTGGACTGGCAGGCAGGGAGAAGAGCAATGGATAACTAACACGAGTCATAGAGTAACACTGGACTGGCAGACAGGGAGAAGAGCAATGGATAACTAACACGAGTCATAGAGTAACACTGGACTGGCAGGCAGGGAGAAGAGCAATGGATAACTAACACGAGTTGTAGAGTAACACTGGACTGGCAGACAGGGAGAAGAGCAATGGATAACTAACACGAGTCATAGAGTAACACTGGACTGGCAGGCAGGGAGAAGAGCAATGGATAACTAACACGAGTTATAGAGTAACACTGGACTGGCAGGCAGGGAGAAGAGCAATGGATAACTAACACGAGTTATAGAGTAACACTGGACTGGCAGGCAGGGAGAAGAGCAATGGATAACTAACACGAGTCATAGAGTAACACTGGACTGGCAGGCAGGGAGAAGAGCAATGGATAACTAACACGAGTTATAGAGTAACACTGGACTGGCAGACAGGGAGAAGAGCAATGGATAACTAACACGAGTCATAGAGTAACACTGGACTGGCAGACAGGGAGAAGAGCAATGGATAACTAACACGAGTTATAGAGTAACACTGGACTGGCAGGCAGGGAGAAGAGCAATGGATAACTAACACGAGTTATAGAGTAACACTGGACTGGCAGGCAGGGAGAAGAGCAATGGATAACTAACACGAGTCATAGAGTAACACTGGACTGGCAGACAGGGAGAAGAGCAATGGATAACTAACACGAGTCATAGAGTAACACTGGACTGGCAGGCAGGGAGAAGAGCAATGGATAACTAACACGAGTCATAGAGTAACACTGGACTGGCAGGCAGGGAGAAGAGCAATGGATAACTAACACGAGTCATAGAGTAACACTGGACTGGCAGGCAGGGAGAAGAGCAATGGATAACTAACACGAGTTATAGAGTAACACTGGACTGGCAGACAGGGAGAAGAGCAATGGATAACTAACACGAGTTATAGAGTAACACTGGACTGGCAGACAGGGAGAAGAGCAATGGATAACTAACACGAGTCATAGAGTAACACTGGACTGGCAGGCAGGGAGAAGAGCAATGGATAACTAACACGAGTTATAGAGTAACACTGGACTGGCAGACAGGGAGAAGAGCAATGGATAACTAACACGAGTCATAGAGTAACACTGGACTGGCAGACAGGGAGAAGAGCAATGGATAACTAACACGAGTTATAGAGTAACACTGGACTGGCAGGCAGGGAGAAGAGCAATGGATAACTAACACGAGTTATAGAGTAACACTGGACTGGCAGGCAGGGAGAAGAGCAATGGATAACTAACACGAGTTATAGAGTAACACTGGACTGGCAGGCAGGGAGAAGAGCAATGGATAACTAACACGAGTTATAGAGTAACACTGGACTGGCAGGCAGGGAGAAGAGCAATGGATAACTAACACGAGTTATAGAGTAACACTGGACTGGCAGGCAGGGAGAAGAGCAATGGATAACTAACACGAGTCATAGAGTAACACTGGACTGGCAGGCAGGGAGAAGAGCAATGGATAACTAACACGAGTTATAGAGTAACACTGGACTGGCAGACAGGGAGAAGAGCAATGGATAACTAACACGAGTTATAGAGTAACACTGGACTGGCAGGCAGGGAGAAGAGCAATGGATAACTAACACGAGTTATAGAGTAACACTGGACTGGCAGGCAGGGAGAAGAGCAATGGATAACTAACACGAGTTATAGAGTAACACTGGACTGGCAGGCAGGGAGAAGAGCAATGGATAACTAACACGAGTTATAGAGTAACACTGGACTGGCAGGCAGGGAGAAGAGCAATGGATAACTAACACGAGTCATAGAGTAACACTGGACTGGCAGGCAGGGAGAAGAGCAATGGATAACTAACACGAGTATAGAGTAACACTGGACTGGCAGACAGGGAGAAGAGCAATGGATAACTAACACGAGTCATAGAGTAACACTGGACTGGCAGGCAGGGAGAAGAGCAATGGATAACTAACACGAGTCATAGAGTAACACTGGACTGGCAGACAGGGAGAAGAGCAATGGATAACTAACACGAGTCATAGAGTAACACTGGACTGGCAGACAGGGAGAAGAGCAATGGATAACTAACACGAGTTATAGAGTAACACTGGACTGGCAGGCAGGGAGAAGAGCAATGGATAACTAACACCAGTTATAGAGGTAACACTGGACTGGCAGGCAGGGAGAAGAGCAATGGATAACTAACACCAGTTATAGAGTAACACTGGACTGGCAGACAGGGAGAAGAGCAATGGATAACTAACACAAGTGATAGAGAGTAACACTGGACTGGCAGGCAGGGAGAAGAGCAATGGATAACTAACACGAGTCATAGAGTAACACTGGACTGGCAGGCAGGGAGAAGAGCAATGGATAACTAACACCAGTTATAGAGAGTAACACTGGACTGGCAGGCAGGGAGAAGAGCAATGGATAACTAACACGAGTCATAGAGTAACACTGGACTGGCAGACAGGGAGAAGAGCAATGGATAACTAACACCAGTTATAGAGAGTAACACTGGACTGGCAGGCAGGGAGAAGAGCAATGGATAACTAACACGAGTCATAGAGTAACACTGGACTGGCAGACAGGGAGAAGAGCAATGGATAACTAACACGAGTCATAGAGTAACACTGGACTGGCAGGCAGGGAGAAGAGCAATGGATAACTAACACCAGTTATAGAGAGTAACACTGGACTGGCAGACAGGGAGAAGAGCAATGGATAACTAACACCAGTTATAGAGAGTAACACTGGACTTGCAGGCAGGGAGAAGAGCAATGGATAACTAACACGAGTCATAGAGTAACACTGGACTGGCAGGCAGGGAGAAGAGCAATGGATAACTAACACCAGTTATAGAGAGTAACACTGGACTGGCAGGCAGGGAGAAGAGCAATGGATAACTAACACGAGTCATAGAGTAACACTGGACTGGCAGGCAGGGAGAAGAGCAATGGATAACTAACACCAGTTATAGAGTAACACTGGACTGGCAGACAGGGAGAAGAGCAATGGATAACTAACACCAGTTATAGAGAGTAACACTGGACTGGCAGGCAGGGAGAAGAGCAATGGATAACTAACACCAGTTATAGAGAGTAACACTGGACTGGCAGGCAGGGAGAAGAGCAATGGATAACTAACACGAGTTATAGAGTAACACTGGACTGGCAGGCAGGGAGAAGAGCAATGGATAACTAACACGAGTCATAGAGTAACACTGGACTGGCAGGCAGGGAGAAGAGCAATGGATAACTAACACCAGTTATAGAGAGTAACACTGGACTGGCAGGCAGGGAGAAGAGCAATGGATAACTAACACGAGTTATAGAGTAACACTGGACTGGCAGGCAGGGAGAAGAGCAATGGATAACTAACACGAGTCATAGAGTAACACTGGACTGGCAGGCAGGGAGAAGAGCAATGGATAACTAACACGAGTTATAGAGTAACACTGGACTGGCAGGCAGGGAGAAGAGCAATGGATAACTAACACGAGTCATAGAGTAACACTGGACTGGCAGACAGGGAGAAGAGCAATGGATAACTAACACCAGTTATAGAGTAACACTGGACTGGCAGACAGGGAGAAGAGCAATGGATAACTAACACGAGTCATAGAGTAACACTGGACTGGCAGACAGGGAGAAGAGCAATGGATAACTAACACCAGTTATAGAGTAACACTGGACTGGCAGACAGGGAGAAGAGCAATGGATAACTAACACGAGTTATAGAACAACACTGGACTGGCAGACAGGGAGAAGAGCAATGGATAACTAACACCAGTTATAGAGAGTAACACTGGACTGGCAGGCAGGGAGAAGAGCAATGGATAACTAACACGAGTCATAGAGTAACACTGGACTGGCAGACAGGGAGAAGAGCAATGGATAACTAACACCAGTTATAGAGTAACACTGGACTGGCAGACAGGGAGAAGAGCAATGGATAACTAACACCAGTCATAGAGTAACACTGGACTGGCAGACAGGGAGAAGAGCAATGGATAACTAACACGAGTCATAGAGTAACACTGGACTGGCAGGCAGGGAGAAGAGCAATGGATAACTAACACGAGTTATAGAGTAACACTGGACTGGCAGACAGGGAGAAGAGCAATGGATAACTAACACCAGTCATAGAGTAACACTGGACTGGCAGACAGGGAGAAGAGCAATGGATAACTAACACCAGTCATAGAGTAACACTGGACTGGCAGACAGGGAGAAGAGCAATGGATAACTAACACGAGTTATAGAGTAACACTGGACTGGCAGACAGGGAGAAGAGCAATGGATAACTAACACGAGTTGTAGAGTAACACTGGACTGGCAGGCAGGGAGAAGAGCAATGGATAACTAACACGAGTTATAGAGTAACACTGGACTGGCAGACAGGGAGAAGAGCAATGGATAACTAACACGAGTCATAGAGTAACACTGGACTGGCAGACAGGGAGAAGAGCAATGGATAACTAACACGAGTCATAGAGTAACACTGGACTGGCAGACAGGGAGAAGAGCAATGGATAACTAACACGAATTGTAGAACTTACATACAGCAATCAAACAAGGATGAGTTTCTGTGATTTTACTGTTATAAAGATGTTAAAATATTTCCATGTTAAAATATACTTGAGACTATATTTTCAACAATATCAATTTTAAAAGTTTGATTGTATTTCCAACTTTAAAATAATATGATTTTATTTTTGTATTTGAATATATTACCAATCATTTTAATGTTTTTTGGACCTATTTAATTATATTACATGTACCAACAATTTTAACAATGTAAACTTTACATTAAATTTTTTTTTATATTAATGTTCTAGCTATTTTTCGATTAATAATATTTTTTTAGACAAGTATAAAAGTTGGTGTTTCATTATTTATATATTTGTCTAAAATTGTTTGTAGGTTTTATTGTCTTGATTTATTTATGTGTTTGTTTGTTTGGGTTTCTCTTTGCTAAAGTCAATTGTCTTTACCTGCAACAAATGAATTCATGTTTACTACTCAGTCATGTACTGTAGACTACAGTGAGCTCAGTCATGTACTGTAGACTACAGTGAGCTCAGTCATGTACTGTAGACTACAGTGAGCTCAGTCATGTACTGTAGACTACAGTGAGCTCAGTCATGTACTGTAGACTACAGTGAGCTCAGTCATGTACTGTAGACTACAGTGAGCTCAGTCATGTATTGTAGACTACAGTGAGCTCAGTCATGTACTGTAGACTACAGTGAGCTCAGTCATGTACTGTAGACTACAGTGAGCTCAGTCATGTACTGTAGACTACAGTGAGCTCAGTCATGTACTGTAGACTACAGTGAGCTCAGTCATGTACTGTAGACTACAGTGAGCTCAGTCATGTACTGTAGACTACAGTGAGCTCAGTCATGTATTGTAGACTACAGTGAGCTCAGTCATGTACTGTAGACTACAGTGAGCTCAGTCATGTACTGTAGACTACAGTGAGCTCAGTCATGTACTGTAGACTACAGTGAGCTCAGTCATGTACTGTAGACTACAGTGAGCTCAGTCATGTACTGTAGACTACAGTGAGCTCAGTCATGTACTGTAGACTACAGTGAGCTCAGTCATGTATTGTAGACTACAGTGAGCTCAGTCATGTACTGTAGACTACAGTGAGCTCAGTCATGTACTGTAGACTACAGTGAGCTCAGTCATGTACTGTAGACTACAGTGAGCTCAGTCATGTACTGTAGACTACAGTGAGCTCAGTCATGTACTGTAGACTACAGTGAGCTCAGTCATGTACTGTAGACTACAGTGAGCTCAGTCATGTACTGTAGACTACAGTGAGCTCAGTCATGTACTGTAGACTACAGTGAGCTCAGTATACAATTGTTCTATCATTATAAATTATTTTGCAACAGACTTTGTTGTATAATTCAGATAATAAACAAATGTTGGTCCCCTTTGTTAATTTTCACTCAATTTATTTTAATTCATGACTCATCTTCTGTTGGTGCTGTTAGATGACAAATGTTCTGTTGGTGCTGTTAGATGACAAATGTTCTGTTGGTGCTGTTAGATGACAAATGTTCTGTTGGTGCTGTTAGATGACAAATGTTCTGTTGGTGCTGTTAGATGACAAATGTTCTGTTGGTGCTGTTAGATGACAAATGTTCTATTGGTGCTGTTAGGTGACAAATGTTCTGTTGGTGCTGTTAGATGACAAATGTTCTGTTGGTGCTGTTAGATGACAAATGTTCTGTTGGTGCTGTTAGGTGACAAATGTTCTGTTGGTACTGTTAGATGACAAATGTTCTGTTGGTGCTGTTAGATGACAAATGTTCTGTTGGTGCTGTTAGATGACAAATGTTCTGTTGGTGCTGTTAGATGACAAATGTTCTGTTGGTGCTGTTAGATGACAAATGTTCTGTTGGTGCTGTTAGATGACAAATGTTCTGTTGGTGCTGTTAGATGACAAATGTTCTGTTGGTGCTGTTAGATGACAAATGTTCTGTTGGTGCTGTTAGATGACAAATGTTCTATTGGTGCTGTTAGGTTACAAATGTTCTGTTGGTGCTGTTAGATGACAAATGTTCTGTTGGTGCTGTTAGATGACAAATGTTCTGTTGGTGCTGTTAGGTGACAAATGTTCTGTTGGTACTGTTAGATGACAAATGTTCTGTTGGTGCTGTTAGATGACAAATGTTCTGTTGGTGCTGTTAGATGACAAATGTTCTGTTGGTGCTGTTAGATGACAAATGTTCTGTTGGTGCTGTTAGATGACAAATGTTCTGTTGGTGCTGTTAGATGACAAATGTTCTGTTGGTGCTGTTAGGTGACAAATGTTCTGTTGGTGCTGTTAGATGACAAATGTTCTGTTGGTGCTGTTAGATGACAAATGTTCTGTTGGTACTGTTAGATGACAAATGTTCTGTTGGTGCTGTTAGATGACAAATGTTCTATTGGTACTGTTAGATGACAAATGTTCTATTGGTACTGTTAGATGACAAATGTTATGTTTGTACTGTTAGGTGAAAGACAAATGTTCTATTGGTGCTGTTAGATGACAAATGTTCTGTTGGTGTTGTTAGATGACAAATGTTCTGTTGGTGCTGTTAGATGACAAATGTTCTGTTGGTGTTGTTAGATGACAAATGTTCTGTTGGTGCTGTTAGATGACAAATGTTCTGTTGGTGCTGTTAGATGACAAATGTTCTGCTGGTATTGTTAGATGACAAATGTTATGTTTGTACTGTTAGGTGAAAGACAAATGTTCTATTGGTGCTGTTAGATGACAAATGTTCTGTTGGTGTTGTTAGATGACAAATGTTCTGTTGGTGCTGTTAGATGACAAATGTTCTGTTGGTGTTGTTAGATGACAAATGTTCTGTTGGTGCTGTTAGATGACAAATGTTCTGTTGGTGTTGTTAGATGACAAATGTTCTGTTGGTGCTGTTAGGTGACAAATGTTCTGTTGGTGCTGTTAGATGACAAATGTTCTGTTGGTGCTGTTAGATGACAAATGTTCTGTTGGTACTGTTAGATGACAAATGTTCTGTTGGTGCTGTTAGATGACAAATGTTCTATTGGTACTGTTAGATGACAAATGTTCTATTGGTACTGTTAGATGACAAATGTTATGTTTGTACTGTTAGGTGAAAGACAAATGTTCTATTGGTGCTGTTAGATGACAAATGTTCTGTTGGTGTTGTTAGATGACAAATGTTCTGTTGGTGCTGTTAGATGACAAATGTTCTGTTGGTGCTGTTAGATGACAAATGTTCTGCTGGTATTGTTAGATGACAGACAAATGTTCTGTTGGTGCTGTTAGATGACAAATGTTCTGTTGGTGCTGTTAGATGACAAATGTTCTGTTGGTACTGTTAGATGACAAATGTTCTGTTGGTGCTGTTAGATGACATACAAATGTTCTGTTGGTGCTGTTAGATGACAAATGTTCTGTTGGTGCTGTTAGATGACAAATGTTCTGTTGGTGGTGTTAGATGACAGACAAATGTTCTGTTGGTGCTGTTAGATGACAAATGTTCTGTTGGTGCTGTTAGATGACAAATGTTCTGTTGGTACTGTTAGATGACAGACAAATGTTCTGTTGGTGCTGTTAGATGACAGACAAATGTTCTGTTGGTACTGTTAGATGACAGAGAAATGTTCTGCTGGTGCTGTTAGATGACAGACAAATGTTCTGTTGGTGCTGTTAGATGACAGACAAATGTTCTGTTGGTGCTGTTAGATGACAGACAAATGTTCTGTTGGTACTGTTAGATGACAGACAAATGTTCTGCTGGTATTGTTAGATGACAGACAAATGTTCTGTTGGTGCTGTTAGATGAAAAATGTTCTGTTGGTACTGTTAGATGACAAATGTTCTGCTGGTGCTGTTAGATGACAGACAAATGTTCTGTTGGTGCTGTTAGATGACAGACAAATGTTCTGTTGGTACTGTTAGATGACAGACAAATGTTCTGCTGGTATTGTTAGATGACAGACAAATGTTCTGTTGGTGCTGTTAGATGACAGACAAATGTTCTGTTGGTGCTGTTAGATGACAAATGTTCTGCTGGTGCTGTTAGATGACAGACAAATGTTCTGCTGGTACTGTTAGATGACAAATGTTCTGCTGGTGCTGTTAGATGACAAATGTTCTGTTGGTACTGTTAGATGACAGACAAATGTTCTGTTGGTGCTGTTAGATGACAAATGTTCTGTTGGTGCTGTTAGATGACAAATGTTCTGTTGGTTCTGTTAGATGACAGACAAATGTTCTGTTGGTACTGTTAGATGACAGAGAAATGTTCTGCTGGTGCTGTTAGATGACAGACAAATGTTCTGCTGGTATTGCTATATGACAGACAAATGTTCTGTTGGTACTGTTAGATGACAGACAAATGTTCTGCTGGTGCTGTTAGATGACAAATGTTCTGTTGGTGCTGTTAGATGACAGACAAATGTTCTGTTGGTACTGTTAGATGACAAATGTTCTGTTGGTGCTGTTAGATGACAAATGTTCCGTTGGTGCTGTTAGATGACAAATGTTCTGTTGGTGCTGTTAGATGACAAATGTTCTGTTGGTGCTGTTAGATGACAAATGTTCTGTTGGTGCTGTTAGATGACAAATGTTCTGTTGGTGCTGTTAGATGACAAATGTTCTGTTGGTGCTGTTAGATGACAAATGTTCTGTTGGTGCTGTTAGATGACAGACAAATGTTCTGTTGGTACTGTTAGATGACAGACAAATGTTCTGTTGGTGCTGTTAGATGACAGACAAATGTTCTGTTGGTAATGTTAGATGACAAATGTTCTGTTGGTACTGTTAGATGACAGACAAATGTTCTGTTGGTACTGTTAGATGACAGACAAATGTTCTGTTGGTACTGTTAGATGACAGACAAATTTTCTGTTGGTGCTGTTAGATGACAGACAAATGTTCTGTTGGTACTGTTAGATGACAGACAAATGTTCTGTTGCTGCTGTTAGATGACAGACAAATGTTCTGTTGGTGCTGTTAGATGACAAATGTTCTGTTGGTACTGTTAGATGATAGACAAATGTTCTGCTGGTACTGTTAGATGACAGACAAATGTTCTGTTGGTACTGTTAGATGACAGACAATTGTTCTGTTGCTGCTGTTAGATGACAGACAAATGTTCTGTTGGTGCTGTTAGATGACAGACAAATGTTCTGCTGGTATTGTTAGATGACAGACAAATGTTCTGTTGGTACTGTTAGATGACAGACAAATGTTCTGCTGGTATTGTTAGATGACAGACAAATGTTCTGTTGGTGCTGTTAGATGACAAATGTTCTGTTGGTACTGTTAGATGACAGACAAATGTTCTGTTGGTACTGTTAGATGACAAATGTTCTGCTGGTGCTGTTAGATGACAAATGTTCCGTTGGTACTGTTAGATGACAAATGTTCTGTTGGTACTGTTAGATGACAGACAAATGTTCTGTTGGTGCTGTTAGATGATAGATATATGTTCTGCTGGTACTGTTAGATGACAGACAAATGTTCTGTTGGTGCTGTTAGATGACAAATGTTCTGCTGGTGCTGTTAGATGACAAATGTTCTGTTGGTACTGTTAGATGACAGACAAATGTTCTGTTGGTATTGTTAGATGACAGACAAATGTTCTGTTGGTACTGTTAGATGACAGACAAATGTTCTGCTGGTACTGTTAGATGATAGATATATGTTCTGCTGGTACTGTTAGATGACATACACATGTTCTGTTGGTGCTGTAAGATGACAGACAAATGTTCTGTTGGTACTGTTAGATGACAGACAAATGTTCTGCTGGTACTGTTAGATGACAGACAAATGTTCTGTTGGTACTGTTAGATGACAGACAAACAGCCCTACTTTAGTGATCTTTTAGTTACTGATGTCTTCTAGTAATTACAGATATTCTAGTTGTAATCAGACAACTGACATAGAGCACAAGTCTTCTTATAGAAACTTCCCCCTCTGTAGTCTAAGTTGTGCTTATCACAAAAGCATTTAGTCAAGCCAAAAGATTACCGGGGCCTAGGGCGTCCCTGAGTTCACCCAGCTCAGAATGAATGGGTACCTAACACTAGTTAGGGAAACAAAGGCGGCTGGGCAATGCGTGAAAACCTCATAGTCATAGCCGTGGGCTGTGATCGCTGCATCACTTGCCAACAGACTTATGGTCTGTGGACGCATTAATCTTCTGTGTAGAAGGAGCGTCTGTAAAGAAAAAAGAAGATTAGAAATAAAAGGCAGGCAATAATGTTGTGAAAAGTTTTATATTTAAGGTCAATGCGAGAAGTTTTTTCATAAATTAAAGCCATTAAAATGAGAGATAATTTTTTTTTAAAGTCTTTAAAAATTCTTTGTTTAAAATCTGGCCATCACTGCTGCAGTGCTGGGACTGGGAGAATCTCTTCAGAAGTTCAAACTCTTGAAACATATTTAAATATTTTCTTCATTTGACATCTAAAAAAAATTGTTGTTTTGACTTCATCATCCAAATGAAGGACGACAGAAAAGGGAAATCTGGGGAATAAATCAGGATGTTGCTACTGATCTGGGGAATAAATCAGGATGTTGCTATTGAATATTCTTTTAAAATAAACTGAAAGATGAACCCAGCCCCCTTTTTTAATAACAGCTGACATAACAATATTATTAGTTTCAAGGGTGCACTCCCATCGCCCCCCCCCACCCATTTTCCTTATTTAAAATTTTAAAAAAACTCTGAAGAAGCTAGAAAATAATTATCTGCCTTGAAATCAACTTTGAAATGACCAAAAGTCTGGTCATTTACTAGTTTCAGTTTGAGCAGTTGCTTGTTTCCCTTGTAATTATTAGTAATTTAAAGTAAAGCCATTAACACAATCTTCTATACATATAATTCTCTACGTCGCCTAACCATGCGGAGCACCACCACGCAGGTATGTGCAAACGAGCAGGACGAATGACCCTCGCTGGGGGTCGACCAATGTATCGAGACAAACAATGGTCCTTGCGTTCACTTGCATTGTTCCTTCACAGAATAACGTGAAATTCGTAGTGTACTGGTTATCACGTCCGCCTTATACAGGTAAAGTCCGGGGTTCAAGCCCCAGCGAAAACATTGTTTTTTTTAATTTTTAAAAATGTCTGTTTGTGCCCGTTCTTTTACCCCTTTATTGCCAACATGTCTGACCCTCGCTAGGGTCGGCCAATCACAGTTTATTGTTTGCAAGCTAGGGTGGTGGGCAGGTAGATAACCACAGTGCGAATGTCTCGAAACCAACAATGAGTCGGCAGTCCCCCCCCCCAAACCGACGTGTTTTGATTTCTTCGTGCTGTAGTTTGTGTCCGTTCTTTCTCCACTTTCTTTGCACTCTCCATGAGCAAGTCTGCGGCGTCTGCTACGCCGCGGGGCGTCTAGTACATATTATTGTTTCTATTTTCTATTAATGCAAGTAAAATAGATTACGCTAGGGCATCAAAGGGAGTCAACCTTTGGCCATTGCCCACAAGCACAAGGCTGGCAGATCATCAACTCATGAAGTATCATTGACAGAGTAACAAACATTCAATCCGCTACATCTCCCAACATGATATCCGGCGCGATTTTGGCCGATTTTTCACCTCTCCCCCTCATCACAAAAAGTAATACCCCACTCCAATATGACGCCCCAAAGCTTTGCGCCCTCCCCCAAATAAAAGCCGTATTTTCTATTAATTTCAAAATGAGCATGTTTCCAGTGGCGTCACTGGGGGGGGGGTTGCGGACCGCACCGGATGACACCATTACAAGGGGTGACACCAACATTTAAAATTCTATATGTTCCCGTTATTTGACACTGAGAGACTCGAAGAAGATTTATGGGGTAAGTCGTGAGAGGGTGACACCATGAGCTACCGCACTAGGTGACACCAATCCTAGTGACGCCTCTGCATGTTTCAAATCACTTTTTTTGTCATTCAAGTATGTTTATAGTGTGAGGTGAGGCTGCACTCTAATATCGTAATATGCGCGCAGCAATGTAAAACGTCTTTAAATAAATTGTAAGCAGTCAAATATTTAAGTGGAACTTTTATTTAAAAATGAACATTTTGATGTGACGTTACAATTCTTAAACAGCCCTCCCCCTCTTCATGCCTCGTCTAAAATGTGTGACCCCCTCTCCCCAAATGCCTGACGTCATTTATGGACGGTCCCTGAACAGAATGTTATAGTCACATGTGTAAATTTAAAAAAAAATACCATAACACTTCCGCCAGGGACAACAGAAGTTTAAGAAAAAATTCCTTAGATTTTTTCAGTATGCTGCCTTGTTTTTTCTTCCAAATCGTTACAAGCGACCAGTATTTTTTAACCACGTTTTATTTTAACTCGCTTTCGTTCCTGTGGATTTGTTTGTTTGTCTGTCCACAATTTTTCAAATCTGCCAACGTAAAATTAAACCACTTCTGATGGTCCTAGAGAGCTCAAAAGTTTACCACAGATAGATCGTGGATGACAATACATTGTATCAAAATTTCAGATCGATCGAATGTACCGTAATTAAATTAATGCATTTCTTAGTTTATCTTTATATAAGCATCTGTACCCGCCTGCCGTAGTTTAATTTCACATGTCGAGTTCACCCTGTGAGCTCATCGCTTTGTTATTAAACGTTGGGCGGGCGCTGATGAGGTGTTTGGTAAAATAAATAGAGGTAAAAAATATTTTAAAAACCCTGTTTTTATTAGTGGACTAAAAAGAACACGTTTTTATAAGTGGACTAAAAAGAAGAAAATAATTTAAAACGTATAAGTTCAAGTACTTCGATTTAATATGACTAAAAACGTGGGGCGGGTGTTTGGTATAAAAATTAAAGATTTCTAATTTTAGAAGGCAAAAGAGAGATCTATAAGTTAGTATAAGTGAGAGTATGAGTGAGCCGCATATGTTAAACCTCACAAGCGCCCATTCCACGTTTTTAGTCATATTAAATCGAAGTACTTGAACTTATAAGTTTTAAATTATTTTCTTCTTTTTAGTCCACTTATAAAAACGTGGTTTTTAAAAATCATTTTTCTACCTTTATTTATAAATATTGGACACAATGCAGGTTCCAATCACTTTCAATGTTGATCAACATTAAATATTAATTTAGAACCGCTATTTTCTTTCAGCCTTGACCTTGGCCTTGGATTTTAAAATAACAACCAAAAAAAAACTGTCTATTAACCACGGAAATCAAAAGCCAAATGGTATGTAGAATAATAACTTAAATATATATAAAAATAACCTAACAACTTTTTATAATAAATTATACAAACAACCAAGAACTCTAGGACGAATACATTCAATATTAGACACGTTGACTAATTTTAAACATTCGATAAATAATAAGTCAAAATTTGTAAATAATGTGCAGGGTAGGAGTCCACATTCCTAAGCCGTGTTATTTTCATTGAACGTACATGGCCGAGGAACTGGCGAGTGTTGGGTTAGTGCATTCGTCGCTGTCATCAGTTCCGCCTTGCTGGTCTTATCATATCATTTACTGCTACTACACACACCTTCTCTCTGTTCTCTCTCTATCTGTATCTCTCACTTTATGTCTCTATCTATCTCTCTCTTAGTAACTTTCTCTCTATCTCTCTCTCTCTCTCTCTCTCTCTGTCACCTAACTATATATCCTCATCATCTCTCACCTTCTCCCTCTCTCTTTCTCTCTCTCTTCTCTCTCTCTATATATATATATATCCTAATATTTCGTCACAAAGCTTTGCCCCCCCCCCTCCCCCGCCATAAAAACATTTTTTCTTTTTGAAAATGAGCATGTTTCAAATCACATTTTTGTCATTTACGTATTTATTTAGTTTAGGCTGCATTCTAATATCGTAACACGTGTAAAACGTCATAAAAAATGTAAGCAATCAAATATTTAAGTGGAACTTTTACTTAAAGTTGCTTGTTTTGATGTGACGTCACAATTCTTAAACTCCCCCTCTTCACACATCGTCCCAAATGTGTGACCCCCTCCCTCCCCCCCCCTTTTTTTTAGGTGCGTGACGTCATTTATGGACGGCACCTTAGAAGGCTTAGATGGTCATAAAGTTAATTAAAAACAAACTAAAACATTTGCTTCTACTTCCACTTACAATAAGCTGGCCTCGTCACTTGACGAGTTCGGCCTGGGGCGGGGGGGGGGAGTGGGTACAGGGTGTTGGTAAATGAGATGTTTGTGGGGCTAGTTAGAGAGGTCAATACAGACAACTGGGAGTTGGGTAATAATTGGGTTATCGACACGAACACACTGAAAGACACACGTACACACACTCAAAGACACACGTACACACACTCAAAGACACACGTACACACGCTCATCGACACACGTACACACAGATACACACTCAAAGACACACACACACTCAAAGACACACGTACACACACTCAAAGACACACGTACACACAGATACACACTCAAAGACACACACCACGCTCAACGACACACGTACACACAGATACACACTCAAAGACACACACACACTCAAAGACACACGTACACACCACACTCAAAGACACACACACACACATACTCAAAGACACACGTACACACACACTCAAAGACACACATACACACAGATACACACTCAAAGACACACACACACCACACACTCAAAGACACACAGACACACACACTCAAAGACACGCACACACACACACACACACACACAGATACACACTCAAAGACACACACACAAACCACACACGCAAAGACACACGCGCACACACTCAAAGATACACACTCAAAGACACATGCATATGCACACAGACACACACGCAACGCACACAATGAAAGACACGCAATACACACACACTCAAAATCACACAACACACACACTCAAAGACACACACACACTCAAAGACACGCAACCACACACTCAATCAAAGACACACGCACACACTCACTTGCAACCCACGTACAGAAGCATGCATGCAGACACAGTTACACACACATACATTAGTCTTTTTTAAAAGTGCTATAAAATAAACATAAAAAATATTTAAATTTAAAAAAACCGAAAAAAAAAGTTTTTGACTATAAATCCTTTATGTACGAGACGTAACTAAAAGAATGTTCATTATAATGCGCAGCGCAAGACCATCCAAAAATACAAAATTGTAGTTGTGTCGTAAAACATGTTTAATATAATGCGCACCGATCAGGAATATGTTTATAAAAAGTGTTGTCAATAAAATACGCACCTTATTGTGGGACAGAAAGGTTGTTCAATAAAATGCGCACCTTTACACTCTATCTCAAAAAATAACATGATACATAGGAATAAATAAAACAGTCTAAAAAATAAATAATTCAATTACGGTACATGTGATCGATCTGAAATTTTGATACATTGTTTTTATCATCGGTATGAAACTGCTTGCAAAATTTCAGCTCGCTAGCTTTCGAGGAAATGGGTTAAAATTGATCCAAAGTTTTGGCGACAAGGGTTCAAGGGTGCAAGCAAGCAGACACCACGAGTGAATATAAAGGATTTAAAAACAACCCCGTAAAAACAATGTTTTTGACTGTAAATCCCTTATATATGAGACATAACTAAAAGTATTGATTATGTTCAAAAGTGACAAACATTTACAGACTGAAACCAAATTATCGCACTTGGCTTTAAAACTAGGTCAAAACTCTAGCAGACGACGACTTTTGTTTTTCTAAATAGTGATTTATATAGATAATAAAACTAAAAATGCATTAATTTAATTATGGTACGTTCGATCGATCTGAAATTTAGATACGATGCATTGTTAGGTGAGACGGGCCCGTGTGTCAAATTTCAGCTCGATGGCTTCACTGGAAGTGGGTCATTTTCGACTTTTGTTTTTCTAAATAGTGATTTATATAGATAAACTAAAAATGCATTAATTTAATTACGGTACGTTCGATCGATCTGAAATTTTGATACGATGCATTGTTAGGTGATACGGGTCCGTGTGCCAAAATTTAAGCTCGATGGCTTCACTGGAAGTGGGTCATTTTCGACTTTTTTTTTCCGCGGGCGGACGGGCGTCGCGGACGGGACGACGGTCGAGTGACGAACGACGAATGAGACGGCGGTGAAGTTAATATAAGGGATTTAAAAATAAGGTAAAATTCTTTAACATCACAGAATTTATAATTCCGAAAAATTTCTTTGCGAAATGGTCTTTTGACGTCTGGTATTTTAAAAGTGCATAGCTTTAAAAACAACAACAACGGAACAATAAAATACAAAGATCTCGTATTCTGGTTACAACACGATAAGAAGAATTTCTGTCCTTTAACATATTACGTAATATGTTAGTGAAATCTTAGACACCAGAGGATAACTTACATCTGCGACCATATCCCTGTGGGGAACATGACCATATCCCTTTGGGGAACATGAACATATCCCTGTGGGGAACATGACCATTTCCCTGTGGGGAACATGACCATATCCCTGTGGGGAACATTACCATATCCATGTGGGGAACATGATCATATCCATGTGGGGAACATGATCATATCCCTGTGGGGAACATGACCATATCTCTGTGGGGAACATGACCATATCTCTGTGGGGAACATGACCATATCCCTGTGGGGAACATGATCATATCCCTGTGGGGAACATGACCATATCCCTGTGGGGAATATGACCATATCCCTGTGGGGAACATGACCATATCTCTGCGGGGAACATGACCATATCCCTGTGGGGAACATGACCATATCCCTGTGGGGAACATGACCATATCCCTGTGGGGAACATCAAAAGGAATGCATTATTAAGCGCCCCCTACAAACTTTGGAGTCATAATAAATTAGAAATTATCATGGAATCCCCTTGTCAATGAAGTTATTAAAAAATCAAACAAAACCTTAGGCTTTATAAAAAGAAACCTTTACAAATGTAATAAATATATAAAACTAAAATGCTATCTCACTTTGGTGAGACCTGTACTAGAATATGCATCTTCTGTATGGGACCCATCCACCAAAGAAAACATTGATAAACTAGAACAAATCCAAAAAAAGAGCTGCCAGATTCAATACTGGAGAATATTCAAAACTGACAAGAATAACACTATTAGTTAAATCATTAAACCTTGAAACACTAGAGGATAGAAGAACTAAGAGTAAAGTAGTAATCATACATAAAGCAATTAACTCTAATTTATAAATACAACACAAAGATAACTTAATACAACCCTCAGATAGACATAAGGATAAAAACTTCTTTCTTATTCCGTATGCAAGAACAAACACATACAAATTTTCGTTCTTCCCGTCCGGAATTCGGGCGTGGAATGGGTTGCCTGAAGAAACCAGGAAAGCCAACACTTTATCAACATTTAAAACTCTAATAAGAATGCAGGACTAAACACAAACCATAGATAAGCGTTGGACGCAATAATCTTCTGTATAGAAGGAGCGTCTGAAACAGATAAGATAAGAAACTTTACTTCCATCCCCAGACCAAAGCCCTGCCAAGTATCACAAGAGTTAAGTGATACAGTACAAGATGATCTGGTTGTTGTCTGCCCTTGTCGTCATAGTGGTCACTTACTACTTGCTGGACTTTTTCATACGGTCATTCAAGGTTGGTCACTTCGAGGAGAAATATGTCTTCATAACCGGATGTGACTCTGGATTCGGACAAGCCCTGGCATGGTAAGTATTGTGAAAATGATCACACATAACACTGCCCATCCATAAAACTGACCATCCATAAAACTGACCATCCATAAAACTGACCATCCATAAAACTGACCACCCATAAAACTGACCATCCATAAAACTGACCATCCATAAAACTGACCATCCATAAAACTGACCACCGATAAATTGGCCACATATCAAACTGGCCACCTATAAAACTGACCACCCCTAAAACTGACCATCCATAAAACTGACCATCCATAAAATTGACCACCCATAAAATTGGCCACCCATAAAACTGACCAACCATAAAACTGTAGTACGTAAGGGGGCCGTCCATAAATGACGTCACGCACCTAGGGGAGAGGGGTGGTCCCCACATTTGTGACGATGTGTGACGAGGGGGAGGGGGGAGTTTAAGAATTGTGACCTCACGTCAAAACACGCAACTTTAATTTAAAGTTCCACTGAAATATTCGATTTCTTACGATTTATTTTATTTTATTTTATGACGTTTTACATGGATTCACGAGTGTAACGATATTAGAGTGCAACCTTACACTAAATACATACTAAAATGACAATAAAGTGATTTTGAAACATGCTTATTTTCAAATAGAAAATACCGCTTTTAGGGGGGGGGGATTCCCCATCTTTGTGATGTCATATTGGAGGGGAGTCTAAGTTTTTGTGACAAAGTGTGATGTAAAAATCGACCAAAATTGCGTGTCATCATTAATGGACGGCCTCTAACTCCCAATTCCTCCTGCATAACTTCATGAGACTTTGACCCTCTTCCCATACATGTCATCGCTAGAAAATAATGACGTCATTGTGTAACTGTTTCACGTGTTTTCATTTGTTTGATCTGCCAGTGGTTCCCAGAATACATACCCCGCCCCCTGGCTAGCACGCCCTCCCTGATAAAGTTATGACATCGGGGTGAAGTTCTTGGCTGCCAAACGCGTCTAAAAACGTCACATTCTTTTTAAAAGAAAGAATGACGCCAAAAACGTATTTTGTGTTGACATACTATATGCATGAGTTACTGTGGGCTCCACCCAGGGGCGTTTAGAATATAATATTGTGGAGGACCTGGGTTGAAATAATTGAGAACCTTGGTTGAAATATTTGAGAGGGAAGCTGACGGTAGGTAGCCGACGGGGTCGTACCTGGATTGTAATGATGCTCTCAGACATTGACGGAAACGAATAGATTCCGGCCTTTCTTCCCACTTCCCCCCCACCCCAAGCTACGGAACTTTTGGTGGTAATAAGGTAGGGGTAGAAGGTGGTGTAGAACAATGTCAGAATTGTTAAGACAGGAACCGAACTTTTTAGTGCCTGTGTATGGGACTACAGGATGTGAGATCATTAGGAACGACCGGGGTAACCTAAGCTGCTAATCATTGGACATGGGTTAGGGAATGAAAGACTGAGAATTTTATTGCTCACAATAGGGGGGGGCGTTCTCGGGTGTCGGCCGCATGCATGTGGCCGGCAATATAAAGAAAGGACGGTAGGAGACTTGGAGAGAGCTGGTTGGGGAGTCACCCAACAGAGACATGAACGGACCAGGACAGAGAATCTTCCACCCCATGGTTTAGAGGACAGACCTAGATCACCCACCCCATGGTAAGAGGACAGACCTAGAGAGAGAGTCTTACCCCACCACAGGGGAACCGACAGGCAGTGAGAGAGAGAGAGAGTCGTAGAGAGAGCAAATGTAGTAACCAGAAGTTATGACTAATAAAGAGAAGAACTGCTAGCATTAAAGCTGCCTTTGTGTTAAGTATGAGAGATGAAGAGTCAAGCAGTACGAAGGAGCTTTACAATGGTGGCATAGCGGTGGGATTGTGTTAACCTTACAACGTCCCGAAGAGAATTGAAGAATTATAACTTTGCACGTCCAGGAGAGAAGAACATTTTTTTTATTCAACGATTTGGCATATAATAACAACAATGGTGTCGCTGGAAAATATTTTTGACAACCTTATTACTTATGATGGGTCATCACCGTGGCAAACGTACATTTTTGAGTTTGAATCAGTTGCCAAAGAGTTGCAGTGGAGTGAAGAAGACAAAATTACTTACCTAATAATTGCATTAGAGGATGAGGCAGCGGAGTATGCCTGTTGTTACTTAGATGAAGAGACAAGAGACAATTACGAGAAACTACAAGCTCAACTACAAGCTCAACTACAAGCTCAACTACAAGCTCAACTACAAGCTCAACTACAAGCTCAACTACAAGCTCAACTACAAGCTCAACTAAAAGCTCAACTACAAGCTCAACTACAAGCTCAACTACAAGCTCAACTACAAGCTCAACTACAAGCTCAACTACAAGCTCAACTACAAGCTCAACTACAAGCTCAACTACAAGCTCAACTACAAGCTCAACTACAAGCTCAACTACAAGCTCAACTACAAGCTCAACTACAAGCTCAACTACAAGCTCAACTACAAGCTCAACTACAAGCTCAACTACAAGCTCAACTACAAGCTCAACTACAAGCTCAACTACAAGCTCAACTACAAGCTCAACTACAAGCTCAACTACAAGCTCAACTACAAGCTCAACTACAAGCTCAACTACAAGCTCAACTACAAGCTCAACTACAAGCTCAACTACAAGCTCAACTACAAGCTCAACTACAAGCTCAACTACAAGCTCAACTACAAGCTCAACTACAAGCTCAACTACAAGCTCAACTACAAGCTCCCATGGATGTTTAATAACCCTAAATTGCCGGCCCACATGACAAGAGAGGAGAGCAAGCAAGCGACTCCGAGTACAGAGGCAATGAGGCGTGAGGAGAAGGCAGAGTACCGGAGAACAGAGCCGGGAGGAGAGTGAAGCTGAGCTTCAGACTTCAGAAGATTCGATGCGAGAGGAGACTTTGTATTTGCCTCAGAGCACAAAAGAGCCGATGAGAGAGATGGATGTTATTGAAATTACAAATACGCGAATTTCCACCACTAGTAGCCAGTTGGCCGAGAATGTTGTTGTGAAACTGAATATGGCGACCACCCGCAGCAAGAGACTGGATCACGTGACCACCCGCAGCAAGAGACTGGATCACGTGACCACCCGCAGCAAGAGACTGGATCACGTGACCACCCGCAGCAAGAGACTCGATCACGTGACCACCCGCAGCAAGAGACTGGATCACGTGACCACCCGCAGCAAGAGACTGGATCACGTAGCCACCCGCAGCAAGAGACAGGCTCACGTTAACTTCCCGGCTGTGTAGACGGCAGGTACAATGGGTGACAATAATGGCACAGGAGACACGCCCCTCAGTTCGAATGACTTTTGTGAATTACCGGGTCCTGATGGATCCGCAAACAATGAGTTGGATGAGGTTGAGCCAGTGGAGGCGTCCTCCAAATATACACAATCATACGCACTTCCATATTGTTCAGCGGAGACTACAGCGTCTACCTTGGTGAGTGAATTTTCTCTATTTTTGACTGTCCCTTAGAGTTACATTCTGACCAAGGATCCAATTACCAAAGTAATTTAAGCAAGTCATGGAAATACTTGAAATCAACCAGACTAGAACATCATCTTTTCACCCCGTCAGCAACGGACGTTGCTGTCGAACGTCGAAAGTCGAAATTTTTAACTCCGTGCTGATAAAGATGATAGCAGCTTTCGTCGACGAAAACCAAAAGGACTGGTATGTCCATCTTCCACTGTTAACCAGTTTGGGCGGGAACTCTACCAGCCCATTCACCATACAATGTGAGCTCCTGACAAATGTCTCAGTCAGCCCGTGTCGGAGTACGTGTTAAATTTGGAACAAAAGTTGGAAGAGATTTATGCGACAGCCAGGAGACACCTGAGAACAGCAGTGTCAGAAACGTGACCACGACGTCCGAGCTGTACAACACACATTCAATGTGGGAGATGTTGTGCTATATTTAGATTTGACCAAAAAGTTTGGTCGGAACCCTAAATTGAACACCGATAAATGGTGTGGCCCATTTGTAATCAGTCGAAAATTTAGTGACGTGTTATTCGAGATTCGAGGAGAAGGAAAAGTGAGGCCCAAAATAATTCACCTCGATCGATTGAAATGCTCCCATCAAAACAATAATCTTCCAGATGGCATTTTCAAACTTCAAACGGACTGCTTGAAAAACAAATTAATGTGTGCACTCCAGAGCTTCCAAAACTCTTCATGGAGAATTAATGTTATTACAGACTTGTTATTTCTACTTCTGTTCAAATGAAACGGACTTAACTCAAATTGGGAAATAAATTTAAACTGGTGTCCCTTGAACTTGAACAATTTTCTTTACAAGTTTTCTTTTTAGGTTAAATATGATACCTTTCATAATATACTTTATTATTCTATATTGATGGTTTATGAATTAAGATTGTGCTCGATGATTACTAGTTGTATTTTACGATGCATTGAAATATAGAAACATTTTTTGAGGGTTCATTTCTTGTGTGTGAATTTTTAATGTGTTATGAGCAGTTTTTTGTTGTTGGCTTCCTTATGTTTCGTAAGACGACGGAAGTTTCTGTGCTTCTGTGGGATCCTCGCGCATGGCCCTGCAGCTTCTGCTGTGGCTGTACAAGCCCACTCGCGAATGGCAGGCTTTGCCGCACTTCTGGCACTGAAAGGCACCACCTGTGGTTAGCTGATTTGCTCTCCTTTTCCTCTTTTGGCGGTCCGCGTCTGCGACCTGCCGCAGGTCTCTTTCTCCTGCTTCTAGCCCAACAATCAACGCCTGTCTCCATCTGTACCTGTCCCCAGCGAGTTCCTCCCAGCTATTTATGTCGATTCCAATAGCTTTGAGGTCTCTCTTGCAGACATCTTTGTAACAGAGGTGAGGCCGCCCTGTAGCCCTATTTCCTTTGGCTAAGCTCAGAATAGACGATGACCTTTAGGATTCTGTCATCCTCCATTCAGCGCACATGTCCCAACCATTTGAGCCAACGTTGGCGTAGAAGAGTTGTCATACTTTGTATTTTTGCCTGTTGTAGCACCTCATTGTTGGTGACATGGTCTTGCAAGGCGATACCCAGGATGCGCCGGAGACAGCGCATGTGAAAAGCACCCAATCTCCTTTCTTGTCTGGAGTATAGGTCCAGGATTCACTTGCATAAAGGAGGGTGATTAGCACACATGCACGGTACACAGCAATTTTGGTTCTGGTGGTCAGCTTTTTGTTATTCCAGACTCTTTTTGAGAGCCTGGCCAGAGTTGTGGAGGCCTTGCCGATCCTTATGTCTAGGTCGGAATCAAGGGACAGGTTGTTGGTGACATTGGAGCCAAGGTATGTAAAGTGTTCCACGGCCTCAAGTTGGCAACCATTGATGGTGATGTTGGGTGGATCAGCATCCTGGGCCATCACGTTAGTCTTTTTGAGGCTGATGGTTAGGCCGAAGTCGCTGGCGGCCTTGGCAAAGCGGTCCATTAGGCTTTGTAAATCTGCTTCATTGTGAGTAGCTATGGCAGCATCATCTGCAAAGAGCATGTCAATAATGACTGTTTCTCGTATCTTACTCTTTGACTTCAGCCTGGCCAGATTGAATAGTTTGCCATCAGAATGGGTATTTAGGTAGATCCCCTCGGTTGAGGTTCCAAAGGCGTGTCTCAACAGACAGGCAAAAAAGATGCCAAAGAGTGTCGGGGCGAGGACGCAGCCCTGTTTGACTCCACTGAGGATATCAAATGGAGGGGAAGTCGATCCGTCATACTGCACCGTGCCTTTCATACCATCATGGAATGACTGTATGATGTTAAGCAGTTTTGGTGGGCAGCCAACTTTTACCAAGACTGTAAACAGAATCTCTGTTGACCAGGTCAAAAGCCTTTGTTAAGTCGATGAAAGCCAGATAGAGGGGCATGTGTTGCTCTCGGCACTTTTCTTGAAGTTGTCTAAGAGAAAAGATCATGTCGATTGTTGACCTTTCTGCCCGGAAGCCACACTGTGATTCAGGATATACTTCCCTCAACCGGAGAAACAATCCGCGACAAGACTAAACAGATGGACAGATGGGTGGAGCACTATTCAGAACTTTACTCACAACAAAACCATGTAACCCAAGACGCCATCGATGCCATCCAAAGCCTCCCCCTCATGGCAGAACTGGACGACATACCCACCCTTGTAGAACTAGAAGAAGCTATTGAGCGAGTACCTATAGCCAAGGCCCCCGGGTCAGGACGGAATCCCACCAGAGATCATCAAGTGCGGCAGTAGTGTGTTGCTGGAACTCCTGCATGGCCTCCTCTGCCAGTGCTGGGAAGATGGAGCAGTCCCAGAGGATATGAGAAATGCCAACATAATCACCCTGTACAAAAATAAAGGAGACAGAAGCGACTGTAACAACTACAGAGGCATTTCTCTTCTTAGCATCGTGGGTAAGGTCTTTGCACGCGTGGTTTTAAAGAAACTGCAAAGACTTGCTGAGAGAGAGAGAGCAGGTTAGTCAGCTTGTAACATGCTTACAATATGATGAATTAAGGTGTTTACATTGACGTAATTGTGTTTTGGTATCATTGCTCTTTGAGATTATTTTTGAATTATGTTTATGATGCATGAATTTATTTTAAAGGAAGTTGACTATGATTTCTTACTATTTTTAGTCTGAATATGATATGTTTAATCCATTCCTTACTATATATATGTTTTATAATCAACTAGACGTCCCGATGCGTAGCATACGCCGCAGACTTGCTCATTGAGAGTGCAAAGAAAGTGGAGAAAGAACGGACACAAACTACAGCACGAAGAAATCAAAACAATGCGAGTGAACGTCGGGTTGGAAGGGGGGGGGCTGCCGACACATTGTTTGTTTCGAGACATTCGCACTGTGATTATCTACCTGCCCACCACCCTTTACCACATTAGCTTGCCAACCATAAACTGTGATTTGCCGACCCTAGCGAGGGTCAGCCATGTTGGCAATAAAGGGGTAAAAGAACGGGCACAAACAGACATTTTTTTTAAATTAAAAAAAAACAATGTTTTCGCTGGGGCTTGAACCCAAGACCTTCCCCGTATAAGGCAGACATTATAACCAGTACACCACGTTATTCTGTGAAGGATACAATGCAAGTGAACGCAAGGACCATTGTTGGTCTCGAAAAATTGGTCGACCCCAGCGAGGGTCATTCGTCATGCTCGTTTGCACATACTTGCGTGTTGTCTCGCATGGTCACACGAAGAGAATTATATATATATATAGATTGTTTTCCTGCAAAGAATATGTTATACTTAATCCACTCCTTACCATATATATGTTTTACAATCATTTTTTCCCCTGCTAAATTGACATTACATATTGATTTTGCTCCTCTTTTCATATTTTCCTAACTATGGTTACTCTCTTAAAGCTAACAGAAATATTACACGCGCCAACTGTACATAAGCATTTCATACTGCTCAATGAACCTTGTTTTAATTAATGACAGTTGTGAATGATAGTTGTGAATGATAGTTGTGAATGATAGTTGTGAATGATAGTTGTGAATGATAGTTGTGAATGATAGTTGTGAATGATAGTTGTGAATGATAGTTGTGAATGATAGTTGTGAATGATAGTTGTGAATGATAGTTGTGAATGATAGTTGTGAATGATAGTTGTGAATGATAGTTGTGAATGATAGTTGAACTGCGATGTATCTGACACAAATTGACAAACTGCTTACGAAACAAGATTTGACAGACGTGTAGAGGTTGACACAGAAGTGCTGGTGTAGGATATTTGGGAGTTCAGTTGTTGCGGTACACACAAGTTAGCGTCACCGTTAATTCGTATTTGAATAGTGCTGAAGGTCTTAGTCACTCAAGGCCATTTGAAGACAATTAAACATAACGCGGAGATGTTACGAAATGTCGGGACTACATTGTTTTGTAAACAGGGTGTATTGTGGAGGACCTGGGTTGAAATAATTGAGAACCTTGGTTGAAATATTTGAGAGGGGAGGTGACGGTAGGTAGGCGACGGGGTTGTACCTGAAATGTAATGATGCTCTCAGACAATGACCGGAAACGAATAGATTCCGGCCTTTCTCTCACCTTCCCCCCCCGCACCCCCAGCTACGGAACGTTGGATGGTAATAAGGTAGGGGCAGAAGAGTGGTGTAGAACAATGTCAGAATTGTTAAGACAGGAAACGAAATTTTTAGTGCCTGTGTATTGGACTATAGGATGTGAGATCATTAGGTACGACCGGGGTAACATAAGCTGCTAATCATTGGACATGGTTTAGGGAATTAAAGACTGAATATTTTATTGCTCACTCTAGGGTGGGACGTTGTCGGGTGTCGGCCACATGTAATTAAATGCCAATATTCCATTCATTCTCTGACAGTCACCTGGACAGCTTGGGTTTCCACGTGTTTGCTGGATGTCTGACAGAAGACGGCAGGGAATATTTGTCCAAGAACAGCTCTAAACGTTTGGTCACGGTCCTACTGGATGTCAGTCGAAATGAGAGCATTGAGGCGGCCCTGCAGCTGGTCAAGGGGACACTGCCGCAGGATAAAGGTCAAACATAATTTTTAGTATCTAGTTTTTTTAAAGTCTGTGCTTTTATGTTAGTTACAAGTAATATCAAGTAACACTAAGCAATATCAAGTAACACTAAGTAATATCAAGTAACACTTGCTAATATCAAGTAACTCTTACTAATATCAAGTAACAATAAGTAATATCACGTAACATCAACATCGGGTAATATGGAGTAACATTAACATCAAGTAGCATCGAGTAATATCAAAATCTAATTAAATCGATTATTCCTTCAGTCCATTGTTCACATTAGTAAACTGAACCATTGTGAAGAGAGATAACCTATACATGCAGTTCATGAAATATTTAATATTCTCATTTTAGGTCTTTGGGGTCTGGTGAACAACGCAGGAATTATGGGAAACCCGTCCATCATCGAACTGTGCAATAGAGACGACTACCTGACAGTACTGGGCGTTAATCTCATTGGCATGGCAGAGATGACCCGCTACTTCCTGCCTCTGATACGTCGGGCCGGTGGTCGAGTTGTCAACACCAGCAGCATAGCTGGCCGGCTGGCCGCAGGATGCACGCCTTACGCCGTGTCCAAACATGGCGTGGAGGCTTACTCGGACATCTTGAGGTAAAGAGACTCGGACATTGGTCACTTAGTGGGTCAGTGATGTGACATACGAGATGGTGTCAAAAGACCCTGAGTTACTAAAACTCTTATAAGGCCCTTCGGGGAATCCCCCGGCAACTCTCTCACCTCCACCAAGGCGAGGCAGCCGATGGGACACCCCCGAGGCGGTCCCCTCTAGCAGGGGTCCGCCTGGGCAGAGGGGCGGCGCACTAGTCGGCTTAGTCTGCCTCTCATGGGAGTTTCCACCCCAAAAGGGTGGATGTGGATTTTTTCCTACTTCGACCCGCCATAGCTACGGGACCACCACAGCGCAGAATACAGGTCTAATTTACTGAGGACTGCCGCAAGTGTGGGAAACATCATTGTCGGCTACCTGAAGGGTGCGGGCAACCGCATAGTCCAATCACTTAATCTTTGGGTAAGAGCATCCCCCAGGTAAAGCCTCCTCAGAGCTGGCGTCCGACCAAGTTCATCGCGGCACTTTTTTCTAGTATTGTACTGGCCCTAAACAGTAGTAGTAAGTTCCCTCTCAGACCATGAATGGCCTATGGGGCAAGTGAAACAGCGTTCACCAGTTTCAATAGCCACGGCATACGAGGGGATTGTGTGGCTAGCACAATGTACCACGGCATACGAGGGGATTGTGTGGCTAGCACAATGTACCACGGCATACGAGGGGATTGTGTGGCTAGCACAATGTACCACGGCATACGAGGGGATTGTGTGGCTAGCACAATGTACCACGGCATACGAGGGGATTGTGTGGCTAGCACAATGTACCACGGCATACGAGGGGATTGTGTGGCTAGCACAATGCCCAGCCGCCTTTACTACCCCAACTGATGTCGGGTACTCCAAAGCTGGGGGATCAGGGACGTGCCGTTTACTAAAATAGCTAGAAAGGGGGACGAAACGGTCGCCTCGGATGACCCGACCCTCAACGGGCACAATGGTTTTCATCATCGACAAGGCATCCTCCACCACGAGTGCCCCCGTTTACGATCCGTACAGCGACTGTAATCATCTTATTTGCCTAGCTACCCTAACAGGGACTTCGACGTTCCTCGTCGGGACTGTTAGTTTCGGGCCTCGCGCCCCCTACTTATCCAGAGGACCCCGTAAAGTTCGGCCCCTTCCTCCGGTATTTTACAAAGCAGGAATTTTCAAGGAAGAGAAAAATTACATTTCAATGAAGATAAGCAAATACATTTTTTTGAGATTAAAAAAAAATTATTATAGTAATAATTTCAAGAATGTTAAATTATTTTTATTTATTAGTTATGAATTTTATTTAATTAATTTTAATTTGAGATTCTTTTTGCTGAGTCACACCAACACATATATATTTACCCCCCCCCCACACCCCCAGCCCCACCCTAAAACAAACAAATTAAAAAAATTATCTATCAATTGTTTGGTATAGAGACCACGAGTGCCGTATATGGTACAGCATCTGTCACCCGAAAAGTTTTTAAAAAAAATCAAATATGTCCTCTGGGCAACAGACAGTTTATATCAGTGGGGTGCCAAATATATAGGGGTGGGGGAGGGTTGGGTTACTGAACTCATACAAATGAATAATTTGTTTGTACACCTCTCTCGTGATTTCACATTTATGTTCACATTACTTCTCTTAGTTTGACAGTTTGTACACCTTACCTCTCATGGTTTAATATCTGTTTGTACACCTTACCTCTCATGGTTTAATATCTGTTTGTACACCTTACCTCTCATGGTTTAATATCTGTTTGTACACCTTACCTCTCATGGTTTAATATCTGTTTGTACACCTTACCTCTCATGGTTTAATATCTGTTTGTACACCTTACCTCTCATGGTTTAATATCTGTTTGTACACCTTACCTCTCATGGTTTAATATCTGTTTGTACACCTTACCTCTCATGGTTTAATATCTGTTTGTACACCTTACCTCTCATGGTTTAATATCTGTTTGTACACCTTACCTCTCATGGTTTAATATCTGTTTGTACACCTTACCTCTCATGGTTTAATATCTGTTTGTACACCTTACCTCTCATGGTTTAATATCTGTTTGTACACCTTACCTCTCATGGTTTAATATCTGTTTGTACACCTTACCTCTCATGGTTTAATATCTGTTTGTACACCTTACCTCTCATGGTTTAATATCTGTTTGTACACCTTACCTCTCATGGTTTAATATCTGTTTGTACACCTTACCTCTCATGGTTTAATATCTGTTTGTACACCTTACCTCTCATGGTTTAATATCTGTTTGTACACCTTACCTCTCATGGTTTAATATCTGTACACCTTACCTCTCATGGTTTAATATCTGTTTGTACACCTTACCTCTCATGGTTTAATATCTGTTTGTACACCTTACCTCTCATGGTTTAATATCTGTTTGTACACCTTACCTCTCATGGTTTAATATCTGTTTGTACACCTTACCTCTCATGGTTTAATATCTGTTTGTACACCTTACCTCTCATGGTTTAATATCTGTTTGTACACCTTACCTCTCATGGTTTAATATCTGTTTGTACACCTTACCTCTCATGGTTTAATATCTGTTTGTACACCTTACCTCTCATGGTTTAATATCTGTTTGTACACCTTACCTCTCATGGTTTAATATCTGTTTGTACACCTTACCTCTCATGGTTTAATATCTGTTTGTACACCTTACCTCTCATGGTTTAATATCTGTACACCTTACCTCTCATGGCTTTAATATCTGTTTGTACACCTTACCTCTCATGGTTTAATATCTGTACACCTTACCTCTCATGGTTTAATATCTGTTTGTACACCTTACCTCTCATGGTTTAATATCTGTTTGTACACCTTACCTCTCATGGTTTAATATCTGTTTGTACACCTTACCTCTCATGGTTTAATATCTGTTTGTACACCTTACCTCTCATGGTTTAATATCTGTTTGTACACCTTACCTCTCATGGTTTAATATCTGTGTACACCTTACCTCTCATGGTTTAATATCTGTTTGTACACCTTACCTCTCATGGTTTAATATCTGTACACCTTACCTCTCATGGTTTAATATCTGTTTGTACACCTTACCTCTCATGGTTTAATATCTGTTTGTACACCTTACCTCTCATGGTTTAATATCTGTTTGTACACCTTACCTCTCATGGTTTAATATCTGTTTGTACACCTTACCTCTCATGGTTTAATATCTGTTTGTACACCTTACCTCTCATGGTTTAATATCTGTTTGTACACCTTACCTCTCATGGTTTAATATCTGTTTGTACACCTTACCTCTCATGGTTTAATATCTGTTTGTACACCTTACCTCTCATGGTTTAATATCTGTTTGTACACCTTACCTCTCATGGTTTAATATCTGTTTGTACACCTTACCTCTCATGGTTTAATATCTGTTTGTACACCTTACCTCTCATGGTTTAATATCTGTTTGTACACCTTACCTCTCATGGTTTAATATCTGTTTGTACACCTTACCTCTCATGGTTTAATATCTGTTTGTACACCTTACCTCTCATGGTTTAATATCTGTTTGTACACCTTACCTCTCATGGTTTAATATCTGTTTGTACACCTTACCTCTCATGGTTTAATATCTGTTTGTACACCTTACCTCTCATGGTTTAATATCTGTTTGTACACCTTACCTCTCATGGTTTAATATCTGTTTGTACACCTTACCTCTCATGGTTTAATATCTGTTTGTACACCTTACCTCTCATGGTTTAATATCTGTTTGTACACCTTACCTCTCATGGTTTAATATCTGTTTGTACACCTTACCTCTCATGGTTTAATATCTGTTTGTACACCTTACCTCTCATGGTTTAATATCTGTTTGTACACCTTACTTCTCATGGTTTAATATCTGTTTGTACACCTTACCTCTCATGGTTTAATATCTGTACACCTTACCTCTCATGGTTTAATATCTGTTTGTACACCTTACCTCTCATGGTTTAATATCTGTTTGTACACCTTACCTCTCATGGTTTAATATCTGTTTGTACACCTTACCTCTCATGGTTTAATATCTGTTTGTACACCTTACCCTCTCATGGTTTAATATGTTTGTACACCTTACCTCTCATGGTTTAATATCTGTTTGTACACCTTACCTCTCTTGGTTTAATATCTGTACACCTTACCTCTCATGCTTTAATATCTGTTTGTACACCTTACCTCTCATGGTTTAATATCTGTTTGTACACCTTACCTCTCATGGTTTAATATCTGTACACCTTACCTCTCATCTTTTAATATCTGTTTGTACACCTTACCTCTCATGGTTTAATATCTGTTTGTACACCTTACCTCTCATGGTTTAATATCTGTTTGTACACCTTACCTCTCATGGTTTAATATCTGTTTGTACACCTTACTTCACATGGTTTAATATCTGTTTGTACACCTTACCTCTCATGGTTTAATATCTGTACACCTTACCTCTCATGGTTTAATATCTGTTTGTACACCTTACCTCTCATGGTTTAATATCTGTTTGTACACCTTACCTCTCATGGTTTAATATCTGTTTGTACACCTTACCTCTCATGGTTTAATATCTGTTTGTACACCTTACCTCTCATGGCTTAATATCTGTTTGTACACCTTACCTCTCATGGTTTAATATCTGTACACCTTACCTCTCATTGCTTAATATCTGTTTGTACACCTTACCTCTCATGGTTTAATATCTGTACACCTTACCTCTCATGGCTTAATATCTGTTTGTACACCTTACCTCTCATGGTTTAATATCTGTACACCTTACCTCTCATGGTTTAATATCTGTTTGTACACCTTACCTCTCATGGTTTAATATCTGTTTGTACACCTTACCTCTCATGGTTTAATATCTGTTTGTACACCTTACCTCTCATGGTTTAATATCTGTTTATACACCTTACCTCTCATGGTTTAATATATGTTTGTACACCTTACCTCTCATGGTTTAATATCTGTTTGTACACCTTACTTCTCATGGTTTAATATCTGTTTGTACACCTTACCTCTCATGGTTTAATATCTGTACACCTTACCTCTCATGGTTTAATATCTGTTTGTACACCTTACCTCTCATGGTTTAATATCTGTTTGTACACCTTACCTCTCATGGTTTAATATCTGTACACCTTACCTCTCATGGCTAAATATCTGTACACCTTACCTCTCATGGTTTAATATCTGTTTGTACACCTTACCTCTCATGGTTTAATATCTGTACACCGTACCTCTCATGGCTTAATATCTGTTTGTACACCTTACCTCTCATGGTGTAACATCTGTTTGTACACCTTACCTCTCATGGTTTAATATCTGTACACCTTACCTCTCATGGCTTAATATCTGTACACCTTACCTCTCATGGTTTAACATATGTTTGTACACCTTACCTCTCATGGTTTAATATCTGTTTGTACACCTTACCTCTCATGGTTTAATATCTGTTTGTACACCTTACCTCTCATGGTTTAATATCTGTACACCTTACCTCTCATGGCTTAATATCTGTACACCTTACCTCTCATGGTTTAATATCTGTACACCTTACCTCTCATGGTTTAATATCTGTTTGTACACCTTACCTCTCATGGTTTAATATCTGTCTGTACACCTTACCTCTCATGGTTTAATATCTGTTTGTACACCTTACCTGTCATGGCTTAATATCTGTTTGTACACCTTACCTCTCTTGGTTTAATATCTGTACACCTTACCTCTCATGGCTTAATATCTGTTTGTACACCTTACCTCTCATGGTTTAATATCTGTACACCTTACCTCTCATGGTTTAATATCTGTTTGTACACCTTACCTCTCATGGTTTAATATCTGTTTGTACACCTTACCTCTCATGGTTTAATATCTGTTTGTACACCTTACCTCTCATGGTTTAATATCTGTTTGTACACCTTACCTCTCATGGTTTAATATCTGTTTGTACACCTTACCTCTCATGGTTTAATATCTGTTTGTACACCTTACCTCTCATGGTTTAATATCTGTTTGTACACCTTACCTCTCATGGTTTAATATCTGTTTGTACACCTTACCTCTCATGGTTTAATATCTGTTTGTACACCTTACCTCTCATGGTTTAATATCTGTACACCTTACCTCTCATGGTTTAATATCTGTTTGTACACCTTACCTCTCATGGTTTAATATCTGTTTGTACACCTTACCTCTCATGGTTTAATATCTGTTTGTACACCTTACCTCTCATGGTTTAATATCTGTTTGTACACCTTACCTCTCATGGTTTAATATCTGTTTGTACACCTTACCTCTCATGGTTTAATATCTGTTTGTACACCTTACCTCTCATGGTTTAATATCTGTTTGTACACCTTACCTCTCATGGTTTAATATCTGTTTGTACACCTTACCTCTCATGGTTTAATATCTGTTTGTACACCTTACCTCTCATGGTTTAATATCTGTTTGTACACCTTACCTCTCATGGTTTAATATCTGTTTGTACACCTTACCTCTCATGGTTTAATATCTGTTTGTACACCTTACCTCTCATGGTTTAATATCTGTTTGTACACCTTACCTCTCATGGTTTAATATCTGTTTGTACACCTTACCCTCTCATGGTTTAATATGTTTGTACACCTTACCTCTCATGGTTTAATATCTGTTTGTACACCTTACCTCTCATGGTTTAATATCTGTACACCTTACCTCTCATGCTTTAATATCTGTTTGTACACCTTACCTCTCATGGTTTAATATCTGTTTGTACACCTTACCTCTCATGGTTTAATATCTGTACACCTTACCTCTCATGGTTTAATATCTGTTTGTACACCTTACCTCTCATGGTTTAATATCTGTTTGTACACCTTACCTCTCATGGTTTAATATCTGTTTGTACACCTTACCTCTCATGGTTTAATATCTGTTTGTACACCTTACCTCTCATGGTTTAATATCTGTTTGTACACCTTACCTCTCATGGTTTAATATCTGTACACCTTACCTCTCATGGTTTAATATCTGTTTGTACACCTTACCTCTCATGGTTTAATATCTGTTTGTACACCTTACCTCTCATGGTTTAATATCTGTTTGTACACCTTACCTCTCATGGTTTAATATCTGTTTGTACACCTTACCTCTCATGGCTTAATATCTGTTTGTACACCTTACCTCTCATGGTTTAATATCTGTACACCTTACCTCTCATGCTTAATATCTGTTTGTACACCTTACCTCTCATGGTTTAATATCTGTACACCTTACCTCTCATGGCTTAATATCTGTTTGTACACCTTACCTCTCATGGTTTAATATCTGTACACCTTACCTCTCATGGTTTAATATCTGTTTGTACACCTTACCTCTCATGGTTTAATATCTGTTTGTACACCTTACCTCTCATGGTTTAATATCTGTTTGTACACCTTACCTCTCATGGTTTAATATCTGTTTATACACCTTACCTCTCATGGTTTAATATCTGTTTGTACACCTTACCTCTCATGGTTTAATATCTGTTTGTACACCTTACTTCTCATGGTTTAATATCTGTTTGTACACCTTACCTCTCATGGTTTAATATCTGTACACCTTACCTCTCATGGTTTAATATCTGTTTGTACACCTTACCTCTCATGGTTTAATATCTGTTTGTACACCTTACCTCTCATGGTTTAATATCTGTTTGTACACCTTACCTCTCATGGCTTAATATCTGTACACCTTACCTCTCATGGTTTAATATCTGTTTGTACACCTTACCTCTCATGGTTTAATATCTGTACACCGTACCTCTCATGGCTTTAATATCTGTTTGTACACCTTACCTCTCATGGTTTAATATCTGTTTGTACACCTTACCTCTCATGGTTTAATATCTGTTTGTACACCTTACCTCTCATGGTTTAATATCTGTACACCTTACCTCTCATGGTTTAACATATGTTTGTACACCTTACCTCTCATGGTTTAATATCTGTTTGTACACCTTACCTCTCATGGTTTAATATCTGTTTGTACACCTTACCTCTCATGGTTTAATATCTGTACACCTTACCTCTCATGGCTTAATATCTGTACACCTTACCTCTCATGGTTTAATATCTGTACACCTTACCTCTCATGGTTTAATATCTGTTTGTACACCTTACCTCTCATGGTTTAATATCTGTTTGTACACCTTACCTCTCATGGTTTAATATCTGTTTGTACACCTTACCTCTCATGGTTTAATATCTGTTTGTACACCTTACCTCTCTTGGTTTAATATCTGTACACCTTACCTCTCATGGCTTTAATATCTGTTTGTACACCTTACCTCTCATGGTTTAATATCTGTACACCTTACCTCTCATGGTTTAATATCTGTTTGTACACCTTACCTCTCATGGTTTAATATCTGTTTGTACACCTTACCTCTCATGGTTTAATATCTGTTTGTACACCTTACCTCTCATGGTTTAATATCTGTTTGTACACCTTACCTCTCATGGTTTAATATCTGTTTGTACACCTTACCTCTCATGGTTTAATATCTGTTTGTACACCTTACCTCTCATGGTTTAATATCTGTTTGTACACCTTACCTCTCATGGTTTAATATCTGTTTGTACACCTTACCTCTCATGGTTTAATATCTGTTTGTACACCTTACCTCTCATGGTTTAATATCTGTTTGTACACCTTACCTCTCATGGTTTAATATCTGTTTGTACACCTTACCTCTCATGGTTTAATATCTGTACACCTTACCTCTCATGGTTTAATATCTGTTTGTACACCTTACCTCTCATGGTTTAATATCTGTTTGTACACCTTACCTCTCATGGTTTAATATCTGTTTGTACACCTTACCTCTCATGGTTTAATATCTGTTTGTACACCTTACCTCTCATGGTTTAATATCTGTTTGTACACCTTACCTCTCATGGTTTAATATCTGTTTGTACACCTTACCTCTCATGGTTTAATATCTGTTTGTACACCTTACCTCTCATGGTTTAATATCTGTTTGTACACCTTACCTCTCATGGTTTAATATCTGTTTGTACACCTTACCTCTCATGGTTTAATATCTGTTTGTACACCTTACCTCTCATGGTTTAATATCTGTTTGTACACCTTACCTCTCATGGTTTAATATCTGTTTGTACACCTTACCTCTCATGGTTTAATATCTGTTTGTACACCTTACCTCTCATGGTTTAATATCTGTTTGTACACCTTACCTCTCATGGTTTAATATCTGTTTGTACACCTTACCTCTCATGGTTTAATATCTGTTTGTACACCTTACCTCTCATGGTTTAATATCTGTTTGTACACCTTACCTCTCATGGTTTAATATCTGTACACCTTACCTCTCATGGTTTAATATCTGTTTGTACACCTTACCTCTCATGGTTTAATATCTGTTTGTACACCTTACCTCTCATGGTTTAATATCTGTTTGTACACCTTACCTCTCATGGTTTAATATCTGTTTGTACACCTTACCTCTCATGGTTTAATATCTGTTTGTACACCTTACCTCTCATGGTTTAATATCTGTTTGTACACCTTACCTCTCATGGTTTAATATCTGTTTGTACACCTTACTTCACATGGTTTAATATCTGTTTGTACACCTTACCTCTCATGGTTTAATATCTGTACACCTTACCTCTCATGGTTTAATATCTGTTTGTACACCTTACCTCTCATGGTTTAATATCTGTTTGTACACCTTACCTCTCGTTGTTTAACATCTGTTTGTACAGGAGGGAACTCAGGAACCGAGGTGTGAAGGTGTCCATCATAGAGCCTGGGACTTTCCAAACATCTTTGGCAGATTTCGACAGGATCAAAAAGACAGCGAAGAGAGCATTTGATGAGCGAGCTACAGAGGATCTCAAACAGGCCTACGGCGATATCCTTGGATTAAGTGAGTAACCCCTCTAGCGCCTACTGTTATACAAGTAACAATTTATATTTGAAACAATAAGTGAAGGTCAATGGGAAAATGAAACAAATAGAAGGGAGACAAGTGAGGTAACAATGTGCACGTCTCCCTACGACCATACATTAATAGAAGGGAGACAAGGGAGGTAACAATGTGCACGCCCCCCTACGACCATACACAAATAGAAGGGAGACAAGGGAGGTAACAATGTGCACGTCTCCCTACGACCATACACAAATAGAAGGGAGACAGGGAGGTAACAATGTGCACGTCTCCCTACGACCATACACAAATAGAAGGGAGACCAGGGAGGTAACAATGTGCACGTCTCCCTACGACCATACACAAATAGAAGGGAGACAAGGGAGGTAACAATGTGCATGTCTCCCTACGACCATACACAAATAGAAGGGAGACAAGGGAGGTAACAATGTGCACGTCTCCCTACGACCATACACAAATAGAAGGGAGACAAGGGAGGTAACAATGTGCACGTCTCCCTACGACCATATAAAAATAGAAGGGAGACAAGGGAGGTAACAATGTGCACGTCTCCCTACGACCATATACAAATAGAAGGGAGACAAGGGAGGTAACAATGTGCACGTCTCCCTACGACCATACACAAATAGTAGCGAGACAAGGGAGGTAACATTGTGCACATCTCTCTACGACCACACACAAATAGAAGGGAGACAAGGGGGGTAACAATGTGCACGTCTCCCTATGACCATACCAAATAGAAGGGAGACAAGGGAGGTAACAATGTGCACGTCTCCCTACGACCATACACAAATAGAATGGAGACAAGGGAGGTAACAATGTGCACGTCTCCCTACGACCATACACAAATAGAAGGGAGACAAGGGAGGTAACAATGTGCACGTCTCCCTATAACCATACCATATAGAAGGGAGACAAGGGAGGTAACAATGTGCTCGTCTCCCTACGACCATACACAAATAGAAGGGAGGTAACAATGTGTATGTCTCCCTACGACCATACATTAATAGAAGGGAGACAAGGGAGGTAACAATCTGCACGCCCCCCTACGACCATACACAAATAGAAGGGAGACAAGGGAGGTAACAATGTGCACGTCTCCCTACGACCATACACAAATAGAAGGGAGACAAGGGAGGTAACAATGTGCACGTCTCCCTACGACCATATACAAATAGAAGGGAGACAAGGGAGGTAACAATGTGTACGTCTCCCTACGACCATACACAAATAGAAGGGAGGTAACAATGTGTACGTCTCCCTACGACCATACACAAATAGAAGGGAGACAAGGGAGGTAACAATGTGCACGTCTCCCTACGACCATACACAAATAGAAGGGAGACAAGGGAGGTAACAATGTGCACGTCTCCCTACGACCATATACAAATAGAAGGGAGACAAGGGAGGTAACAATGTGTACGTCTCCCTACGACCATACACAAATAGAAGGGAGGTAACAATGTGTACGTCTCCCTACGACCATACACAAATAGAAGGGAGACAAGGGAGGTAACAATGTGCACTTCTCCCTACGACCATACACAAATAGAAGGGAGAAAAGGGAGGTAACAATGTGCACGTCTCCCTACGACCATACGCAAATAACTGAATTTTAAATGAGATTTGTATTGAACTTTATTGTTTATTTCAGGATCATTTAATGTTATGTCAAATTTATATTTGTTTCGTTGCTATAGATTCAACGTATGAAGATATTACATTCGGAATGAAACTCATGTAGTCTTTAATATGCTGATAGAACGTATCAATAGTGCGCTCGCCTCACAAGCTGAGGGGCGTGCGATCGAGCCCACGTTAAAGCCACTATAATAAAACAAACCCGTAAAAACAAAGTTTTTGACTATAAATCCCTTATATATGAGACATAACTAACAGTATTGATTATTTTCAAACATTTACAGACTGAATCTGTCTTAACTCAACTTTGCATCATAACCCTAGTGGGGGGGGGAGGGGTGGGGGAGAGGGGGGGAGGGGTGGGGGAGAGGGGTGGGTGGGGGAGAGGGGAAAAGTCTGGTCACCGATTCGCTTGACCGAGCTCAGAGTGACACGTAAAATGTAAACAAAAGCGCCCGTCGCTTCGTTGGGTCGCCTCAATGCGTCAGCTCAAAATTTCACGTGGCAAAAAAACAATAATAAACCGTGAATTAAAATTACATACCTCATATAAGGATAAACTAAAAATGCATTAATTTAATTACGGTACGTTCGATCGATCTGAAATTTTGATACGATGCATTGTTAGGTCAGACGGGTCCGTGTGCCAAATTTCAGTTCGATCGGATCATGGGAAGTGGGTCATTTTTTGACTTCTGTTTTTCCGCCCGCCGAGCCCAAGACAGAGAGAGAGAGAGAGAGAGAGAGAGAGAGAGAGAGACGCCGGTGAAGTTAATATAAGGGATTTAAAAAACAAACCCGTAAAAACAAAGTTTTTGACTATAAATCCCTTATATATGAGACATAACTAACAGTAGTGATTATTTTTAAACATTTACAGACTGACACTGAGTGATGTCCCTTGTCTTTAATAAATGGGGGTGGGATGTGAGGGGGTGTCGGCACGACGGTCGTCGTCAACACGACGGTCGGCGTCAACTCAAACTCACGTGGAACTGGAATTTAAAAAAAAACAAACAGTGAATTTTGAATTACATACCTCATATAAGGATAAACTAAAAATGCATTAATTTAATTATGGTACGTTCGATCGATCTGAAATTTTGATACGATGCATTGTTAGGTTCGACGGGTCCGTGTGCCAAATTTCAGTTTGATCGGATCATGGGAAGTGGGTCATTTTTGACTTCTATTTTTCCGCCCGCCGAGCCCAAGACAGACAGACAGAGAGAGAGAGAGAGAGAGAGAGAGACGCCGGTGAAGTTAATATAAGGGATTTAAAAATGTTGATGAATGACTAACGCTAACAAAATCCTCCGCTGACCTCTAGAGGGATGGGCGCCGTGAGGGTCTACTAAGCCCGAGAATGTTCTAATGGAAACATTAGAACCACCTACAACCACAAATAGAGGTTATGGGACTAAAAAAAAATTAAAAATTATTCAGAAATGAAAAATTTCAATTTTTTCGTATGTTACTTACCGTATATTCCGGCGTATAAGGGGTCGTCCATAAAGTACGTCATGCTATTTTTGACCATTTTTAACTCCCCCCTCCCCCTGTCACAAACTGTCACAAATCTCGGACCCCCCTCCCTAAAGTAGTCACACTTTCGAATAATTTTTTTAAAATAACAAAATAATTAAAATTTAATATAAAACACTGAGACGTCACACATGACCTGACCCCCCCCCTGTCACAAACTGTCACACTTTCTTATACGCCCTCCCCCTTCTGGAGCGTGACACACTTTATAGATGACCCCTAGGACGACTTAAAAATTCTCTCAAAAGTGCGGGGTCGTTTTAGTTTTATACGCCGGGGGGGGGGTCTTATACGGCGAAAATACCATAAAACCTATAATTTAAAAGGAAAAGTAGGGGGTCGTCTTAAACGCTGGTATATACGGTACTTAAACTGCCCGGTATATACGGTACTTAAACTGCAGCTAAACTCAGCATCAAACTTTGGGTTCAATGTTTTTTTTTAAATCAATATTTTTTTTCCAAAGTAAATTGATTTTAATGTAATGGAAAATTTTTACTGTTGATTAAGTAAGACACTGCTAGAATTAGGTCAATATAATTTAAATGTTGATTAAGTAAGACTCTTCTAGAACTAGGTCAATATAATTTAAATGTTGATTAAGTAAGACACTGCTAGAACTAGGTCAAAAAATTTAAATGTTGATTAAGTAAGACACTGCTAGAATTAGGTCCATATAATTTAAATGTTGATTAAGTAAGACACTGCTAGAACTAGGTCAATATAATTTAAATGTTGATTAAGTAAGACACTGCTAGAACTAGGTCCATATAATTTAAATGTTGATTAAGTAAGACACTGCTAGAACTAGGTCCATATAATTTAAATGTCGATTAAGTAAGACACTGCTAGAATTAGGTCAATATAATTTAAATGTTGATTAAGTAAGACACTGCTAGAACTAGGTCGATATAATTTAAATGTTGATTAAGTAAGACACTGCTAGAATTAGGTCAATATAATTTAAATGTTGATTAAGTAAGACACTGCTAGAATTAGGTCAATATAATTTAAATGTTGATTAAGTAAGACACTGCTAGAACTAGGTCCATATAATTTAAATGTTGATTAAGTAAGACACTGCTAGAACTAGGTCCATATAATTTAAATGTTGATTAAGTAAGACACTGCTAGAACTAGGTCCATATAATTTAAATGTTGATTAAGTAAGACACTGCTAGAACTAGGTCCATATAATTTAAATGTTGATTAAGTAAGACACTGCTAGAATTAGGTCCATATAATTTAAATGTTGATTAAGTAAGACACTGCTAGAATTAGTCCATATAATTTAAATGTTGATTAAGTAAGACGCTGCTAGAACTAGGTCCATATAATTTAAATGTTGATTAAGTAAGACACTGCTAGAATTAGGTCCATATAATTTAAATGTTGATTAAGTAAGACACTGCTAGAATTAGGTCCATATAATTTAAATGTTGATTAAATAAGACACTGCTATAACTAGGTCCATATAATTTAAATGTTGATTAAGTAAGACACTGCTAGAACTAGTTCCATATAATTTAAATGTTGATTAAGTAAGACACTGCTAGAACTAGGTCCATATAATTTAAATGTTGATTAAGTAAGACACTGCTAGAACTAGGTCCATATAATTTAAATGTTGATTAAGTAAGACACTGCTAGAACTAAGTCCATATAATTTAAATGTTGATTAAGTAAGACACTGCTAGAAATAGGTCCATATAATTGGCTCAAGTTTCATTTGTTGGCAGCTGACAGGACTCTGGGAAAAGTCTTCTACGTCAATCGTGACCTCTTGTTGGTGGTCAAAGCTATCTGCCATGCCCTGACCTCCAAGTTCCCCAGGACGAGGTACTCAGTTGGACCTGATGCCAAGTTCATCTTCCTGCCATTGTCTTACTTACCTACCTGTATCACAGATAGACTCATGTACACGCCCTAATATAGACTTGTACATGCCATTGTCCTATCTTCCCACCTGTATCACAGACAGACTCATGTACACGCCCTAATATAGATGTGTACACATCATATTCTAGACTTGTACATGCCCTAATATAGACGTGTACAAGTCCTAATAAAGATGTGTACATGCCATAATATAGACTTGCACAGGCCATTCAAAAGAGTTGTACACACCATAATAGTACAAGTCATAATATATATTTTTGCAGAAACAATAATATAGGCTGGTGTACAGGCCGTAATATACATTTTTGTTGTACAGACCATAATTTAGTATCAATCTTACCTCCTAATGATGTGTACAACTGTGTGATACCTCTGATTTATGTGTACATATTAATGTTACCTCTGTATGATGTGTCCATGTTAATGTTACCTCTGTATGATGTGTCCATATTAATGTTACCTCTGTATGATGTGTCCATATTAATGTTACCTCTGATTTATGTGTCCATATTAATGTTACCTCTGTATGATGTGTCCATATTAATGTTACCTCTGTATGATGTGTCCATATTAATGTTACCTCTATATGATGTGTCCATATTAATGTTACCTCTATATGATGTGTCCATGTTAATGTTACCTCTGTATGATGTGTCCATGTTAATGTTACCTCTGTATGATGTGTCCATTTTAATGTTACCTCTGTATGATGTGTCCATATTAATGTTACCTCTGTATGATGTGTCCATATTAATGTTACCTCTATATGATGTGTCCATATTAATGTTACCTCTGTATGATGTGTCCATGTTAATGTTACCTCTGTATGATGTGTCCATATTAATTTTACCTCTGTATGATCTGTCCATATTAATGTTACCTCTGATTTATGTGTCCATATTAATGTTACCTCTATATGATGTGTCCATATTAATGTTACCTCTGTATGATGTGTCAATATTAATGTTACCTCTGTATGATGTGTCCATATTAATGTTACCTCTATATGATGTGTCCATATTAATGTTACCTCTATATTATGTGTCCATATTAATGTTACCTCTGTATGATGTGTCCATATTAATGTTACCTCTATATGATGTGTCCATATTAATGTTACCTCTGTATGATGTGTCCATATTAATGTTACCTCTATATGTGTCCATATTAATGTTACCTCTGTATGATGTGTCCATATTAATGTTACCTCTATATGATGTGTCCATATTAATATTACCTCTATATGATGTGTCCATATTAATGTTACCTCTATATGATGTGTCCATATTAATGTTAACTCTGTATGATGTGTCCATATTAATGTTACCTCTGATTTATGTGTCCATATTAATGTTACCTCTGTATGATGTGTCCATATTAATGTTACCTCTGATTAATGTGTCCATATTAATGTTACCTCTGTATGATGTGTCCATATTAATGTTACCTCTGTATGATGTGTCCATGTTAATGATACCTCTGATGTGTCCATATTAATGTTACCTCTGTATGATGTGTCCATATTAATGTTACCTCTGATGTGTCCATGTTAATGTTACCTCTGTATGATGTGTCCATATTAATGTTACCTCTGTATGATTTGTCCATGTTAATGTTACCTCTGTATGATGTGTCCATATTAATGTTACCTCTGTATGATGTGTCCATATTAATGTTACATCTATATGATGTGTCCATATTAATGTTACCTCTATATGATGTGTCCATGTTAATGTTACCTCTGTATGATGTGTCCATGTTAATGTTACCTCTGTATGATGTGTCCATATTAATGTTACCTCTGTATGATGTGTCCATGTTAATGTTACCTCTATATGATGTGTCCATATTAATGTTACCTCTGTATGATGTGTCCATATTAATGTTACCTCTGTATGATGTGTCCATATTAATGTTACCTCTGTATGATGTGTCCATATTAATGTTACCTCTATATGATGTGTCCATATTAATGTTACCTCTGTATGATGTGTCAATATTAATGTTACCTCTCTTTGATGTGTCCATATTAATGTTACCTCTGTATGATGTGTCCATATTAATGTTACCTCTATATGATGTGTTCATATTAATGTTACCTCTGTATGATGTGTTCATGTTAATGTTACCCCTGTATGATGTGTTCATATTAATGTTACCTCTGTATGATGTGTCCATGTTAATGTTACCTCTGTATGATGTGTTCATGTTAATGTTACCTCTGTATGATGTGTTCATGTTAATGTTACCTCTGTATGATGTGTTCATATTAATGTTACCTCTATATGATGTGTCCATATTAATGTTACCTCTATATGATGTGTTCATATTAATGTTACCTCTGTATGATGTGTCCATGTTAATGTTACCTCTGTATGATGTGTTCATGTTAATGTTACCTCTGTATGATGTGTTCATATTATTGTTACCTCTATATGATGTGTTCATATTAATGTTACCTCTATATGATGTGTCCATATTAATGTTACCTCTATATGATGTGTTCATATTAATGTTACCTCTGTATGATGTGTTCATATTAATGTTACCTCTATATGATGTGTTCATATTAATGTTACCTCTATATGATGTGTCCATATTAATGTTACCTCTATATGATGTGTCCATATTAATGTTACCTCTATATGATGTGTTCATATTAATGTTACCTCTGTATGATGTGTTCATATTAATGTTACCTCTATATGATGTGTTCATATTAATGTTACCTCTGTATGATGTGTCCATGTTAATGTTACTATTTAAAGTTGAAAACATATCATGAAAAAATTGGATCATTAAATATGGACAAAAATCGATTATATTTATAAGTAGATTAGCATCTAAACTTGTGCATCAATATGAATAGTTTCAATGAATTTTCGCTAAACGACATTCGGTCAAAAAAATGACAACAATGTATAGTTTTAATAGAGACGAAAAGTGTAATCTGTTGTTATTTTCAAGCACCTTTATCTCCCAAATAGCTACCGTATATACTCATATACTCGTTCGAATTACATCCAGGTTTTGAAATAATCCCAAAACAGCAGATCTGTGTGCAATAAAAAAATTACAGAAATAAAAAAGAGTTTAAATATTTTGTGTAAAATGGCGTTAGGTCAAAAAATGACAATGACAAATGATTGAAATGTGTTGTCATCTTCAACAACCCATACCTCCCAAATTCTTAATTAAATCCAGGAATTCAAAAAATCCCAAACCAGCAGATCTCAGCAGATCTAAATCTCAGTGCATTGGAAAAATCCAGAAATCAAATAGTTTTAATATATTTTCTTTAGATGGCGTTAAAGGTCGAAAAATGATTATAATAATAAATTAAATAGTTTAAATTGTCACCACTTCATTTGCCAGAGTCAAACGTGTGGCACTATAAGTGGCACAATAATAATACATACTGTTAGTTGTGATTGTATTGTTAATAAACTGCATTGCAGTGCATTGTCTTTTATCGTCAAACTTTTGATGTCGAGATAATTATTCATGTACATATTTTTATCTGTGTATCATCTGTCGATTTAATGTGTTGTGAGAAGTCAAATGAGAAAAGAGTGCTTTTAAAAAAAATCTATTCCTTGTGTGAGATCAATTAACATAAACTTCTTAACAAAAGTGAATATTTGAACAGCTGGCATTTACTGGATTTACTGCACTTACTGGCCAGCGAAATGTGGGCGAACAAACTTCAACACTACAATAGCTGGCCCGCGAAATATGGGCTAACAAACTTCAACACTACCATAGCTGGCCAGCGAAATATGGGCTAGCAAACTTCAACACTACAATAGCTGGCCAGCGAAATATGGGCTAACAAACTTCAACACTACCATAGCTGGCCAGCGAAATATGGGCTAACAAACTTCAACACTACCATAGCTGGCCAGCGAAATATGGGCTAACAAACTTCAACACTACAATAGCTGGCCAGCGAAATATGGGCTAACAAACTTCAACACTACAATAGCTGGCCAGCGAAATATGGGCTAACAAACTTCAATACTACCATAGCTGGCCAGCGAAATATGGGCTAAAAAACTTCAACACTACCATAGCTGGCCAGCGAAATATGGGCGAACAAACTTCAACACTACAATAGCTGGCCAGCGAAATAAGGGCGAACAAACTTCAACACTACCATAGCTGGCCAGCGAAATATGGGCTAACAAACTTCAACACTACCATAGCTGGTCAGCGAAATATGGGCTAACAAACTACAACACTACAATAGCTGGCCAGCGAAATATGGGCTAACAAACTTCAACACTACAATAGCTGGCCAGCGAAATATGGGCTAACAAACTTCAACACTACAATAGCTGGCCAGCGAAATATGGGCTAACAAACTTCAACACTACAATAGCTGGCCAGCGAAATATGGGCTAACAAACTTCAACACTACAATAGCTGGCCAGCGAAATATGGGCTAACAAACTTCAACACTACAATAGCTGGCCAGCGAAATATGGGCTAACAAACTTCAACACTACAATAGCTGGCCAGCGAAATATGGGCTAACAAACTTCAACACTACAATAGCTGGCCAGCGAAATAAGGGCTAACAAACTTCAACACTATACCATAGCTGGCCAGCGAAATATGGGCTAACAAACTTCAACACTACAATAGCTGGCCAGCGAAATATGGGCTAACAAACTTCAACACTACAATAGCTGGCCAGCGAAATATGGGCTAACAAACTTCAATACTACCATAGCTGGCCAGCGAAATATGGGCTAACAAACTTCAACACTACAATAGCTGGCCAGCGAAATATGGGCTAACAAACTTCAACACTACCATAGCTGGTCAGCGAAATATGGGCTAGCAAACTTCAACACTACCATAGCTGGCCAGCGAAATATGGGCTAACAAACTTCAACACTACAATAGCTGGCCAGCGAAATATGGGCTAACAAACTTCAACACTACAATAGCTGGCCAGCGAAATATGGGCTAACAAACTTCAATACTACCATAGCTGGCCAGCGAAATATGGGCTAACAAACTTCAACACTACAATAGCTGGCCAGCGAAATATGGGCTAACAAACTTCAACACTACCATAGCTGGCCAGCGAAATATGGGCTAAAAAACTTCAACACTACCATAGCTGGCCAGCGAAATATGGGCTAACAAACTTCAACACTACAATAGCTGGCCAGCGAAATAAGGGCGAACAAACTTCAACACTACCATAGCTGGCCAGCGAAATATGGGCTAACAAACTTCAACACTACCATAGCTGGTCAGCGAAATATGGGCTAACAAACTACAACACTACAATAGCTGGCCAGCGAAATATGGGCTAACAAACTTCAACACTACAATCGCTGGCCAGCGAAATATGGGCTAACAAACTTCAACACTACAATAGCTGGCCAGCGAAATATGGGCTAAACAAACTTCAACACTACAATAGCTGGCCAGCGAAATATGGGCTAACAAACTTCAACACTACAATAGCTGGCCAGCGAAATATGGGCTAACAAACTTCAACACTACAATAGCTGGCCAGCGAAATATGGGCTAACAAACTTCAACACTACAATAGCTGGCCAGCGAAATATGGGCTAACAAACTTCAACACTACAATAGCTGGCAAGCGAAATAAGGGCTAACAAACTTCAACACTACCATAGCTGGCCAGCGAAATATGGGCTAACAAACTTCAACACTACAATAGCTGGCCAGCGAAATATGGGCTAACAAACTTCAACACTACCATAGCTGGTCAGCGAAATATGGGCTAACAAACTACAACACTACAATAGCTGGCCATCGAAATATGGGCTAACAAACTTCAACACTACAATAGCTGGCCAGCGAAATATGGGCTAACAAACTTCAACACTACAATAGCTGGCCAGCGAAATATGGGCTAACAAACTTCAACACTACAATAGCTGGCCAGCGAAATATGGGCTAACAAACTTCAACACTACCATAGCTGGTCAGCGAAATATGGGCTAACAAACTTCAACACTACAATAGCTGGCCAGCGAAATATGGGCTAACAAACTTCAACACTACAATAGCTGGCCAGCGAAATATGGGCTAACAAACTTCAACACTACAATAGCTGGCCAGCGAAATATGGGCTAACAAACTTCAACACTACAATAGCTGGCCAGCGAAATATGGGCTAACAAACTTCAACACTACAATAGCTGGCCAGCGAAATATGGGCTAACAAACTTCAACACTACAATAGCTGGCCAGCGAAATATGGGCTAACAAACTTCAACACTACAATAGCTGGCCAGCGAAATATGGGCTAACAAACTTCAACACTACAATAGCTGGCCAGCGAAATATGGGCTAACAAACTTCAACACTACCATAGCTGGCCAGCGAAATATGGGCTAACAAACTTCAACACTACAATAGCTGGCCAGCGAAATATGGGCTAACAAACTTCAACACTACCATAGCTGGCCAGCGAAATATGGGCTAACAAACTTCAACACTACCATAGCTGGCCAGCGAAATATGGGCTAACAAACTTCAACACTACCATAGCTGGTCAGCGAAATATGGGCTAACAAACTACAACACTACAATAGCTGGCCATCGAAATATGGGCTAACAAACTTCAACACTACAATAGCTGGCCAGCGAAATATGGGCTAACAAACTTCAACACTACAATAGCTGGCCAGCGAAATATGGGCCTAACAAACTTCAACACTACAATAGCTGGCCAGCGAAATATGGGCTAACAAACTTTCAACACTACCATAGCTGGCCAGCGAAATATGGGCTAACAAACTTCAACACTACAATAGCTGGCCAGCGAAATAAGGGCTAACAAACTTCAACACTACCATAGCTGGCCAGCGAAATATGGGCTAACAAACTTCAACACTACAATAGCTGGCCAGCGAAATATGGGCTAACAAACTTCAACACTACAATAGCTGGCCAGCGAAATATGGGCTAACAAATTTCAACACTACCATAGCTGGCCAGCGAAATATGGGCTAACAAACTTCAACACTACAATAGCTGGCCAGCGAAATATGGGCTAACAAACTTCAATACTACCATAGCTGGCCAGCGAAATATGGGCTAACAAACTTCAACACTACAATAGCTGGCCAGCGAAATATGGGCTAACAAACTTCAACACTACCATAGCTGGCCAGCGAAATATGGGCTAACAAACTTCAACACTACCATAGCTGGTCAGCGAAATATGGGCTAACAAACTACAACACTACAATAGCTGGCCATCGAAATATGGGCTAACAAACTTCAACACAATAGCTGGCCCGCGAAATATGGGCTAACAAACTTCAACACTACCATAGCTGGCCAGCGAAATATGGGCTAACAAACTTCAACACTACAATAGCTGGCCAGCGAAATAAGGGCTAACAAACTTCAACACTACCATAGCTGGCCAGCGAAATATGGGCTAACAAACTTCAACACTACAATAGCTGGCCAGCGAAATATGGGCTAACAAACTTCAACACTACAATAGCTGGCCAGCGAAATATGGGCTAACAAATTTCAACACTACCATAGCTGGCCAGCGAAATATGGGCTAACAAACTTCAACACTACAATAGCTGGCCAGCGAAATATGGGCTAACAAACTTCAACACTACCATAGCTGGCCAGCGAAATATGGGCTAACAAACTTCAACACTACCATAGCTGGCCATCGAAATATGGGCTAACAAACTTCAACACTACAATAGCTGGCCAGCGAAATATGGGCTAACAAACTTCAACACTACCATAGCTGGCCAAGCTCTTGTTATAACCGTTATGTGAGATATGGAGGCGAATGGCGTCCGACGTCTAGATTTAAGGCCTGAGTCTAAAGAGAGACTCTGTGACTTACTATTGGTCCATTGTATGTCAAGGTCCCTGTCAATGTTCTAGAACGAGGGGACCAATGAAACAAAAGGGTGTGAGTCAGCGGGTCTCAAAATATGAGATTTTAACACACCAATTGCATTTAACAAAATAGTATGGACTGGACAAGGTCATCACCTACTTTGATGAAATGTGTATATTGTCAGACAGATGGGATGAACACGTAAGATTTGAGAGTAGGGGGGTGTCTTTGAGCTTTTAAGAAAGTCGGAATCTTATACTACCCCCCCCCACCCCCACGAAAAAAAATACATAAATAAACATAATTCCCGTTGTCTGTATGGAATGGAATGTATTATATGACGTCATTGTTTGATCTTATATTTAATACAAGGTGTGCATCAAAAGGTGTGCAAATTAAAGATGCGCTTTAAATAAGATAAAGTCCCACCAGGCGTTGTCTGGCAATGTTGATAGTGGCTCGACACGCCCAGTCTGTTACGGTGATATACTTTAACAAATGTAATAGAGATATAAAACTAAAATGCTATCTCACTTTGGTGAGACCTGTACTAGAATATGCATCTTCTGTATGGGACCCATCCACCAAAGAAAACATTGATAAACTAGAACAAATCCAAAAAAGACCTGCCAGATTCATTACTGGAGAATATTCGAAACTGACTAGAATAACACCATTAGTTAAATCATTAAACCTTGAAACACTAGAGGATAGAAGAACCAAGAGTAAAGTAGTAATCATACATAAAGCAATTAATTCTAATTTAGAAATACAACACAAAGATAACTTAATACAACCCTCAGATAGACATAAGGATAAAAACACCTTTCTTATTCCGTATGCAAGAACAAACTCATACAAGTTTTCCTTCTTCCCGTCCGGAATTCGGGCGTGGAAAGGGTTGCCCGAAGAATCCAGGAAAACCAACACTTTATCAACATTTAAATCTCTATTAAGAATGCAGGACTAAACACAAACCATAGATAAGCGTAGGACGCAATAATCTTCTGTATAGAAGGAGCGTCTGTAAACAGATAAGATATACGGTGATATACGGTGATATACGGTGTTATAGAATGAACATCTCATTGAGCATTTGGTCGTCAGTGCTTTACCACTTTTCTTACTAGCTATAAAACTAAATTTTCTATCTATAACCAGGGCTTCGTACACCATAGGCACTCTTTATTCGTAGGCCATAGCCATTGTTTATTCATAGGCCATATGCACTCTTTATTCGTAGGCCATAGCCATTGTTTATTCATAGGCCATAGGCACTCTTTATTCGTAGGCCATAGACATTGTTTATTCATAGGCCATAGGCACTCTTTATTCGTAGGCCATAGGCACTCTTTATTCGTAGGCCATAGGCACTCTTTATTCGTAGGCCATAGACATTGTTTATTCATAGGCCATAGGCACTCTTTATTCGTAGGCCATAGGCACTCTTTATTCGTAGGCCATAGGCACTCTTTATTCGTAGGCCATAGGCACTCTTTATTCGTAGGAAATAGGCACTCTTTATTCGTAGGCCATAGGCAGTATTTATTCAAAGGCCATAGGCACTATTAATTCGTAGGCCATAGGCACTATTTATTCGTAGGCCATAGGCACTATTTATTAGTAGGCCATAGACATTATTTATTCGTAGACCATAGACATTGTTTATTCATAGGCCATAGCCACGCACTATTTATTCGTAGGCCATATGCACTCTTTATTCGTAGGCCATAGACAATATTTATTCGTAGGCCATAGGTACTCTTTAATCGTAGGCCATAGGCACTATTAATTCGTAGGCCATAGGCACTATTTATTCGTAGACCATTGGCACTATTTATTCGTAGGCCATAGACATTGTTTATTCATAGGCCATAGCCACGCACTATTTATTCGTAGGCCATATGCACTATTTATTCGTAGGCCGTAGGCACTCTTTATTCGTAGGCCATAGGCACTATTTATTCGTAGGCCATAGGCACTATTTATTCGTAGGCACTCTCTGAACTTAAACTGCCAACTGAGAGATCAACCTTGTATTATAGCTTATACCTTGACACTATTCCCCAACTCCTTACCCAGTGACGTGTTCATCTCAAGAGGCAAATCTTTAAATAGATTAAATATTACCGTACGTTACAGCCACGTTACTGTTTGGACTCTGGATGACGTAATAAGCCTGGGTCCAAGGATCTCACTGCTCCACGCACTGTAGTCATCTAACATTCGATGTGTTTCTATTTACTAAACATTAACACTAATTATTTATGAACTAATCAATACAAGATATACAATTCTATCTAATATATACAATTCTATCTAATATATACAATTCTATCTAATATATACAATTCTATCTAATATATACAATTCTATCTAAGATATACAATTCTATCTAATATATACAATTCTATCTAATTTATACAATTCTATCTAATATATACAATTCTATCTAATATATACAATTCTATCTAATATATACAATTCTATCTAAGATATACAATTCTATCTAAGATATACAATTCTATCTAATATATACAATTCTATCTAATATATACAATTCTATCTAAGATATACAATTCTATCTAAGATATACAATTCTATCTAATATATACAATTCTATCTAATATATACAATTCTATCTAAGATATACAATTCTATCTAAGATATACAATTCTATCTAATATATACAATTCTATCTAAGATATACAATTCTATCTAAGATATACAATTCTATCTAAGATATACAATTCTATCTAATATATACAATTCTATCTAAGATATACAATTCTATCTAAGATATACAATTCTATCTAATATATACAATTCTATCTAAGATATACAATTCTATCTAAGATATACAATTCTATCTAATATATACAATTCTATCTAAGATATACAATTCTATCTAAGATATACAATTCTATCTAAGATATACAATTCTATCTAAGATATACAATTATATCTAATATATACAATTCTATCTAATATATACAATTCTATCTAATATATACAATTCTATCTAAGATATACAATTCTATCTAATATATACAATTCTATCTAAGATATACAATTCTATCTAAGATATACAATTCTATCTAAGATATACAATTCTATCTAATATATACAATTCTATATAAGATATACAATTCTATCTAAGATATACAATTCTATCTAATATATACAATTCTATCTAAGATATACAATTCTATCTAAGATATACAATTCTATCTAATATATACAATTCTATCTAAGATATACAATTCTATCTAATATATACAATTCTATCTAATATATACAATTCTATCTAATATATACAATTCTATCTAAGATATACAATTCTATCTAATATATACAATTCTATCTAAGATATACAATTCTATCTAAGATATACAATTCTATCTAAGATATACAATTCTATCTAAGATATACAATTCTATCTAAGATATACAATTCTATCTAAGATATACAATTCTATCTAAGATATACAATTCTATCTAAGATATACAATTCTATCTAAGATATACAATTCTATCTAAGATATACAATTCTATCTAAGATATACAATTCTATCTAAGATATACAATTCTATCTAAGATATACAATTCTAAGCTATCTTCAAACTAGGAAATACTGAATTACACTGAAAAATTGTAGATTTGGAATTGACCCGAAGCAGATAGTGTAGCTAAATATTCTGCCATTATTGATGAAGTCATACTCATATAGACTCGGGTAGAATATTGTTCAAATTGCCTTCATTTAGTCTTCAGGTTTAACAGATCCATATACCATAGTCATTAATAAATGCATCCATTTATCATAAGATAATTTTTGTAAATTTAAAATTTTCATAATTATTAGCGTACATTTGGTTTATAAATGTTGTCTGCCCTTGTTTTGTCTTTGATTTTATGTTTTATAGAAATATTTTTCACCCGAAAGTATTCTATGATTCATGCTCTTGGTGGTGTCTTAATTCTTAAAACTAAGTAAAAATTATCAACGGTATATTTTGAGAAGCTCTAATTATATATCGTGTGAATGACGTCAAAAAACTTCCGTTAGATTTGTGTGTGTATAATTTACAACCTTACGTGTCCATCTTATTTTGTCCACGCATCATATCATAAACATTATCAACATATTGTAACCATATTATGGCCTTACCTTGATAGTACATTAAATTGGACCTTTGTTGATGTCTGCTGACGGTATGGGCCCACGATACTAATTTATGCTGTAGCCTGTATGGCGGATAGCACTTTGTGACCATAAAGACCTTACATAGTTTACTTTACCATCTGACGGATATATGTTGTATGTCTCCGTTACGGAAGGATGCAGATGAAATGAATTAACCTGATCAAGATGTTAGCCAATTTGTTTGCAGTTCTTATCTTATCTCATCTGTTTACAGACGCTCCTTCTATACAGAAGATTATTGCGTCCTACGCTTATTTATGGTTTGTGTTTAGTCCTGCATTTTTATTAGAGATTTAAATGTTGATAAAGTGTTGGTTTTCCTGGATTCTTCAGGCAACCCATTCCACGCCCGAATTCCGGACGGGAAGAAGGAAAACTTGTATGTGTTTGTTCTTGCATACGGAATAAGAAAGGGGTTTTTATCCTTATGTCTATCTGAGGGTTGTATTAAGTTATCTTTGTGTTGTATTTCTAAATTAGAATTAATTGCTTTATGTATGATTACTACTTTGCTTTTGGTTCTTCTATCCTCTAGTGTTTCAAGGTTTAATGATTTAACTAATGGTGTTATTCTTGTCAGTTTCGAATATTCTCCAGTAATGAATCTGGCAGCTCTTTTTTTAATTTGTTCTAGTTTATCTATGTTTTCTTTGGTGGATGGGTCCCATACAGAAGATGCATATTCTAGTGCAGGTCTCACCAAAGTGAGGTAGCATTTTAGTTTTATATCTCTATTACATTTGTTAAAGTTTCTTTTTATAAAGCCTAAGGTTTTGTTTGATTTTTTAATAACTTCATTGACATGGGGTTTCCATGATAGTTTCTCTTTGTTAACCCTTTTCCATGCTCTTCCGCCAACTCCCCAATTATGTTGTTGGCTTCCTTGTGTCTCGTAAGACGACGGAATTTTCTGTGCTCCTGTGGAATTTGCGCGCATGGCTTTGCAGCTTCTGCTGTGGCTGTACAAGCCCACTAGCGAATGGCAGCCTTTGCTGCACTTCTGACACTGAAAGGTTGTATTTGTGGTTGGCTGATTTGCTCTCCTTTTCCTCTTAAGGTGATTTAAGTCTGCGACCTGTTGCAGGTTTCTTTCTCCTGCTTCTAGCCTTGCAGTCAACACCAATTATAAAACAATAAATATTTGATCATATTTCATTAGAACATTACCCCTATGTTTGATGTTTCACTCACAAGATATTTTCTTTGTTTACCATCACAGTTATACAATATAACAATTTAAAAGAATGACTCGCATTTCGATTTGATTTTAACTTCAACCCACGATTGAAATGAGGGAATTTCATTTTCTATTTCTAGTTTGACTATATTGTGACGACTCTAGGCGACAGATGTAAACATGTGTTCTGATTGGTCAAAGTATTGTTTACATAACAGATTGAAACGTTCTTACCAGACACTGAATATCTTTGTTAATTAATGATGTTTATTATTGTGTAAATATACAAAACAAAATGTTTAAAATTTGGATATAAATAAATACATGATTTTCAAAATATTTACATTGCATCATAAATCTTAAACCTGTCACATTTTAACTAACTGCCACATTGCAACACATCAACCTCAGATATCACATAATGCATCAATTTGTCACTCATCATCTTCAAGCTGTCACACAATAACATCTGTCATATAGTAGTCAATTGTCACACGCTAGTCCACTTTTCCTGCAATATTCCCAGTCACCGTCTAGTGTTGTGCAACTGTCAACAAATACTCTCCAAGACAAAAGGTCGGCAAATGTCCAAACATTCTCTAAATTAGCAGATTTTTATTTCTACAGGACATATGCTAAATTGACACAGCAATAAGAATAAACAAGTTGAACTAAAAAAAATATTTAAAAAAACAACAACTCAAAGCAACCTTCTACTGTGCAACAGACACTTTGATCATGTCGCCGTACACAACACATTGTACACAACACACTGGACACAACACACTGAACACAACACACTGTACACAGGTCACCCTTTAATAGACATTCCTGTCGTTTACTGATATTGTAGCATCCAGTCAGTGATGCGTGAAGGCAGGTAAGACAAGAACAGGTAGACAAGACAGTCCACGCCCACTGAGTACCTGGTCTTGGGGAACCTTGACGTCAGCGCGTGGGTGTAGGCGTCAGTGACGCGGTAAGTCTTTGCGGAGCTTCCGTCTTTCAGCTTTTTGAGGAGCTCTCGGACTGTGGACAGACACATTCATAAACACACAGCGTTTCTATGATTGCTTACTTCAGAGGAAAACATAGATGATTTACTGTAAAATACTTTGTACGATACTTTGAAGGACAGATTTGGGGAGGGGGGGCGGTTGAGGAGGGAGTGAAGCCCTTACAACAGACGACCTGGTGGGTGCGACTCACGATTGAAACAAAGATGTTGGATAACCAGAGGTCCTCTCAGTGAGACAGTCTGAGTGGATCTTTGCAATAACAGTCTGAGTGGATCTTTGCACTAACTGTCTGAGTGGATCTTTGCACTGACAGTCTGAGTGGATCTTTGCACTAACAGTCTGAATGGATCTTTGCACTAACCGTCTGAGTGGATCTTTGCACTAACAGTCTGAGTGGATCTTAGCAATAACAGTCTGAGTGGATCTTTGCACTGACAGTCTGAGTGGATCTTTGCACTAACAGTCTGAGTGGATCTTTGCACTAACAGTCTGAGTGGATCTTTGCACTAACAGTCTGAATGGATCTTTGCACTAACAGTCTGAGTGGATCTTTGCACTGACAGTCTGAGTGGATCTTTGCACTAACAGTCTGAGTGGATCTTTGCACTAACAGTCTGAGTGGATCTTTGCACTGACAGTCTGAGTGGATCTTTGCACTAACTGTCTGAGTGGATCTTTGCACTGACAGTCTGAGTGGATCTTTGCACTAACAGTCTGAGTGGATCTTTGCACTAACTGTCTGAGTGGATCTTTGCACTGACAGTCTGAGTGGATCTTTGCATTAACAGTCTGGGTGGATCTTTGCACTAACAGTCTGAGTGGATCTTTGCACTGACAGTCTGAATGGATCTTTGCACTAACTGTCTGAGTGGATCTTTGCACTAACTGTCTGAGTGGATCTTTGCACTGACAGTCTGAGTGGATCTTTGCATTAACAGTCTGAGTGGATCTTTGCACTAACAGTCTGAGTGGATCTTTGCACTAACAGTCTGAGTGGATCTTTGCACTAACTGTCTGAGTGGATCTTTGCACTAACTGTCTGAGTGGATCTTTGCACTAACAGTCTGAGTGGATCTTTGCACTAACAGTCTGAGTGGATCTTTGCACTAACAGTCTGAGTGGATCTTTGCACTAACAGTCTGAGTGGATCTTTGCACTGACAGTCTGAGTGGATCTTTGCACTGACAGTCTGAGTGGATCTTTGCATTAACAGTCTGAGTGGATCTTTGCACTAACTGTCTGAGTGGATCTTTGCACTAACAGTCTGAGTGGATCTTTGCACTAACTGTCTGAGTGGATCTTTGCACTAACAGTCTGAGTGGATCTTTGCACTAACAGTCTGAGTGGATCTTTGCACTAACAGTCTGAGTGGATCTTTGCACTAACAGTCTGAGTGGATCTTTGCACTAACTGTCTGAGTGGATCTTTGCACTAACAGTCTGAGTGGATCTTTGCACTAACTGTCTGAGTGGATCTTTGCACTAACAGTCTGAGTGGATCTTTGCACTAACAGTCTGAGTGGATCTTTGCACTAACAGTCTGAGTGGATCTTTGCACTAACAGTCTGAGTGGATCTTTGCACTAACTGTCTGAGTGGATCTTTGCACTAACTGTCTGAGTGGATCTTTGCACTGACAGTCTGAGTGGATCTTTGCATTAACAGTCTGAGTGGATCTTTGCACTAACAGTCTGAGTGGATCTTTGCACTAACAGTCTGAGTGGATCTTTGCACTAACAGTCTGAGTGGATCTTTGCACTAACTGTCTGAGTGGATCTTTGCACTAACTGTCTGAGTGGATCTTTGCACTGACAGTCTGAGTGGATCTTTGCATTAACAGTCTGAGTGGATCTTTGCACTAACAGTCTGAGTGGATCTTTGCACTAACAGTCTGAGTGGATCTTTGCACTAACTGTCTGAGTGGATCTTTGCACTAACGTCTGAGTGGATCTTTGCACTAACTGTCTGAGTGGATCTTTGCACTAACAGTCTGAGTGGATCTTTGCACTAACAGTCTGAGTGGATCTTTGCACTAACAGTCTGAGTGGATCTTTGCACTAACTGTCTGAGTGGATCTTTGCACTACAGTCTGAGTGGATCTTTGCACTGACAGTCTGAGTGGATCTTTGCATACAGTCTGAGTGGATCTTTGCACTAACTGTCTGAGTGGATCTTTGCACTAACAGTCTGAGTGGATCTTTGCACTAACTGTCTGAGTGGATCTTTGCACTACAGTCTGAGTGGATCTTTGCACTAACAGTCTGAGTGGATCTTTGCACTACAGTCTGAGTGGATCTTTGCACTAACAGTCTGAGTGGATCTTTGCACTAACTGTCTGAGTGGATCTTTGCACTACAGTCTGAGTGGATCTTTGCACTAACAGTCTGAGTGGATCTTTGCACTAACTGTCTGAGTGGATCTTTGCACTACGTCTGAGTGGATCTTTGCACTACGTCTGAGTGGATCTTTGCACTAACGTCTGAGTGGATCTTTGCACTAACGTCTGAGTGGATCTTTGCACTGTCTGAGTGGATCTTTGCACTGTCTGGTGGGATCTTTGCACTAACTGTCTGAGTGGATCTTTGCACTAACTGTCTGAGTGGATCTTTGCATAACTGTCTGAGTGGATCTTTGCACCGTCTGAGTGGATCTTTGCACCGTCTGAGGGATCTTTGCACCGTCTGAGTGGATCTTTGCACTAACGTCTGAGTGGATCTTTGCACTACGTCTGAGTGGATCTTTGCACCGTCTGAGTGGGATCTTTGCACTCTGTCTGAGTGGATCTTTGCACACGTCTGAGTGGATCTTTGCATACCGTCTGAGTGGATCTTTGCACCGTCTGAGTGGATCTTTGCACCGTCTGAGTGGACCTTTGTACTGTCTGAAGGGATCTTTGCACTGTCTGGGGGATCTTTGCACCGTCTGAGTGGATCTTTGCACTGTCTGAGTGGATCTTTGCACTGTCTGAGTGGATCTTTGCACCGCCTGAGTGGACCTTTGTACTGTCTGAAGGGATCTTTGCACTGTCTGGGGGATCTTTGCACTAACTGTCTGAGTGGATCTTTGCACTGTCTGAGTGGATATTTGCACCGTCTGAGTGGATCTTTGCACCGTCTGAGTGGACCTTTGTACTGTCTGAAGGGATCTTTTGCATTGTCTGGGGGATCTTTGCACTAACTGTCTGAGTGGATCTTTGCATTAACTGTTGAAGTTGTTATATGTGGTGCGTCATTCAATGGTATGGTACTAATTTAATATTTCCATAAAGTGCAATATTTCTGTGTTTTAATTGTTCCCTTCAGCCGCTAACTAAGCCAATTTAGAAGAATAAACAACCTTCAGATGTCAACAATGGAATACTTACATTTACCAATGACGTCACCGTAGGCCAATTTGACATCGTCCGACGTCCTGTCAAAGGCAGGTTTGACGTAACTCAGCGCTCTCTCTTCATTAAATATGGGGGTCACGAACCCCCCTGCCTCTATGATGGACACTCGGACCCCTTTGTTGTAGAGCTCTCTCCTGATGAAGATGATATTAGGAGGCAATTAATTATTATTTTTTAAGTACATCTTTTTTTTTAATTGTGTGGAAAAGGCGAGTTGAGAATTAAGTTAGATTTGAAGCCCAGTTGAGTGAATGCAAGTGAGGTGAATTGGAAGATATGTTGTTGTTTTTTTTTGGGGGGGGGGAGGGCGGAGGTGGGCATTACCTCAAGACATCAGAGTAGGGGGGTGGGCATTACCTCAAGACATCAGAGTAGGCCTCTATCCCCCATTTCGTGGACGTGTAGGGGGACATGACGAAAGCGATGCGTCCGGTCACACTCGCCATGTTGACGATCCGACCACGTGCTTTCCGGATGAGGGGCAGGAAGTGACGACACATTTCCGCCATGCCGAACAAGTTGACGTTGTAGACTGTGAGGAAGTCGTCCCTCGTACACATCTCACTGACACACGGGTTGCCAACGACGCCAGCGTTGTTCACCAAACCCCAAAGTCCTGTCAGATGACGTCATCATACAGAACTTAACAAAAGGTTTTGTCACTTCATAGGCGAACAAGTTCAGATATCATTACCTAGTGTTAATATTCTTAAACAACAAAGTCTTCGAAAAACAATGTTATTTCAGAAAAAAAAATAGAAATAGAAATAACATAAAAATTATTTTAAAAATCTTTAGACTTAATAAAGTTATTACCAAGTATATCTCTCAGTCAAGGTTACTAAGTTGACTCATATTGACTAAGAATGAACGAATTAACCTCGTCTCGCCTCCATGTTTTACCTTTGTCCGAAGGGATGGTTCGCTTGACCAGCTGTAGGGCCGCCTCAATGCTCTCATTTTGACTGACATCCAGTAGGACCGTGACCAAACGTTTAGAGCAGTTCTTGGACAAATATTCCCTGCCGTCTTCTGTCAGACATCCAGCAAACACGTGGAAACCCAAGCTGTCCAGCCGTCTGTAACAAAATTTGTAAAAAATTCTAAATACATCTAAGAAAACTTTACTGGAAAATGAAAATAAACACAAAAGTGGGACGGCTTTTATTTACTTCAAATAATGTTTTAAACTCCAGTTAATTTTAACAACTCGTTGACTCGGTTGTATAATTGTCAAACTTTGGTTAAAACTATTTGATATATTCCTGTTGTATCTCGTATAGCCGTCTGTCACGAGTCTACCGTTGTCTAAGATTTACGAGTACTTTGATTCGTACAGACTTTTATAGACTTGCAAACATGGCCTACTTAGTGAATCTATATTTATTAGTTTGACCTAGTTCCTGTGTAAATTTACACTACGACTTAAACCAACAGCAGACGATCACAGAACTTGGAGTTGGAAGCAAGACTATTTGACTGTCCTCTATCATAAACTTTTAGATTCAAGCATTTTATTAATAGCAATAAATATAGGTCCAATGGGTGTGTGTTTGCTGGTTTGTTCGTTCGTTCGTAAGTGTGTATAGTCAGGTGTTGCGTTTGAGAAACAATTGTAACTCTGAATATTTATTTGTCATGTCTATATAAAAAGCCAGCAATATTGTCAAGTCTATATACTATATACAGAGCCACCAATATTGTCATGTCTATATACTATATACAGAGCCACCAATATTGTCATGTCTATATACTATATACAGAGCCACCAATATTGTCTTGTCTATATACTATATACGAACCACATATTGTCTGTCTATACATACAGAACCAGCAATATTGTCTTGTCTATATACTATATACAGAACCAGCAATATTGTCATGTATATAAACAAAGCCAGCAATATTGTCATGTATATAAACAAAGCCAGCAATATTGTCTTGTCTATATACTATATACAGAACCAGCAATATTGTCATGTATATAAACAAAGCCAGCAATATTGTTCTACTGTTTATTTGTACAGTTGCAGCTGAGCTGCTTTTGGCCACATTCTCACCAACTGTCAACACGAAGCAAGAATTTACGTGTCTCTCATACTGACATATCTCACATCTCAACGACACATTGGCAACATTTACACAGTAAATATTCGCATCAAATACGAAATACGCTCACTAACAAATCAGATTCTACAAAGAAAACAAAATACACACACATATATAAGAAATATGACGTCATTAAAACTGTTTACATCTCATACACTTTCCTTTACTTCTCTTTAAACCATGAACACAAACATTCCAACACTTTAACAGACTCACATCGCCAACTCCTGGCCTAGTCCCGAGTCACATCCGGTCACCAGCACGTATTTTTCCTGGTAGTTTCCGACCTTGAGAGATCTCAAGAGTCGTTCCAAGAACGTGAAGGTCACCAGTTCAAAGGTCATAAAGGAGAGAACCCAGAAGAGTTTGGACTCGGCGTATGGCTCCAAGTAAGGGATCTTACCAACTTCCGCCATGACACCTGCTGTCAGTGCCACCAAACGAGACGTCTGAAATATAACATGTGACGTCATAGCTCGGTGTCAATGTAAACAAGTGATCCACCCATACACCCCCACCATCCACCCATACACCCCCACCATCCACCCATACACCCCCACCATCCACCAATACACCCCCACCATCCACCCATACACCCCCACCATCCACCCATACACCCCCACCATCCACCCATACACCCCCACCATCCACCCATACACCCCCACCATCCACCCATACACCCCCACCATCCACCCATACACCCCCACCATCCACCCATACACCCCCACCATCCACCCATACACCCCCACCATCCACCCATACACCCCCACCATCCACCCATACACCCCCACCATCCACCCATACACCCCACCATCCACCCATACACCCCCACCATCCACCCATACACCCCACCATCCACCCATACACCCCCACCATCCACCCATACACCCCCCACCATCACCATCCCTCCATCACTGTGGCGCTACAACCCATGTAGGGCTTGGCCCTGCCTGTTACACCCCACCTCATACAACTATAGGGCCCACATACTAGAGGAGACATATACGGAGACAATGAGATGAGCAGCTGTAAGAGCTTGTGAGCAGCTGTAAGAGCTTGTGAGCAGCTGTAAGAGCTTGTGAGCAGCTGTAAGAGCTTGTGAGCAGCTGTAAGAGCTTGTGAGCAGCTGTAAGAGCTTGTGAGCAGCTGTAAGAGCTTGTGAGCAGCTGTAAGAGCTTGTGAGCAGCTGTAAGAGCTTGTGAGCAGCTGTAAGAGCTTGTGAGCAGCTGTAAGAGCTTGTGAGCAGCTGTAAGAGCTTGTGAGCAGCTGTAAGAGCTTGTGAGCAGCTGTAAGAGCTTGTGAGCAGCTGTAAGAGCTTGTGAGCAGCTGTAAGAGCTTGTGAGCAGCTGTAAGAGCTTGTGAGCAGCTGTAAGAGCTTGTGAGCAGCTGTAAGAGCTTGTGAGCAGCTGTAAGAGCTTGTGAGCAGCTGTAAGAGCTTGTGAGCAGCTGTAAGAGCTTGTGAGCGGCTGTAAGAGCTTGTGAGCAGCTGTAAGAGCTTGTCTAAGTAGGCGATAAATTATGGCAAGGGAAGCCATCAAACAATCAACAAAATACCAAAGACATTATTTTTAGCACGCCTTAGCATTTTACAGAATTGCTGATATAACACGAATGTTTTAGACGAGTGATGGACCAGTGATGGTACATTCTTACTAACGGTCTTACACTGGTATATTAGCAATCTGGAGATTTGATATCCAGAAGCGTAACTGGGTTTTCCGCGCCCTTGGCTAATTTATTTTTGGCGTCATTGATACATGGATATTAAAAAAATCCAAAAGGTAAGAAAATACTAAACGTGAATCAATTGAAGGATTAGCCCTCGGCGCCCTTGGCAACTGCCCCGATGCCAAGTCGTTGTTATGCCTCTGTTGAGATCTTCCAAAACAAAAATATATAAAGATCTTAATGGATGTTTAAATTATAACATAAGAGTTTTTAAAAAAACATTATTTTTTCTTCTTAAAGATGTATTTAAAAATCTCTTTCAAATTTCAAAGCAGGAAAATGTTCAGCTAAAAGTTACCCAATTCGAACAGTCGGCTACTAGCGATGTAAAAATTTAAAAATACAAAAATTTGAAATAAAGTTAAAGTCACAAAAAACAAAACTTATGTTAAACAATTAGACTCACCACAGATCCCATGTCTGAAATCAACAATTGAACGCCTCAGTTCTCAGTTATTATTATTATTGGTTGAACGCCTGACAGAACTTCCTGTGTTAAATTAATAAACCTATTGTTGAATACTTCATATGTTAAACTTACAAAAATATTTAGCTCAAATTAAAAAAAAATTCCGAAATAATAAATGTTTTTTTTTAAAATTTTATTTTAAATTCAGCAAACATAGAAACAAATATCTTTGAAACTGACTTAAAGGGAGAGAACGTTCACTTTATAGAGCCATGAGAACGGTGACAACTCATTGGCCGACCATTCAAGGGTTCTCAAAAACAACAAAATGAGAATGATACCATTACTTCCAAAACATCGGATAACTTTTATATTTGCTCTTCCTTATCTCCAGCCAGCGGCGTAGTTAGGGGAGGGCGTCCTAATTCGAAAGTCCCCCCGGGCCCCCACTTTAGGGGGCCCCAAAGGAGTGTACATTATCTCATGTCATGATGTCGAATGTCAAAATTCAGGGCCCCTCAAAGAGGCCAAGCCCCCCGGACCCCCAAACCCCTAGCTAGGCCACTGTCGCCAGCTCATGGTCAAACGAGACGATGACTTTAACAACTAGTTCAATCATAAAGCGGCCTTGTAAATAAGCAAGTCTGTTAAGTTGCCAAAACCTATAGCTGTATAAAACTGTGATTGCTTCCCCTTACAGAACGCTTTTAAATAATTCATTTTACTTGTGTTTTTATATGTGACACATTAGACAAATTTAAATGTAAACAACCAGATCTAACAGTTAAAGTGCTCATGAAAAATGAAGTCATTTTTTTTAAAAATTGTTATGAAAGTTAAAATAATAAATGATGAGTTAGTTAACTCGTTCGTTAACTCGTTAATCCATTAGGTGTTTCAAGATATATCAACATCTTCCATTCATTCATTTGTTTGCTCTCAAACTTGAATTTTTTATCTTAAAAAATAATTTTATTCAACTATAATTTTAAGAAATCCAGATTTTTGCAATTTAATTTGACCAAGTCTTACAACTTACGCTACTTTTAAATGGACACAATATAATTTCAGGTGTATTGCAAAAACTATTAGAATAATTATAACACACTATAATGTGTGTTCGGAGTTGCCGTTCTGAGTACACTTGCGAAAGCAGAGCCCTGGGTCTAAAAATATCGGCAGTAAGACGAAGTAGACCAAAGTATTCACATTGGCATGGGCCATGACTCAGCTAAATCACAAGTCAAAGGGAAACAATCGATGTAATATAATATCGACTGTAATGCTACGTTAGCTATCGACTGTTGTAGTTGTAGTGAAGTTGAAGGTTCAAAAGTATTGACACATTTATATTTGTACATTTCATCAGTAAGACTTATGACGTCCAATTACACGTTAATATTGTCGCCATCATTTCATCAGTAAGACTTATGACGTCCAATTACACGTTTATATTTGTACATTTCATCAGTAAGACTTATGACGTCCAATTACACGTTAATATTGTCGCCATCATTTCATCAGTAAGACTTATGACGTCCAATTACACGTTTATATTTGTACATTTCATCAGTAAGACTTATGACGTCCAATTACACGTTTATATTTGTACATTTCATCAGTAAGACTTATGACGTCCAATTACACGTTAATATTGCCGCCATATTGGTTTTCTTTTCTCTCAATAATCGGCTATCTCTTTTTTTAAGTGTGTGTGTGTGGTGGTGCAGTGAAACCTCAAATTTCTCTCATCGATCTCTGCTGCGCTTCAGTCCTTATTTTGTGTGGACATAACGTTTATTTTTACAAATATTTTTTACATTCACATTTTATTTTGGCTAAAGGCCTTACATTTTTTATTTTTAAAAAAACTTTTGATACAATTAAACAGTGTGAAAGACAACAAAATAGTACATTTTAAAAGGTAGCTTAGAAAAGCATGGTGATGCGTGAAATATGAGTATGACAGGGACGATAAGTGATATGGGGTGAAACAAAGTGTGGAAAAACAACAACATAGATGATGGCTGTTCCTCCAGTAGACTTCTCCGTGCCTGCTTCCTTGGTGTCTGAAGTTTCCTCTCTCAAAGGAAAGAGCGAATTTCGTAACGTAGACACTGTCCGGAGTTGTTCATGTCTTAACATTTTATGCATATATAAAATATATTTACATGTATTTACAGCGGTTGGATAGTGAAGTCAATAGTGCACTCACCTCACAAGATGAGGGGCGTGGGATCTAGCCCACGTTAAAGCCACTATAAAAATGTTGATGAATGACTAACGCTAAGAAAGTCCTCCGCTGACCTGGAGAGGGATGGGTGCCGTCAGGCTCTACTAAGCCCAAGAATGTTCTAATGGAAACATTAGAACCCCCTACGACCTCGAAATAGGTTATGGGACACACACACACACACAAAACCAGCCGTTGTTTAAACTTCAACCAGTTGAACTGTTAATTATTATGTTCTCATTTAATTTAGGTTGTATTTACTTTTATATATCATCTATAAAATTTTGAATTTTCGCTCTAAATAATGTATCTACTCAATTTTCCATATACATGTCAGCGCAGATAAATTTAAACATGTAACTAGAAAGTTGAGCATATATGTTGTTTTTAAGCTAACTGCGGATGGCAAAGTGGAAGATGGTGAAAATGTTTACTGTGTCCACTGCCATAAACAATTCTCTTTTAAAGGATCAAATACATCGCTGACGTACCACCTTCAGCACAAACATCCGATCAAGTATCAACACATTGTCATAAAATTTAGTTCAAAATAATCTTAATTTTCAATGTCCGTGAGAAATGATCAGTTTGATGACGTCATAAATTTCTATATTTGGCTTTAATCGAAGTTATCGATTAATTAATCGATAATTTTTCAAAAGTTAACGATTAAATTTAAATTAATCGATAACAGCCCTAAATATATAATATAATATAATACAATATAATATAATATAACATAATATAATATAATAATATAATATAATATTATATAATATAATATAAAAATAATATAATATTAATATGATATAATGTAATATCTGTTTGTGGGGTGTGGAATGTTGGACAACATAGACGCTGTGCGCAACATTGCACACGGGCCAACGAACCTTAGAGGGAACATCGCAGGTCAGATTAATAATCACTAGAGGAAGCCTGATTGGATTAACCATCGCTAGAGATTTGACCCGGAATAATCCGTTAAAATCACAAACCACAAATGTTCTCTCTTCATTCTGGCCATCTCCGATATATTTTTAAAGATGTACCAGGTCACAAACCAAGTCGTATGTTTGTACCAGGTCACAAACCAAGTCGTATGTTTGTACCAGGTAACAAACCAATCCGTATGTTTGTACCAGGTAACAAACCAATCCGTGAGTTTGTACCAGGTAGCAAACCAATCCGTATGTTTGTACCAGGTAGCAAACCAATCCGTATGTTTGTACCAGGTAACAAACCAATCCGTATGTTTGTACCAGGTCACAAACCAAGTCGTATGTTTGTACCAGGTAACAAACCAATCCGTATGTTTGCACCAGGTAACAAACCAATCCGTATGTTTGTACCAGGTAACAAACCAATCCGTATGTTTGTACCAGGTCACAAACCAAGTCGTATGTTTGTACCAGGTAACAAACCAATCCGTATGTTTTTACAAGGTCACAAACAAAGTCGAATGTTTGTACCAGGTAACAAACCAATCCGTATGTTTGTACCAGGTAACAAACCAATCCCTATGTTTGTACCGGGTAACAAACCAATCCGTATGTTTGTACCAGGTAACAAACCAATCCGTATGTTTGTACCAGGTAACAAACCAATCCGTATGTTTGTACCAGGTAACAAACCAATCCGTATGTTTGTACCAGGTAACAAACCAATCCGTATGTTTGTACCAGGTAACAAACCAATCCGTATGTTTGTACCAGGTAACAAAACAATCCGTATGTTTGTACCAGGTCACAAACCAAGTCGTATGTTTGTACCAGGTCACAAACCAAGTCGTATGTTTGTACCAGGTCACAAACCAAGTCGTATGTTTGTACCAGGTAATTCTATATGTTTTTAAAGATGTCAAACTGTCACAGTGTTTCCAAGAAACTGTTGAAGCTCCCACGTATGAATGTGGAGAAAACTCTTGTATTGGTTGTAACCTTAAGTTACGTCCAACAAGACACCTGCCAACAGACCACGTTGTAGAGAACCAAATCCCCTTTCAAGCGAGATACTGTTTGTAGCCTAGTTCTTTGGGAATGTACAGAAACTATTTTTGATAAAGATGACACAAGCATGAATAGAGACCGTCTTCCTCATAGTGCATCGGGTTAATGGTTGGTGAGAGAAGACAGGAGAGGCCAGGGGTGTGACAGGTGGGGCTGAGTGTGGTTTGTTACCTGGTACATGTACGGCCTGGTTTGTTAGCTGGTACATGTACGGCCTGGTTTGTTACCTGGTACATGTACGGCCTGGTTTGTACCAAGCTGTAGAAATATCAGAGTCACTTTGCCACTTCTGACAGCATTTCTATATGTCTTTATTTCTGTATATCTTGATTAGGGTTGTTAATTTCGTGTCTTTTTTTTTGGGGGGGGGGCAAACCGATTATCGGTTACGTGAATTCGATTTTAAACCGATTATCTATTTACTGACTTCAAAGAAATATATTCTTATAAGGCGATTATGACGAGGAATAGGTAAATGACGTCACAGTTTTCGTTGAATTAAGAAAATGCCGTCCCACGAAGAGCTTTTTCTAGGGTTAGCGAAGATGGTGTGGAAACGGTGGAATTAACGAAATGATGTCAGGTGCAGTACGTAATGTGGGGAATGGCATTTTATGTTTAGCCTACATCATGATTTCGACAATAGAGACTGCATATATTACGTCTATTTTTGTCGATTTGAGACATCAATGACCTTAATGACGTCACACTTTTCACCAAACCATAAATGTATTAATTTACAAACACACTGCACGGAGCGCTCAAAACTTATAAATAAACACACCTTGGCGGCCATATTGGATGAAAATGTCAACTAATGCGGGAATATTTTTGGGGGGAATACTTTCTAAAGTTTTCAGTACGGAATTTTTTTTTAAAGTAAATTAAATTTTGTTATCGGTTTGGGAAATTTAAAACCGATTATTGCTTTCAAAACCAAAAATCGGATTTCCGATTATCGTTTAACAACCCTAGTCTTGATATCACTGTAGATTCTGTCGATCTTCATTTCTTGAAGCCTTGAACAAATTAAACCATCATTAGATGTAATGTTATGTCTATCCTTATATTAAACCATCATTAGATGTAATGTTATGTCTATCCTTATATTAAACCATCATTAGATGTAATGTTATGTCTATCCTTATATTAAACTATCATTAGATGTAATGTTATGTCTATCCTTATATTAAACCATCATTAGATGTAATGTTATGTCTATCCTTATGAGGTGATTCTAACATGCTGAATGTTTTATAAGTTATTATGTTGGTTATTGGTTATAGCACTTGATGTTGGTTATTGGTTATAGCGCTTGATGTTGGTTATTGGTTATAGCACTTGATGTTGGTTATTGGTTATAGCACTTGATGTTGGTTATTGGTTATAGCGCTTGATGTTGGTTATTGGTTATAGCACTTGATGTTGGTTATTGGTTATAGCACTTGATGTTGGTTATTGGTTATAGCACTTGATGTTGGTAATTGGTTATAGCACTAGATGTTGGTAATTGGTTATAGCACTAGATGTTGGTAATTGGTTATAGCAGTTGATGTTGGTTATTGGTTATAGCACTTGATGTTGGTTATTGGTTATAGCGCTTGATGTTGGTTATTGGTTATAGCACTTGATGTTGGTTATTGGTTATAGCACTTGATGTTGGTTATTGGTTATAGCGCTTGATGTTGGTTATTGGTTATAGCACTTGATGTTGGTTATTGGTTATAGCACTTGATGTTGGTTATTGGTTATAGCACTTGATGTTGGTAATTGGTTATAGCACTAGATGTTGGTAATTGGTTATAGCACTAGATGTTGGTTATTGGTTACAGCACTTGATGGTAATTGGTTATAGCACTTGATGTAGGTAATTGGTTATAGCACTAGATGTTGGTTATTGGTTATAGCACTTGATGGTAATTGGTTATAGCACTTGATGTAGGTAATTGGTTATAGCACTTGATGGTAATTGGTTATAGCACTTGATGTAGGTAATTGGTTATAGCACTTGATGTAGGTAATTGGTTATAGCACTAGATGTTGGTAACTGGTTATAGCACTAGATGTTTGTAATTGGTTATAGCACTAGATGTTGGTAATTGGTTATAGCACTAGATGTTGGTTATTGGTTATAGCGCTTGATGTTGGTTATTGGTTATAGCGCTTGATGTTGGTAATTGGTTATAGCACTTGATGGTAATTGGTTATAGCACTTGATGGTAATTGGTTATAGCACTTGATGGTAATTGGTTATAGCGCTTGATGTTGGTTATTGGTTATAGCGCTTGATGTTGGTAATTGGTTATAGCACTAGATGTTGGTAATTGGTTATAGCGCTTGATGTTGGTAATTGGTTATAGCACTAGATGTTGGTAATTGGTTATAGCACTAGATGTTGGTAATTGGTTATAGCAGTTGATGTTGGTAATTGGTTATAGCACTTGATGTTGGTTATTGGTTATAGCACTTGATGTTGGTTATTGGTTATAGCACTAGATGTTGGTTATTGGTTATAGCGCTTGATGTTGGTAATTGGTTATAGCACTAGATGTTGGTAATTGGTTATAGCACTTGATGTTGGTAATTGGTTATAGCACTTGATGTTGGTTATTGGTTATAGCACTTGATGTTGGTTATTGGTTATAGCACTTGATGTTGGTTATTGGTTATAGCAGTTGATGTTGGTTATTGGTTATAGCACTTGATGTTGGTTATTGGTTATAGCACGTGACTTATATAAATGCCGTGTTATAAGACAATGGTACTTGACACATAAAAGACATGGCTTCTTGTATTTACATCAGTTGATATATTTATAGACATATTTTCTATAGAATTTATTTAATCCCGGCATCTCGTGATGAGAATTATTTGCCGTTGTTACCGCGATAAGCAAACAAGAATTCATTCCAACTCACGATTATCTTTGTCATAAGTCTGATAACTCGGTCCATCAAACTGACACTCGGCGAATTCAAGGACATAAATTGATCCAATTAGTTACAGGATGAGATCTTAGGAAAGAAAACAACGAACGTGTCAGCTAGAAGCTTCCGATGGAGACACGGAGAGTATTATGTTTACAACTTGGCATACATCCATGACACTCATTCTATACAGAGGATCACTGCGTCCTACGCAACGTGGTGTATGTCATATGTAAGGGGCATTAAAGAGATATTTTCACAGCTTATTCCTGATTATCTTAAACACATACACACACATACACTTTATCGACTTTCCCACAAATGAATGTATTCAGTTCTACCAGCGATGTAACCAATGTAAGATGTAACCAATGTAAGATGTAACCAATGTAAGATGTAACCAATGTAAGATGTAACCAACGTAAGATGTAACCAACGTAAGATGTAACCAACGTAACATGTAACCAACGTAAGATGTAACCAACGTAAGATGTAACCAACGTAAGATGTAACCAACGTAAGATGTAACCAACGTAAGATGTAACCAACGTAACATGTAACCAACGTAAGATGTAACCAACGTAAGATGTAACCAACGTAAGATTTAACCAACGTAAGATGTAACCAACGTAAGATGTAACCAACGTAAGATGTAACCAACGTAAGATGTAACCAATGTAAGTATTGTACTATTCACATTCACGTAGTTTTTAGGACAAGTGTATCAAATGTTTACAACACGTTTGACCTACTTTCACTTTAATAAATTCTTTGAAAACTTGAGATAAACATCAGCACACCATGCAACACAGCCTATCACCAAGAACACACAAACACAATGCACAAAACCTAACTAAAACAGCGGAATAATTACAAGTTGTTGTGTTTGTTGATTTTTTATTATTCAACCACCTATAGTTATTCCACTAGTTTAAAAAAAAATCGAAAACATGCCCTACTGGAATAAAATGTGGTGTGGCTATAATTGTTTTAGCAAAACCGAAATTGAAGCGCCATGTTCTGTAGCAATGACTATTACAATGCAGTTAAAACACAAAGATAATCTAATACAACCCTCAGATACTATCTGAGATAGACAGGCATAAAAATACTTAGAAAAAAAAATCCGTATGCAAGAAATCAAAAGCGTACAAATTCTCGTTCCTTTATTCCGGAATTCGGAGGTGGGATATGTTGCTTGATCAAAGTTCAAACCAACACACTATCAACATTTAAAATTCGAATCAAAATGCAAGGATAAACATAAACCATGGACAAGCGAAGGACGCAATAATGTTCTGTGTAGAAGGAGCGTATGTAATAAATCAGATAATTCATGTGTAAATTTATGAGTGAATTCTAAGATGTTGGCACCTGTTGATGCTGGCCCACGGTGCGCTCTGTTTGACCCCCCCCCCACACACACACACACACCACCACCCGTCAGTCCTGATATTGATTCCTGTGTGTGATGTTGACTGTGACATCACATGGTGGAGGGAGTTGTCTGTCCCTTGGAGCGTGAGTTTATTGATTGGTGAACAGAAGACTCCGTCGACTTGAAGTTGTCATACAAATATGTGCACTCAACAAAACCAGCAGACTATTTGATGGTGGGAATATAAGGTGAGAGTTGTAGTGTTCTGTTATGTGTGTTTGCTGTGCCCCAAATATCATCCGGGTGTGGGAAGAATTTTCTTATCTTATCTTATCTTATCTTATCTATACAGACGCTCCTTCTATGCAGAAGATCATTGCGTCCACAGACCATGACAGATGATCTGTTGGCAAGTGACGCTGCGTTCACAGGCCACGGCTTTGTGGGTTCCACGCATTACCCACATGGATTCTCCCCTCAATGACCCCTGGGCTGAATGAGGTCACGGTTGGCCACACTGGAGTACACAGGTCTGCCACAACAGGAAGTCTACATTAGGATGTAAAATGTTCGGTTAATGGATTGTGAGGTCACACTGGTATGTTATGATATCACGTGACGATATCAACTTTTAATTTGTTTCTCCATTACAATAATTACATGGCGTGTGTTGGGAAACTGGAGTAACCGGTGACTTCCAACAGATGATCAGATGTCAGCATCTGGCAATAATCATATAAAACGTATCAGTAAATTGTAGATGTTCAGTTGGACAAAATGGTAGCCAATGTGCTTTCATCAGCAGACGACATTCTATTATTTCTATAGCATAATGTGACGTATATGCGAACATATTCATACCAAGTGCAAAATTCAGGATTTTAAAGTTTTATATGTAATTCTATATCGTGTTTTATTTCTGTTAGACTGTAAGTATACGAGCTATAAATGGATTATTTAACTTTGAAATATTTCTTATTTTGACACAATTTTCGGATCTAGTTCTTGTATATCATTGTCCAATTACGAGATGTCTATTAACTGTATCTGCTAGTTTGCCTAAATGCTAACTTGTTATATGTCCAGTCTTGTCTTGTCTTATCAATACAGACGCTCCTTCTATACAGAAGTTCATTGCGTCCACAGCCCATGCCGGTCTGTTGGCAAGTCATGCAGTGTTCACAAGCCACGGCTATGAGGGTCCCACGCATTACCCAGCTGTCTTTGTTTCCCTAACTAGTGTCACGTACCCATTCGGAGCTGGGTGGACTCAGGGACACCCTTGGCTCCGGGAACAAATCAAATCCTGATTGCACGGAGATTCGAACCCGTAGCCAACGGTATGCCAGCCGAGTGCGAATCCTACTCGACTTACATCTATATAAGTCTGCATGTTTGCCTATTAGATGGCAATTATTTCATTTTGTTTTTGTGAGGTAATTGGTCGGAAACATCAATGTAGTACCTGATATAATCGAATCTGCCATTGTTTCCACAGAGTCCTGGTACTCACCTGATGTAATCGAATCTGCCATTGTTTCCACAGAGTACAGGTACTCACCTGATGTAATCGAATCTGCCATTGTTTCCACAGAGTCCTGGTACTCACCTGATGTAATCGAATCTGCCATTGTTTCCACAGAGTCCTGGTACTCACCTGATGTAATCGAATCTGCCATGTTTCCACAGAGGCCTGGTATTCACCAGATGTAATCGAATCTGCTATTTTTTCCACAGAGTCCTGGTACTCACCTGATGTAATCGAATCTGCCATTGTTTCCACAGAGTACTGGTACACACCTGATGTAATCAAATCTACTATTGTTTCCACAGAGTACAGGTACTCACCTGATGTAATCGAATCTGTCATTGTTTCCACAGTGTCCTGGTACTCACCATGATCTGGATCATCACGGGAGCCATTGTTTTACTGGTGACCTACTTTTTTGTTGACCGTTTCCTGAGATCGTTTACTGTTGGAAACTATGAAGACAAATACGTCATTGTGACCGGATGTGACTCGGGTTTTGGTCAAAATCTGGCAATGTAAGTATATACATAGCTGACATATTGCAGAAAAAACATTGAAAATCTCCACCATATTCATTATATACTGTTCATATTCTATAAATTTATCTCCATAGTATTCTCGATCACATTTATTAATTATTTATTTTGTACACTTATATAGCGCATTTCCCAAACCTATGGCTCGGATCAAAGCACTTTACAGACATTTCCCAAACCTATGGCTCGGATCAAAGCACTTTACAGACATTTCTAACAACTTGAGTCAAGACATTCTCAATCTTCTCAAACGCAGTTACATAGACACCATTATATACTAATAATGTCCAGACTTTGGCTCACTTTGGCATATATTTATAATTTATTTTACTAACACATTTTTTTATTCATGAACATAAATTATATCGGAAATTGATGACATAAATTATATATTGTGTAAGATATCAACATATTAAACATGGACATAATAACGGGACTATATATAGAAACACCCCCCCCCACCCTCTATCCCTCCATCTCTCTCCATACATCTCTCACCTTGTCTCTCTGTATGTTGTGGTAAGGGGGAAAATGTGTGCACCAAAATATTCATGTCGTCAATACTTTCTGTGACAGTCGCCTTGACAGCTTGGGTTTCCACGTGTTTGCTGGATGTCTGACAGAAGACGGCAGGGAATATTTGTCCAAGAACTGCTCTAAACGTTTGGTCACGGTCCTACTGGATGTCAGTCGAAATGAGAGCATTGAGGCGTCCCTAAAGCTGGTCAAGGGGACATTACCCCAGGATAAAGGTCAAACATTAAAAAGAAACCTAAAATTAACATTATAATCACGTAACATTTCAGCCGAAGCTTGAAGTAATATTCAACTTGAATGAAAGCAAAACTTACTTTCGAAATATTTCTAAGAGATGTTCTGTCACAATACAAGAATTTAATTTATTATTTTAGGTTTACATTTACTCTCTCTCTCTCTCTCTCTCTCTCTCTCTCTCTCTCTCTCTCTCTCTCTCTCTCTCTCTCTCTCTCTCTCTCCTCTCTCTCTCTCTCGCTCTCTCTCTCTCTCTCTCGCTCGCTCTCTCTCTCTCTCTCTCTCTCTCTTTTTTTAAATCCCTTACATTAACTTCGCGGCCGTCTCATCATCTCATGGGCGGGCGGGCGGAAAAACAAAAGTCGAAAATGACCCACTTCCCGTGATCTGATCGAGCTGAAATTTGGCACACGGACCCGTCTAACCTAACAATGCATCGTATCAAAATTTCAGATCGATCGAACGTACCGTAATTAAATTAATGCATTTTTAGTTTATCCTTATATGAGGTATGTAATTCAAATTCACGGTTTGTTATTGTTTTTTTCCCACGTGAAAGTTTGAGTTGACGCGTTGAGGCGACCCATCGAAGCACCGGGGCACTTTTGTTTACATTTTACGTGTCACGCTGAGCTCGGTCAAGCGAATCGGTGACCAGACTTTTCCCCTCTCACCCTCCCCCCCCCACCCCAGGGTTATGAAGCAAACTTGAGTTAAGACAGATTCAGTCTGTAAATGTTTGAAAATAATCAATACTGCTAGTTGTGTCTCATATATAAGGGATTTATAGTCAAAAACTTTGTTTTTACGGGTTTGTTTTATTTACTAGTCTTATATTAGCTTGCTTTGTAAGTTTAATCGGAACTGTCCGTCCAACTATTTGTTTATAATTTTTTCACGTGCCCAGTTCACGCGTTGACGCCGACCGTCACTGTTCACACCCCCTACCGTCCCTGCGCCCAGGGGAGATAAAAACCAGGGGAGATAATTCTGTTTCAATCTGTAAATGTCGCGTTTGAACATAATCACTACTTTTAGTTATGTCTCATATATAAGGGATTTATCGTCAAAAGGTAAGCTGGCTTTGCACTTACTGTAAAATGCGTAGACTAAAAAGTAGAAAATTAGTGCATTTTTAATATAAGATTAGTTTTTAAAAAGTGTTTTTAAGGTTAATTATTAGGTTTGTATTTATACAACGCGTGTTAGGTTTGTATTTATACAACGCGTGTTAGGTTTGTATTTATACAACGCGTGCTAGGTTTGTATTTATACAACGCGTGTTAGGTTTGTATTTATACAACACGTGTTAGGTTTGTATTTATACAACGCGTGTTAGGTTTGTATTTATACAACGCGTGTTAGGTTTGTATTTATACAACGCGTGTTAGGTTTGTATTTATACAATGCGTGTTAGGTTTGTATCCATTCACCGTTGGTTAGGTTTTTGTATCTACTCTGTTTTGTTTCTCTTTTTTTCAGGTTTGTGGGGGTTGGTCAACAATGCGGGAATCCCTGGAAACATGGGCGTGACCGAGTTGTGCAGCAAGGAGGACTTCTTGACGGTCATAGGCGTCAACCTCTTGGGGGCCATAGAGATGACTCGTACTTTCCTGCCTCTGATAAGACGGGCTGGTGGTCGAGTCATCAACACTTCCAGCATTTGTGGCAGAATCGCTTTGTTCGGACCTCCATACACTGTGTCTAAATTTGGACTGGAAGGATTCTCAGATCTTCTCAGGTAGACAGTGTAACATACAGTGGAAGGAAATGTTGGCATTATGATTGTATGAACAAGAAAATGGGGACATTTAGATTGTATGTAATGTAAAATAATAGGAAGTGTGGACATTTAGATGGTATGTAATAGGAAGTGTGGACATTTAGATGGTATGTAATAGGAAGTGTGGACATTTAGATGGTATGTAATAGGAAGTGTGGACATTTAGATGGTATGTAATAGGAAGTGTGGACATTTAGATGGTATGTAATAGGAAGTGTGGACATTTAGATGGTATGTAATAGGAAGTGTGGACATTTAGATGGTATGTAATAGGAAGTGTGGACATTTAGATGGTATGTAATAGGAAGTGTGGACATTTAGATGGTATGTAATAGGAAGTGTGGACATTTAGATGGTATGTAATAGGAAGTGTGGACATTTAGATGGTATGTAATAGGAAGTGTGGACATTTAGATGGTATGTAATAGGAAGTGTGGACATTTAGATGGTATGTAATAGGAAGTGTGGACATTTAGATGGTGTGTAATAGGAAGTGTGGACATTTAGATGGTATGTAATAGGAAGTGTGGACATTTAGATGGTGTGTAATAGGAAGTGTGGACATTTAGATGGTATGTAATAGGAAGTGTGGACATTTAGATGGTATGTAATAGGAAGTGTGGACATTTAGATGGTATGTAATAGGAAGTGTGGACATTTAGATGGTATGTAATAGGAAGTGTGGACATTTAGATGGTATGTAATAGGAAGTGTGGACATTTAGATGGTATGTAATAGGAAGTGTGGAAATTTAGATGGTGTGTAATAGGAAGTGTGGACATTTAGATGGTATGTAATAGGAAGTGTGGACATTTAGATGGTATGTAATAGGAAGTGTGGACATTTAGATGGTATGTAATAGGAAGTGTGGACATTTAGATGGTGTGTAATAGGAAGTGTGGACATTTAGATGGTATGTAATAGGAAGTGTGGACATTTAGATGGTATGTAATAGGAAGTGTGGACATTTAGATGGTATGTAATAGGAAGTGTGGACATTTAGATGGTATGTAATAGGAAGTGTGGACATTTAGATGGTGTGTAATAGGAAGTGTGGACATTTAGATGGTATGTAATAGGAAGTGTGGACATTTAGATGGTGTGTAATAGGAAGTGTGGACATTTAGATGGTATGTAATAGGAAGTGTGGACATTTAGATGGTGTGTAATAGGAAGTGTGGACATTTAGATGGTATGTAATAGGAAGTGTGGACATTTAGATGGTGTGTAATAGGAAGTGTGGACATTTAGATGGTATGTAATAGGAAGTGTGGACATTTAGATGGTATGTAATAGGAAGTGTGGACATTTAGATGGTGTGTAATAGGAAGTGTGGACATTTAGATGGTATGTAATAGGAAGTGTGGACATTTAGATGGTATGTAATAGGAAGTGTGGACATTTAGATGGTGTGTAATAGGAAGTGTGGACATTTAGATGGTATGTAATAGGAAGTGTGGACATTTAGATGGTATGTAATAGGAAGTGTGGACCTTTAGATGGTATGTAATAGGAAGTGTGGACATTTAGATGGTATGTAATAGGAAGTGTGGACATTTAGATGGTATGTAATAGGAAGTGTGGACATTTAGATGGTGTGTAATAGGAAGTGTGGACATTTAGATGGTGTGTAATAGGAAGTGTGGACATTTAGATGGTGTGTAATAGGAAGTGTGGACATTTAGATGGTATGTAATAGGAAGTGTGGACATTTAGATGGTGTGTAATAGGAAGTGTGGACATTTAGATGGTATGTAATAGGAAGTGTGGACATTTAGATGGTATGTAATAGGAAGTGTGGACATTTAGATGGTATGTAATAGGAAGTGTGGACATTTAGATGGTATGTAATAGGAAGTGTGGACATTTAGATGGTCTGTAATAGGAAGTGTGGACATTTAGATGGTGTGTAATAGGAAGTGTGGACATTTAGATGGTGTGTAATAGGAAGTGTGGACATTTAGATGGTATGTAATAGGAAGTGTGGACATTTAGATGGTATGTAATAGGAAGTGTGGACATTTAGATGGTGTGTAATAGGAAGTGTGGACATTTAGATGGTATATAATAGGAAGTGTGGACATTTAGATGGTCTGTAATAGGAAGTGTGGACATTTAGATGGTCTGTAATAGGAAGTGTGGACATTTAGATGGTATGTAATAGGAAGTGTGGACATTTAGATGGTATGTAATGTAAAATAGTAGGAAGTGTGGACATTTAGATGGTATGTAATAGGAAGTGTGGACATTTAGATGGTATGTAATAGGAAGTGTGGACATTTAGATGGTATGTAATAGGAAGTGTGGACATTTAGATGGTCTGTAATAGGAAGTGTGGACATTTAGATGGTATGTAATAGGAAGTGTGGACATTTAGATGGTATGTAATAGGAAGTGTGGACATTTAGATGGTATGTAATAGGAAGTGTGGACATTTAGATGGTATGTAATAGGAAGTGTGGACATTTAGATGGTGTGTAATAGGAAGTGTGGACATTTAGATGGTATGTAATAGGAAGTGTGGACATTTAGATGGTGTGTAATAGAAAATGTGGACATTTAGATGGTATGTATTAGGAAGTGTGGACATTTAGATGGTCTGTATTAGGAAGTGTGGACATTTAGATGGTGTGTAATAGAAAATGTGGACATTTAGATGGTATGTAATAGGAAGTGTGGACATTTAGATGGTGTGTAATAGGAAGTGTGGACATTTAGATGGTATGTAATAGGAAGTGTGGACATTTAGATGGTGTGTAATAGAAAATGTGGACATTTAGATGGTATGTAATAGGAAGTGTGGACATTTAGATGGTCTGTAATATGAAGTGTGGACATTTAGATTGTGTGTAATAGAAAATGTGGACATTTAGATGGTCTGTAATAGGAAGTGTGGACATTTAGATGGTATGTAATAGGAAGTGTGGACATTTAGATGGTGTGTAATAGAAAATGTGGACATTTAGATGGTATGTAATAGGAAGTGTGGACATTTAGATGGTATGTAATAGGAAGTGTGGTCATTTAGATGGTCTGTAATAGGAAGTGTGGACATTTAGATGGTATGTAATAGGAAGTGTGGACATTTAGATGGTATGTAATGTAAAATAGTAGGAAGTGTGGACATTTAGATGGTGTGTAATAGGAAGTGTGGACATTTAGATGGTATGTAATAGGAAGTGTGGACATTTAGATGGTATGTAATAGGAAGTGTGGACATTTAGATGGTCTGTAATAGGAAGTGTGGACATTTAGATGGTGTGTAATAGGAAGTGTGGACATTTAGATGGTATGTAATAGGAAGTGTGGACATTTAGATGGTATGTAATAGGAAGTGTGGACATTTAGATGGTATGTAATAGGAAGTGTGGACATTTAGATGGTGTGTAATAGGAAGTGTGGACATTTAGATGGTATGTAATAGGAAGTGTGGACATTTAGATGGTGTGTAATAGAAAATGTGGACATTTAGATGGTATGTAATAGGAAGTGTGGACATTTAGATGGTCTGTATTAGGAAGTGTGGACATTTAGATGGTGTGTAATAGAAAATGTGGACATTTAGATGGTATGTAATAGGAAGTGTGGACATTTAGATGGTGTGTAATAGGAAGTGTGGACATTTAGATGGTATGTAATAGGAAGTGTGGACATTTAGATGGTGTGTAATAGAAAATGTGGACATTTAGATGGTATGTAATAGGAAGTGTGGACATTTAGATGGTCTGTAATATGAAGTGTGGACATTTAGATTGTGTGTAATAGAAAATGTGGACATTTAGATGGTCTGTAATAGGAAGTGTGGACATTTAGATGGTATGTAATAGGAAGTGTGGACATTTAGATGGTGTGTAATAGAAAATGTGGACATTTAGATGGTATGTAATAGGAAGTGTGGACATTTAGATGGTATGTAATAGGAAGTGTGGACATTTAGATGGTCTGTAATAGGAAGTGTGGACATTTAGATGGTCTGTAATAGGAAGTGTGGACATTTAGATGGTATGTAACAGGAAGTGTGGACATTTAGATGGTATGTAATAGGAAGTGTGGACATTTAGATGGTATGTAATAGGAAGTGTGGACATTTAGATGGTCTGTAATAGGAAGTGTGGACATTTAGATGGTATGTAATAGGAAGTGTGGACATTTAGATGGTATGTAATAGGAAGTGTGGACATTTAGATGGTATGTAATAGGAAGTGTGGACATTTAGATGGTATGTAATAGGAAGTGTGGACATTTAGATGGTATGTAATAGGAAGTGTGGACATTTAGATGGTATGTAATAGGAAGTGTGGACATTTAGATGGTATGTAATAGGAAGTGTGGACATTTAGATGGTATGTAATAGGAAGTGTGGACATTTAGATGGTGTGTAATAGAAAATGTGGACATTTAGATGGTATGTAATAGAAAATGTGGACATTTAGATGGTGTGTAATAGAAAATGTGGACATTTAGATGGTGTGTAATAGAAAATGTGGACATTTAGATGGTGTGTAATTGAAAATGTGGACATTTAGATGGTGTGTAATTGAAAATGTGGACATTTAGATGGTATGTAATTGAAAATGTGGACATTTAGATGGTATGTAATAGAAAATGTGGACATTTAGATGGTATGTAATAGAAAATGTGGACATTTAGATGGTATGTAATAGAAAATGTGGACATTTAGATGGTATGTAATTGAAAATATGGACATTTAGATGGTATGTAATAGAAAATGTGGACATTTAGATGGTATGTTTTGTAACTTAAAAGAAATCAGTGTAAAGTGGTGAATACATCAAAGCTTTGACCCAATTAGTGTAGAGTGGTGAATACATCAAAGCTTACTAACGCATTGACCCAAATAGCTTTATGCAAATGAGCATTGTCCCAGTTAGCAATCTACCTCCACATCATTCATTGGATCTCCCCCCCCCCTCCCAAACACATTGTGCCACATATTTGTGTTTCCGTACAGACGAGAGCTCTACAACAGAAGTGTCCGAGTTATCCTCGTGGAACCAGGTGGTTTTTTAACAGCCTTTATGAGTGTTGACCGACTGACCAAAGAGGCAGAAGTCGCCTACAGCCGGGCTACCGATGACGTTAAGACTACATACGGGGACGTCGTGGGAAAATGTAAGCTACTCTGTTTATCTACGGACACGTGGGTCTGCTCATCGGTTGACGTAAGAATGTTAACTTTACTTCATGGTTTGTTAGGATGACCAGTAAATCAAATGTTAACATGACGTCATGATTATTTTATGATCCACAGTAAAACTGGGAATCGAGAAAGTACGGAGGAGTGGATCTAGTGACCTTAACCTTGTGGTAGACGCCTACATCCACGGACTGACCGCTAGATACCCCAGGACCAGGTACAGTGTGGGCAAGGATGCCAAGTTTCTCTACATACCTCTGTCCTACCTGCCGTCACGCTTCACGGATTTTTTGACACGATATAAGTGAAGTCACATATTGGATAACACGACTCAATCCATACTGACATGTCTCAAAGGAAGAAAAACTCTAACATATCATTCACCTAACATTATTTACATTTAATATGTACTTTTCTTGAGCAAATAAATTACCGGAATAAATGTATCGTTATTACGTCAGCTTTTTAAATAAACAATCAAATGCCACAATCATCGTATGTATAAAACACAATCATCGTATGTATAAAACACAATCATCGTATGTATAAAACACAATCATCGTATGTATAAAACACAATCATCGTATGTATAAAACACAATCATCGTATGTATAAAAACACAATCATCGTATGTATAAAACACAATCATCGTATGTATAAAACACAATCATGGGTGGAAACACTGAACAATTTTAGTATAGAGTCATTTTAGGTGTATAAATAATACATGATGAGCACACCATACATTGATTGTGTACACACTGTATACTCATAGGGCGTACAAACCGTAATGTTCGTAGTATATACACCATACATTGATTGTGTACACACTGTATACTCATAGGGCGTATAAACAGTAATGTTCGTAGTATATACACCATTGAATCATAAGGCTACGTTATCAAAAGTTATGTTATTTGCTGATGATTGTATAATCTATAGAACAATTAAATCAGAACAAGATAGCAAAATTTTACAAAAAAGACTTAGATAAATTGATAAAATGGGAAACTAACTGGAGTATGTCTTTCCACCCAGGAAAGTGACAACTGTTAGAGTAAGAGTAACAAAGAAAAAGAAACAAATAAATTTAAAATACTTCATTCATGGAAAAGAACTAAGCCAAACTAAAGATGCCAAATAATTAGGAGTAATAAAAAATGAGAAATTATCATGGAATCCCCGTGTCAATGAAGTTATTAAAAAATCAAACAAAACCTTAGTCCTTATAAAAAGAAACTTTTACAAATGTGATAAAAATAGAAAATTAAAATGATACTAGAATATGCATCTTCTGTATGTGCTGGAGTAAGTGTGAGGTATTGTGCTGGAATAAGTGGGAGGTAGTGTCAGTAGTGTGCTAGATAAGTTTGATGTATTGTGCTGGAGTATGTGAGAAGTATCTATCTGTCTATATATATAATTCTCTTCATGGGACCATGCGAGACACCACGACGCAAGTATGTGCAACCGAGCATGACGAATGACCCTCGCTGGGGTCGAAAAATGTATCGAGACCAACAATGGTCCTTTCGTTCACTTGCATTGTTCCTTCACAGAAAACGTAAGATTCGTAGTGTACTTGTTAACACGTCCGCCTCATACGGGGAACGTCCTGGTTTGTTTTTTTTAATTTTTAAAAATGTCTATTTGTGCCCGTCCTTTTACCCCTTTATTGCCAAGACTAGATGACCCGCGGCGTAGCATACGCCTCTAATGATTTAGTGACGGGTGGAGACTTCCTGAAAGACACAGTTGTCAAAATGGGGTGGGTTTGGGCAAGCGACTGTGAGTGAATGAACAAAAGGAACTCTGGAGAGACCCGTGGCGTAGCATACGCCGCAGACTTGCTCATCATAGACAGTGCAAAGAACGGTTGGGGGGGGGGTGAGAGTACAAACACAAAAGGCAGCAGTAAGTTAATAAAAAAAATTGCGAGTAAACGTGAAGACATGCACACTGAGGTTGTTGTTACACGCCTTCCATTTATTACTACCATCCCTTAAATATAAACTGTGATTCGCCGACTCTAGCGAGGGTTAGTCGTATTTAGGGTTGTTAATTGCATGTTGTTGTTGTTGGTTTTAATTTTTTATTTATTTATTTATTTATTTTTTTATTATTTTTTTGAAAACCGCTTATCGATTATGTAACTCTGATTTTAAACCGATTATCGTTTTATAGCTGACTTCATAGAAGTTAGAGGTGTACCTAATTTCGCCTGCAAATGTCTCGAAACCAACAATGAGTTGGCAGTTTCTCCCCCCCCCCTCCTAACCGACGTTCACTCGCGTTGTTTTGATTTCTTCGGGCTGTAGTTTGTGTCCGTTCTTTCTCCACTTTCTTTGCACTCTCCATGAGCAAGTCTTCGGCGTATGCTACGCCGCGGGGCGTCTAGTTTAATATAATTACTAACATTGGCAAACAATACAGACATTTGTGGAATGCAGTCGACAATTAGTTGCTGGAAAAAACAACAACTATGGATGTGTGTTTGTGCATGTGTCGTGCGTGTGTGTTTGTGTTTATGCGTGTGTGGATGGGGTGGGGTAGGGGGCTGGCAGTGTTGTTGATATTGGTGCAGCACACAAGCTTATCTGTCACTGTTCTGTTGGCTTGCAGCGGTGGTTCGTCAGATATAACGTAAGTTACAACTTCTTTTCCTAACTTTTGTTTACACATTCTCATGGAATTGAATCTTACTTGCATCATATTCTAATGTGCGCTTTTGTGGAATTACCAGTATGATTTTATTTAACACATTTCACACACACACACACACATACACATACGCACACACACACACACACACACACAAACACATTACAGGTAAAAGAGATTAGTATAGTCCAGATTAAGATAGAAGCGACCTTGACATACTATAGCTGTAAACGGGTTAAAATGATCTCAATTTATTTCTCACTACATGAGAGAAGAAGAATCACTTTGTTACACCTATTACAATATTATATTAACCAAAAGGTATAAATACATCTCATCTATTTACACACTAAAAGTGGCAGGAGTACTCTCAAATTACATGTAGTTCACAATAAATTTGAATAAAGGTTCATATAGAATCACAACATTACGGGAATTAGTAGGTACCCAATGTGGGGAACACTTGGCTTATGGCAGTGCATAGGGGATCCTATATATTGCTAAAATAAGGTAACATAGGGGATCCTATATATTGCTAAAATAAGGTAACATAGGGGATCCTATATATTGCTAAATAAGGTAACATAGGGGATCCTATATATTGCTACAATAAGGTAACATAGGGGATCCTATATATTGCTAAAATAAGGTAACATAGGGGATCCTATATATTGCTACAATAAGGTAACATAGGGGATCCTATATATTGCTACAATAAGGTAACATAGGGGATCCTATATATTGCTACAATAAGGTAACATAGGGGATCCTATATATTGCTACAATAAGGTAACATAGGGGATCCTATATATTGCTACAATAAGGTAACATAGGGGATCCTATATATTGCTACAATAAGGTAACATAGGGGATCCTATATATTGCTACAATAAGGTAACATAGGGGATCCTATATATTGCTACAATAAGGTAACATAGGGGATCCTATATATTGCTACAATAAGGTAACATAGGGGATCCTATATATTGCTACAATAAGGTAACATAGGGGATCCTATATATTGCTACAATAAGGTAACATAGGGGATCCTATATATTGCTACAATAAGGTAACATAGGGGATCCTATATATTGCTACAATAAGGTAACATAGGGGATCCTATATATTGCTACAATAAGGTAACATAGGGGATCCTATATATTGCTACAATAAGGTAACATAGGGGATCCTATATATTGCTACAATAAGGTAACATAGGGGATCCTATATATTGCTACAATAAGGTAACATAGGGGATCCTATATATTGCTACAATAAGGTAACATAGGGGATCCTATATATATTGCTACAATAAGATAACATGTTTGAACTCACCATGTAGGTGCACTAGAAGGTACAAAGGCGATTCCAAAGTATAAATAACTCTGCAGAGTTTATATGGGATCCTAACATTATTACAACAATACACGATAGAGGAAGATTACCAACATCACATGGTACACTGGGAGTACACAGACAATAGTACAATACATGATACAGCAAGATTACCAACAGCATGTAGTACACTTGGAGTACACAGACATTAGTACAATACATGATACAGCAAGATTACCAACAGCATGTAGTACACTTGGAGTACACAGACATTAGTACAATACATAATACAGCAAGATTACCAACAGCATGTAGTACACTTGGAGTACACAGACATTAGTACAATACATGATACAGCAAGATTACCAACATTATGTAGTACACTTGGAGTACACAGACATTAGTACTATACATGATACAGCAAGATTACCAACAGTCCGTGGTACAGAGTACGGGAGGACACAGCAACAGATAAGGGCGGAGGTCAAGATATAAAAACATTAAGTACCAGCATTTCAAATATTTGTTACCGAGAATACTGGATGTCAGGCTGACCTGGGATATGGTGTAATTATTAAATTACAGACTCGTGTTGTCTGGGAACAATCCCATTTAGTGATATCTGATTTCTTCACAGCTGCTAATATTAAGGTAAGACTACTGAAAAACAGCATTAGTGGCACAATCAAAGTGACACCATCCAAGTGACACCATCAAAGTGACACCATCCAAGTGACACCATCACAGTGACACCATCCAAGTGACACCATCCAAGTGACACCATCAAAGTGACACCATCAAAGTGGCACCTTAAAAGTGACATCATCAAAGTAACACCATCAAAGTGACACCATCAAAGTGACACCATCAAAGTGACACCATCAAAGTGACACCTTCAACAAGCTGACCATGATTTGTGTCCTCTCCTGTGCCGCCATTTTGGTCATCACCTACATCTTTGTTGACCGAATCCTGAGGTCGTTCAAGGTCGGCAAGTATGGGGACAAGTATGTGTTAGTCACTGGATGCGACTCAGGCTTTGGTCAAGCCTTGGCTATGTAAGTTGATGGACTTGAACATAATGTCATTATTCTTATACGTTAATTCATATCAATAATGATATATAAGGTTGAAAATAATAATACTTTAAAATTAGGGCTGCGGAAGGAAAATAACAATTAATTTCTCGCTTAATCATTAAAAAATTTAATTGATTAAAATTATTTTTATCGATTAAAATTGGATTAAAATTTAAGAAAATATTTCTTTATTTTTCAATAATTAATAAATAATTAATAATCATTTTTTCTTTTAACCTACACACTTTTCCGGCGTATCATAATTTATTTAGACGTGTAGACGTAAAAAAATATGGTGACAAATGACAGGGGGAATAACTCATTACAAATTTAAAAAATGTCAATTACCTGTTTTTGTTATTTCCCTTAAGGTTTTCAGTTGTATCTATATATGTGCTAAAATTAATCGTTAATTAATCGATTAAGTGATTAATTTTTACAGGTTTATCGAACAACAAATAAATAAATCGATACCAGCCCTACTTAAACATAATAAAACAGTAATATTACTGTGATAATTAAATACATATATGTTGTTAAAACAGGGTATGTATACGTCCGGGGTGGATTAAGACTGCACGGGGCCTCTGGCTGCAATTCAAACTGGGGCCCGGTCCAGTCAGCGTCCATTTAAATAAAATGAATGCTAGCAGCTAATATAAGACTATAACGTGTAAGGTAGAGTGTAATACGCTAACAGCTAATATAAGACTTTAACTTGTAAGGTAGAGCGTAATGAGACAAAAAATGAAATAGAAGTCAATTTAATTAATGTAAAGCTAAATGAATCCAAAATGTATTCAAATATTTATTACTAGTTTGTGCTGCGGCGCCGTGGCGCCAGAGGCGCCCTCTTTTTTAAGGGCGCCTACGGCACCCACCTTTTTCAAAAGCCCAACTAACTTGTCCTTCTATGATAAATACGTAACATTAAAATTTCTTAAATGCACACAAAGTATTTCATAATTGTTTTTTTTTAGTTTTATTTTTTATGTCAAAAGCCCAAGTAACTTATCCTTGTATGATCAATACGAAATTTTCCTGAAATGTACACAAAGTATGCATATAATATAGGTTGAGCTGCGGCGTCCACTTTTATTTAGGGCGCCTACGGCGCCCACTTTTTTCAAAAGCCCAACAAACTTGTCCTTGTATGATAGATACGTAATATTAAACTACCTTAAATGTACACAAAGTAATTTAAAATAAACTTTTTTTTTGGTCAAAAGCCCAAGTAACTTATCCTTGAATGATAAATACGAAATATTCCTGAAAATTCAACAAAACATTTATATAATAATTTTTACAGTGCTAAGCACCACACGATTTTTAAACTAATTTTAGAAAGCAGCGCACCAAATTACTGCACCAAAAAATAACTATTTGAGTCAATCAGCACTGCTTACAATGCAAAATTTAAAATAAAACAGACTGATGTCCCTCAGCGTTAGGTATCAGCGATAATTGAGCGTAAATATATATTATATGATATTTATTTCAACCTATAAATTTCGTTTGCGAACGTTGCTCATGTCGAAGTTATGAATCAAGTCAGTAAAGCTAAGCGAGCTGACGATTTCTCTTTCAATGCTCATGAGAGAGAGCATATTCAGTCTTTGTTGTCCCATGCAACTTCTTACTTCATATTTTATTCTTTTCAACTCTGAAAATGATCGCTCTCAGCTGTAGTTTGATCATCATTTAGAGATAGTGATAGATGCGAAGTGCGATGTGTACATTTGGAAAGGACTGTGTAAAATTTAGCTCATTCAAAAACGGCAACTAAAATTGGACTAATTCTGAAGGGAAGCAGTCTTCGAAATCACTTGTTTATTATTCCATTAACTTGGCTGCTGCCCCTCGGATGGCGTCATTTCTGAGCTCAATTAGGTTTGTAAGAAAGACAAACCTCTCTTAGATGTCTTTAAAGGCGTCTAATCGATGTTGTGGGGCTGAAGAGAGTTTGTCTATGATTATAAGAAATACCGCAATATTGAATTTTTGTCTCGGGGAAAATATTGTTTCGGCTGATGGCCCTTCATCAAACGGACACTTTCTCTTTTTTGATCGTATTGAAGATTGCTTATACTCCATGGACTTGCCCTTTCCTTTTTCTTCATAGGAATCAAATTCAAAACCCTGTCTTTTGACAAACTCAATGAGAGATTTCAAAAAATGCATGGCTGAATTCAAAGATAGTCCCCGCTCTTGAAGGGATACATTCGTTTTCTGAAATCTTTCTAAAATTGTGTCCAAAATTTCAAATAAAATAGCAACTTCTGGTTGTTCAAGTTCCTTCCGGAATCCTTCTGCTTCAAGTCGACTGTCACGCGGCTGATTTTCGTCAGTTGCCTGTTCTTCCAGTGCTGTAATATTCTCATGGTATGATTTAAAAACAGACCTTAAAAAATGAATAAATGTTCTTAAAGTATGACGGACAAGACTTAAACTTTAAAAAAAAATTCGTTCAAATCATTAATAAACTATTTTCTTAGTTCAAGGCTTTTTTGACATATGCTGGAAACATTTTCCTTCATTAAATTGTTGTCACATGTCATTAAAGAGCGCACGATGACAGAGCGACAACAATTGGGCGCAAACATAGGAGAGCAATACCGCGTTGGTAGTCAATCTTGAAACATTTGCTTCTATTATAATAATAGTCTCCAATATTCCTCTTCGCTCTTTTGTTGTGTGCTATTTTACGGGTCACCGTCCCGAAATTAATTAGTAGGTTACGCTAAGTGGTGGTCGAGTGGCAGCGCGCTCGACTTGCGTACCGATGGTCACGGGTTCGAATCCATGTCAAGGCAAGGATTTGTTCCCGGGGCCTAGGGCGTCCCTGAGTCACGCAGCTCCGAATGGGTACCTAACACTAGTTAGGCGGCTGGGGAATGCGTGGAACCCATAAAGCCGTGGCCTGTGAACGCTGCATCACTTGCCAACAGATCATATGTCATGGTCTGTGGACGCAATTATCTTCTGCATAGAAGGAGCGTCTGTATACTGAAGCTAAGAGATAAGATAAGCAGGGACGTCACTAGGGGGTGTGAGGGTTACCGCACTGGGTGACACCATCACTAGGGGTGACATCAAAATGTAAAATTCTGTATGTTTCCGTTATTTAGCAATGGAAGACTCACCATGAGCAACCACCCCGGGTGACAGCAACTCTTGTTGCTCTTTATAATATATATATATATATATATATATATATATATCAATATACACAATTCCCGTTGTCTGTATGTATGGATGTAAGTATAATGCTGTTAGGTGGCGCTGCGAAATTTGTAATGCTGTTAGGTGGCGCTGCGATCGATTTTGTTTTATAGTGCTGCACCAAAAATAACACTTTCCGAACGTTCCGCATAAAATTGTTCAATATGATAATAAATGAATCAAATAAAAATAAATAAAATAAATGAAAGTCTGTATTACGTTATTTTCAAATCCCTTGTATTAACTTCACCGCCGTCTCTGTCTCTCTGTCTGTCGTTCGTCGTCGGGCGGGCGGAAAAACAAAAGTAAAAAATGACCCACTTCCCGTAATGCCATCGAGCTGAAATTTGGCACACAGACTTGTGTCACCCAAAAATGCATCGTATCAAAATTTCACATCGATCGAACGTACCGTAATTAAATTAATGCATTTTTAGTTAATCTCTATACGATATATGTAATTCAATTTCACGGTTTGTTATTGTTTTATTTTCACTTGACAGTTCAGTTCGCGCGTTGACGCCACATGGTCGAAGTACCGGCGTGCTTTTGTTTAAATTTTACGTGTCACGCTGAGCTCGGTCTAGCGATCGGTGACCAGACCTTTCCCCCTCTCCCACCCCCCCAGGGTTATAAAGCAAAGGGGAGTTAAGACAGATTCAGTCTGTAAATGTTTGTCGTGTTTGAAAATAATCAATACTGTTAGTTATGTCTCATATATAAGGGATTTATAGTCAAAAACTTTGTTTTTAAATCCCTTATATTAACTTCACCGGCGTCTCTGTCTCTCTGTCTGTCTGTCTTGGGCGGGCGGAAAATTAGAAGTAAAAAATGACCCACTTCCCGTGATCCGATCGAGCTGAAATTTGGCACACGGACCCGTCTCACCTAACAATGCATCGTATCAAAATCGAACGTACCGTAATTAAATTAATGCCTTTTTAGTTTATCCTTATATAACGTATATAATTCAAACTCACTTTTTGTTATTTTTTTTTCACGGGATTATTCAGTCACGCGATGACGCGACCCATCGAAGTACCGGCGTGCTTTTGTTTACATTTTACGTGTCACGCTGAGCTCGGTCAAGCGATCGGTGACCAGACTTTTCCCCTCTCCCCCCCACCCCCACCCCCCCCCCAGGGTTATGAAGCAAAGTTGAGTTAAGACAGATTCAGTCTGTAAATATTTGTAAATACTTTTAGCCATGTCTCATATATAAGGGATTTATAGTCAAAAACTTTGTTTTTACGGGTTTGTTTTATTTAATCTGATGTGTATTTATTTTGAAAACTTCCGTTATTTTTGACGGGTGATACGCTAGTATATATATATATATATTAAAGTAATGGGGTGAACCTATTGGTTCGTAGCCGTCTGCTTATTCCGTCCTCCCATCTGGGCACCAAGCCATGTGGTCGTAATCGCTGCAGACATGTCCCTTTGTTACCCAGACGGACCAGATTGTCTTCCCTAAGGGGATATTAAAGATTAGGAATGGCTATCTTTGTACCAGCCGCAATGTGGTCTACACCATTGTGCGTAAGCGCTGTCCTTTGAAGTACATTGGTGAGAAGGGGAGGTTACTCTCGTGCCGTATCGCTGAGCATGTATGTGCCATTAAACAAGACAAACAGCGTCCTGTCTCCCGACACTTCAATGGACGTGACCACATGGGCGTCGATGACATGTCTGTCACCGCCTTGGTTTCTTGTACAAACACACCTGGCCGGGTCAGTCTGGAGAATAGACTAATCCATGAGTATGGGACTCTTACACCACACGGGATCAACGTTGTGTCCGCACTGACAAGCTGATTGATTGGCCACACCCACCCTATCCTTTCCTATATAAGCTCTTACTTTTCTCTCCTTACTTTATCCCTACTGGACTGCTTGGATTTCACCGCAGCTAAGTGTTTTTTAAAATAATTATTTCGTTTTATTTGTGTACTATTTGTCCGTTGAGGAAGGCTCTTTGCCGAAACGTTCGCTGTTGTTTTACGTCTTGTCAGGCCTACCAATACCCTGTTTTTATATTATAAATTTACTTATATATATTAGCGAGTTAAAAATTTGAACGTTTTGTTGTAATCACGATCGGGACTTAGAGAAAATTCAGTGAAGTAAAACAATACATTCTCTTTAGGAGCAAAGTTCATTTAATTGTAGCTGAGTGTATCGTCAACAAGTCCACCATCGGGACCAAGAAATACGCAGACTACAACAGACAGATATTATCAGAATGACAAACATCAGGGTACTGATATTGTAATGTTATGAATGGTTGTATAATGTGTGTTGGTAAATTTCATACCAATTTATTTGTTTATTGTCAAACTCCTCCCAGTCGCCTTGACAGCCTGGGTTTCCACGTGTTTGCTGGATGTCTGACAGAAGACGGCAGGGAATATTTGTCCAAGAACTGCTCTAAACGTTTGATCACGGTCCTACTGGATGTCAGTCAAAATGAGAGCATTGAGGCGGCCCTGCAGCTGGTCAAGGGGACATTACCCCAGGATAAAGGTCAGTTGTTTAAACATTGGAGTCATTGGGAGATGTACATTTAAACAGTTGTTTGTCCTAGTAATGTGTTTTGTCCTCCCTTCGCCAGGACTTTGTTTCATGTTTGTCCTGTGTTGTCCTCCATCCGCTAGAACTCTGGGGTCTCGTCAACAACGCGGGGATTGTCGGTATGATGGGCATCACTGAGTTGTGTCAACATGAGGACTACATCAAGGTCATTGGGGTCAACCTATTGGGGACCATTGAAATGACGCGGAGTTTCCTGCCATTAATCAGGAAAGGTCAAGGTCGAATCATCAACACCTCGAGTTTAGCAGGTAGAAAGGCAGTCTTCGGAGCGCCCTACACAATATCAAAATATGGCATTGAGGCGTACAGTGACCTTCTCCGGTGAGTGAAGTTTTTCTCTTATAATTTGAGAACCGTTATTTAGGGCAGTGTGCTGCTGAGGAGCCACGTACATTATTCATCTGAAATTCAAGGAAATAGGACACAACATCTAGAATCTAAATGAACTGGTCCAATTCCACACCTCACTTACAATTTCTAGAAGATGATGATGATGATGATGATTTCCTCTATAGCGCCAACTATTCCAAGCTATTCAGACATGCTGGTTGCGTTCTGATGTTAAATTTTAAAAACAATTGAAAAGTCGTCAAATGTTTCTTAAATTTGTCTTCGTTGTCACAATTCTTCAAAAATATTGTGAGACTTTTCCATAATGTTGGTGCAGTTGATTCAAATGAGCGCACGACAGGGGACTTCTTGCTGTGTCCATCCACTCCAAAACTTCTTGCTGTGTCCATCCACTACAAAACTTCTTGCTGTGTCCATCCACTCCAAGACTTCTTGCTGTGTCCATCCACTCCAAGACTTCTTGCTGTGTCCATCCACTCCAAGACTTCTTGCTGTGTCCATCCACTACAAAACTTCTTGCTGTGTCCATCCACTCCAAGACTTCTTGCTGTGTCCATCCACTACAAGACTTCTTGCTGTGTCCATCCACTACAAAAGACTTCTTGCTGTGTCCATCCACTCCAAGACTTCTTGCTGTGTCCATCCACTACAAAACTTCTTGCTGTGTCCATCCACTCCAAGACTTCTTGCTGTGTCCATCCACTACAAAGACTTCTTGCTGTGTCCATCCACTACAAAGACTTCTTGCTGTGTCCATCCACTCCAAAACTTCTTGCTGTGTCCATCCACTACAAAGACTTCTTGCTGTGTCCATCCACTCCAAGACTTCTTGCTGTGTCCATCCACTACAAAACTTCTTGCTGTGTCCATCCACTCCAAGACTTCTTGCTGTGTCCATCCACTACAAAGACTTCTTGCTGTGTCCATCCACTCCAAGACTTCTTGCTGTGTCCATCCACTCCAAAACTTCTTGCTGTGTCCATCCACTACAAAGACTTCTTGCTGTGTCCATCCACTCCAAGACTTCTTGCTGTGTCCATCCACTACAAAGACTTCTTGCTGTGTCCATCCACTCCAAGACTTCTTGCTGTGTCCATCCACTCCAAAACTTCTTGCTGTGTCCATCCACTCCAAGACTTCTTGCTGTGTCCATCCACTACAAAACTTCTTGCTGTGTCCATCCACTACAAAGACTTCTTGCTGTGTCCATCCACTCCAAAACTTCTTGCTGTGTCCATCCACTCCAAAACTTCTTGATGTGTCCATCCACTACAAAACTTCTTGCTGTGTCCATCCACTCCAAGACTTCTTGCTGTGTCCATCCACTACAAAGACTTCTTGCTGTGTCCATCCACTCCAAAACTTCTTGCTGTGTCCATCCACTCCAAGACTTCTTGCTGTGTCCATCCACTACAAAACTTCTTGCTGTGTCCATCCACTCCAAAACTTCTTGCTGTGTCCATCCACTACAGAAACTTCTTGCTGTGTCCATCCACTCCAAAACTTCTTGCTGTGTCCATCCACTACAAAGACTTCTTGCTGTGTCCATCCACTCCAAGACTTCTTGCTGTGTCCATCCACTACAAAGACTTCTTGCTGTGTCCATCCACTCCAAAGACTTCTTGCTGTGTCCATCCACTACAAAGACTTCTTGCTGTGTCCATCCACTCCAAAACTTCTTGCTGTGTCCATCCACTACAAAGACTTCTTGCTGTGTCCATCCACTCCAAAACTTCTTGCTGTGTCCATCCACTACAAAGACTTCTTGCTGTGTCCATCCACTCCAAAGACTTCTTGCTGTGTCCATCCACTACAAAGACTTCTTGCTGTGTCCATCCACTCCAAAACTTCTTGCTGTGTCCATCCACTCCAAGACTTCTTGCTGTGTCCATCCACTCCAAAACTTCTTGCTGTGTCCATCCACTACAAAGACTTCTTGCTGTGTCCATCCACTACAAAACTTCTTGCTGTGTCCATCCACTCCAAAACTTCTTGATGTGTCCATCCACTACAAAACTTCTTGATGTGTCCATCCACTCCAAGACTTCTTGCTGTGTCCATCCACTCCAAGACTTCTTGCTGTGTCCATCCACTACAAAGACTTCTTGCTGTGTCCATCCACTACAAAGACTTCTTGCTGTGTCCATCCACTACAAAACTTCTTGCTGTGTCCATCCACTACAAAACTTCTTGCTGTGTCCATCCACTCCAAGACTTCTTGCTGTGTCCATCCACTCCAAAGACTTCTTGCTGTGTCCATCCACTCCAAAACTTCTTGCTGTGTCCATCCACTACAAAGACTTCTTGCTGTGTCCATCCACTCCAAGACTTCTTGCTGTGTCCATCCACTCCAAGACTTCTTGCTGTGTCCATCCACTCCAAGACTTCTTGCTGTGTCCATCCACTACAAAACTTCTTGCTGTGTCCATCCACTCCAAGACTTCTTGCTGTGTCCATCCACTACAAAACTTCTTGCTGTGTCCATCCACTCCAAAACTTCTTGCTGTGTCCATCCACTACAAAGACTTCTTGCTGTGTCCATCCACTCCAAGACTTCTTGCTGTGTCCATCCACTCCAAGACTTCTTGCTGTGTCCATCCACTACAAAGACTTCTTGCTGTGTCCATCCACTCCAAAGACTTCTTGCTGTGTCCATCCACTCCAAAGACTTCTTGCTGTGTCCATCCACTCCAAGACTTCTTGCTGTGTCCATCCACTCCAAGACTTCTTGCTGTGTCCATCCACTCCAAGACTTCTTGCTGTGTCCATCCACTCCAAGACTTCTTGCTGTGTCCATCCACTCCAAGACTTCTTGCTGTGTCCATCCACTCCAAGACTTCTTGCTGTGTCCATCCACTACAGACTTCTTGCTGTGTCCATCCACTCCAAGACTTCTTGCTGTGTCCATCCACTCCAAACTTCTTGCTGTGTCCATCCACTCCAAAACTTCTTGCTGTGTCCATCCACTCCAAGACTTCTTGCTGTGTCCATCCACTCCAAAACTTTCAGAAGGGACTGTGTAGAGTGTAGAGGAACACAATCCTTTAGAGATACAGGTTTTTAAGTTGTTACATTTTGACATCTCACCTGGTAACAGGTCGTATCTTGTCTTAAGGTACGATAATATAATGAGATGGATGTGACGATGTTATTTCCTCCCCAGACTTGAGCTCTACTCGCGGGGTGTCCGTGTCATTCTGATAGAGCCGGGGGCCTTCCAGACACCCATCTTTACCTTGGACCCAGTCATTGGACCGGTCGAGACAAGGTTTGCCCAAGCCACACAAGACATCAAGGAATATTACGGTGATGTACCCGGAAAGTGTAAGCCACACTGTTAATATGACCAGTCATAACTCTACAAGATGTAAGCCACACTTTTAATATGACCAGTCATAACACTACAAGATGTAAGCCACACTTTTAATATGACCAGTCATAACACTACAAGATGTAAGCCACACTGTTAATATGACCAGTCATAACACTACAAGATGTAAGCCACACTGTTAATATGACCAGTCATAACACTACAAGATGTAAGCCACACTGTTAATATGACCAGTCATAACACTACAAGATGTTAGCCACACTGTTAATATGACCAGTCATAACTCTACAAGATGTTAGCCACACTGTTAATATGACCAGTCATAACACTACAAGATGTTAGCCACACTGTTAATATGACCAGTCATAACACTACAAGATGTTAGCCACACTGTTAATATGACCAGTCATAACACTACAAGATGTAAGCCACACTGTTAATATGACCAGTCATAACTCTACAAGATGTTAGCCACACTGTTAATATGACCAGTCTGTCACATCTGATGAACATAATTTTGTGACGTAAGGTCACATGTATGGTGGACGCGGGAAGAAAGGAGCATTTCTATTGGTTGAAAGTGTTGGGCGAGGAGTTGTGTGTAGACTTCCGACAGGGAAGCATGATAGTGAATAGCTCAAGATTTCCACGTTATATTACCTCAAATGATTCTTATGTGTACAATATATATGTATATTAAAGTTGTTTTGGATAAACGAATTCTTCAGTGAATTATTGTGCACAAGATTAATTACTGTGAGAACGCCTACATAGAAAGAGAAATATAAAGTTATATATAGTTACACAGTCATAACTCTACAAGATGCTTGAAATTTAAACTGACTAGAAAATATGGCACTGACATATATTAGGACACTGAGATTGTTCACTTCAATTTGAATTCGTTGATTTAGAAATATTTATTTATTACACGGCATGAAATATATATAGTAACTTACAGAAATAAATAAACAATAAATAAACATGTATGTGACGAATCATTTCTTCCAGTCAAACGAATGATGGTTGCCTTAAAAGAGAGTGGCTCTAAGGACATATCCTCAGTGGTCAATGCCTACATACACGGTCTGACCTCAAGGTTTCCGAGGACCAGATACACCGTTGGGAAGGGCGCTACACTTAACATCGTCTGCTCATACTTACCATCACGTTTGACTGATTGGTATCACCATTATAAGTAGGTCATAACCATTATAACTAGGTCATCGCCATTATAAGTAGGTCATCACCATTATAAGTAGGACATCACCTTTATAAGTAGGACATCACCATTATAAGTAGGCCATCACCATTATACGTAGGTCGTCACCATTATAAGTAAGTCATCACCATTATAAGTAGGACATCACCATTATAAGTAGGTCATCACCATTATAAGCAGGTCATCATCATTATAAGTAGGTGGTCACCATTATAAGTAGGTCATCACCATTATAAGTAGCCGGTGCACATGGCATTACTATTGTAAGTAGGTCGTGCACATTTACCTGTGTTGAAGCGGTAGCAACTGTTTTATTGTCCTTTCACATTAAATTCTTAGACTATAAAAGTTTTCAAGCTTTGCATATTCATTTTTTAGGCAATAAACTATGTTCTCAATTATACAAAATTGTTTGAGTTTTTTTGTGTTTTTTTATTGTGGTACTTAAACTCCCTAGAATGATCCAGAATTGTCTAACCTTGTTTTAGTTTTTTCCAAGCAAATCTATAAATAATCTTCTTGTTGTCTGTTGAAATAATGTCGATCTGATGCGATGACATTTCAGTTTTTTGTAATGCCATGCCACACTATAAATGAGATTCCAATACAATAATTGAAACCAGATTATTGACACAAGAAAAGTTATAATCTGTAAGAATGTGGTTGAATTCCTCCAACAATCAAAGGTGATATGAAGGCCATGGGCACTTGGGCATCGCTTCATTTCACGCCCTGGGCACTGGGGCATCGCTTCACTTCACGCCCTGGGGCATCGCTTCACGCCCAGGGGCATCGCTTCACTTCACGCCCTGGGGCATCGCTTGACTTCACGGCCTGCCACTGGGGCATCGCTTTACTTCACGCCCTGGCATCGCTTCACTTCACGTACAAGTTGGTAAGTCGAAACGTGATACATTAGATCAGACAGGAGTTAAAGAGAAATCTGCCAAACTCAATTTTAATCCACACACACACACACAAATCAAAGAAAGAAGAAAATTAAGTGATCAAATTCATGTTGAAAAAAGCTCATATTAAAAGTGGGAATTAACTTTTGTTTATCGTATTTTTTGTTTAAATATATAATTTTTAAAAAAATATTTTAAAAAAGCAATTTAAACAACCCTCTAAAGTAAAAAAATGGCATCAATTTGTATGGCGCTTTTTTTCTCCACAGACTATGTAGTCTTAATGCTTTTTAGGTTGTATTAAATAAACACCGCATATATATATATATATATATATATATATATATATATATATATATATATATATATATATATATATATATATATATATATATATATATATATATATATATATATTAAGTGGCAGAACAAAATTCCAGACACAGTTGTTCTGACCAAGGCAGGTCTCCCCAGCATCTTCACCCTCCTGATGCAGACCCAGCTTCACTGGGCAGGGCACGTTGTCCGAATGCCAGACGAGAGACTGCCAAAGAGAATCTTCTATGGTGAGGTCCAGTATGGCCAGCGGTCCCACGGTGGGCAAAAGAAACGCTTCGAAGACACACTAAAAGCTTCAATGAAAGCGTTTGCTATCAATCCAGACACGTGGGAACGAGCTGCAAAGGACCGATCCTCCTGGCGCTCTTTCATCCACGAAGGTGCCATGAGGTCATGCGAGGCAAACCGGATCACCGCCGCAGAAAAGAAGAGGCAAGCCCGAAAGGCCATGCTGTCAACCTTCCAGGAGATGTCCCACTCGTCCCTTGTCCCTTCTGTTCCCGAACCTTCCGTGCAAGGATCGGCCTCATCAGCCATCTGCGCACGCACAGACAACCCTCGGATGACTAGAGTGGTCCTCGTCGTATCGACGGACGAACGAACGAACATATATATATATATATATAATATTTTGCGCTTTTTTGTACAAAAATAGGTGCCGGTACTCAGTGATGGATTGTCTAACTTTTAACTACCACTTCGCACCTCGATGCAAGCTCAATCACAACTGCAAAGATACTAAATGTCTAAAACAATTTTATTTTATAATTAACCAATAGTAATAAACGTTTAAATTCTTATATTATCTTATCTATACAGACGCTCCTTCTATGCAGAAGATAGTTGCGTCCACAGACCATGACAGATGATCTGTTGGCAAGTGATGCAGCAATCACAGGCCACGGCTATGTAGGTTCCACGCATTACCCAGCCGCCTAACTACATGTAGTGTTAGGTACCCATTCGGAGCGGGGTGACTCAGGGGCGCCCTAGGCCCCGGGAACAAACCGGATTCGAACCCGTGACCATCGGTACGACAGTCCAGTGCGCTGCCACTCGACCACCGCGTATTTTAAATACAAGAAAAGTTATAATTTTTTCCCCACATTGAAAAAGGTGCCGGTACGCCGCACCGGTGCGTACCGTCACAAAAAAGCACTGTATATATATATATATATATATATATATATATATATATATATATATATATATATATATATTATATATATATATATATATATATATATATATATATATGTATATATATATATATATACTAGCGTACACCCGTCAAAAATGACGGAATTTTTCAGCTGAAATCTATTTATTTTATAAAAATGCACTTTTTAGGGTGCCTATGGCACCGACCTTTTTCAAAAGCCCAACTAACTTGTCCATGTTTGATAAATACGAAATATTAAACTTTCTGAAATGTACACAAAGTATTTTATAATAGGGGTTGCAGGGCGCCTACGGCGCCCCGTTTGTTTTTTTATTTTATAATTAACCATCATCAAATCCTCTTTTTACATTGATCCCTTTTCCAAAATTAAAATATGAGCGAAAACAATGACGCAATATTATATTTTTTACAGCGCATTTTTAATTTGCACACCTTTTGATGCATTGGTGCAGTAATTTGGTTTTCCCTGCTTTCTAAAATTAGTAGCGTCAGGACAGACTGACTGACTTGCGTGACAATTGCAAATTATATAGTTTTTTAAATAAAAAATGCACTTTTTAGGGCGCCTATGGCACCGACCTTTTTCAAAAGCCCAACTAACTTGTCCTTGTTTGATAAATACGAAATATTAAACTTTCTGAAATGTACACAAAGTATTTTATAAAATAGGGGTTGCGTTGCGTTCCGTTTGTTTTATTTTTATTTTATAATTAACCATCATCAAATCCTCTTTTTACATTGATCCCTTTTCCAAAATTAAAATATGAGCGAAAACAATGACGCAATATTATATTTCTTTACAGCGCATTTTTTATTTGCACACCTTTTGATGCATTGGTGCAGTAATTTGGTTTTCCCTGCTTTCTAAAATTAGTAGCGTCAGGACAGGCTGACTGACTTGCGTGACAATTGCAAATTATATAGTTTTATATTATATATATATATATATATATATATATATATATATATATATATATATATATATATATATATATATATATATATATATATATATATATATATATATATACTTTTAACAATAATAGTAATCAACTTTTTTCCTTCAATTTATCACCCCACAGTTTACTTGTGTCTTCATATTCATATTGTGTCGTTTCCCTTGAAAGGAATCAATAGTTAATAAACACTATAGTTTATGTCTACTAGTCTTGCATTATAATGAAGATATTACAAATTGATAACTTGCTGGTTTCATTGGTTTGTTCAGGCGACCCATTACCTGCCAGAATATCATTTAAACAATCAAGAAAATTCAAATGTTATCTATATCCTATATCTATATCCTCCTTCCTCCTTTATCCTATATAATAAAAAGGCTATGTTCCGTGCGGTCATCGATAGCGATTGGTCCCTCAAACACATATGACTCCTACAGCCAATAATATTGAACACGTTTACGCAGACGTTCAAAATGAGTTATTTTTGGTCAGTAAGTGTATAACATATAAACAGGGTATGAGTTAGCCTGACAGGACCTAACAAAACAGCGAACGTTTCGGCAAAGAGCCTTCCTCAACGAACAAATAGTACACAAATAAAACGAATAAAACGAAAGAATAAAAAAAACTTAGCTGCGGTGAAATCCAATAAGTCCAGTAGAGATATGAGTCCATATCTCTACTGGACTAATTGGATTTCACTGTTTTGTTACGTCCTGACAGGCTAACTTATACCCTGTTTATATGTTATACACTTACTAATTTAAAAGCCTGGTTGCAGTCTCACCCCAATTATTTTATTTTTGGTCAGTATTTCCTCCAAGACTTTATTCTGAGTTATGCGCGTTGGGAGTTACAACATGCCACCGAAAGGTGGCGGAACGTCATTGGACGGGATTTGTTGCTCGTCTATATATATAGTTCATGGGAGTTACAACATGCCACCGAAAGGTGGCGGAACGTCATTGGACGGGATTTGTTGCTCGTCTATATATATAGTTCATGGGAGTTACAACATGCCACCGAACGGTGGCGCAACGTCATTGGACGGGCTTTGTTGCTCGTCTATATATATAGTTCATGGGAGTTACAACATGCCACCGAAAGGTGGCGGAACGTCATTGGACGGGCTTTGTTGCTCGTCTATATATATAGTTCATGGGAGTTACAACATGCCACCGAAAGGTGGCGGAAAGTCATTGGACGGGCTTTATTGCTCGTCTATATATATAGTTCATGGGAGTTACAACATGCCACCGAAAGGTGGCGGAACGTCATTGGACGAGCTTTGTTGCTCGTCTATATATATAGTTCATGGGAGTTACAACATGCCACCGAAAGGTGGCGGAACGTCATTGGACGGGATTTGTTGCTCGTCTATATATATAGTTCATGGGAGTTACAACATGCCACCGAAAGGTGGCGGAACGTCATTGGACGGGCTTTGTTGCTCGTCTATATATATAGTTCATGGGAGTTACAACATGCCACCGAAAGGTGGCGGAACGTCATTGGACGGGCTTTGTTGCTCGTCTATATATATAGTTCATGGGAGTTACAACATGCCACCGAAAGGTGGCGGAACGTCATTGGACGGGATTTGTTGCTCGTCTATATATATAGTTCATGGGAGTTACAACATGCCACCGAAAGGTGGCGGAACGTCATTGGACGGGATTTGTTGCTCGTCTATATATATAGTTCATGGGAGTTACAACATGCCACCGAACGGTGGCGGAACGTCATTGGTCGGGCTTTGTTGCTCGTCTATATATATAGTTCATGGGAGTTACAACATGCCACCGAACGGTGGCGGAACGTCATTGGACGGGCTTTGTTGCTCGTCTATATATATAGTTCATGGGAGTTACAACATGCCCCCGAACGGTGGCGGAACGTCATTGGACGGGCTTTGTTGCTCGTCTATATATATAGTTCATGGGAGTTACAACATGCCACCGAACGGTGGCGGAACGTCATTGGACGGGATTTGTTGCTCGTCTATATATATAGTTCATGGGAGTTACAACATGCCACCGAAAGGTGGCGGAAAGTCATAGGATGGGATTTGTTGCTCGTCTATATATATAGTTCATGGGAGTTACAACATGCCACCGAAAGGTGGCGAAACGTCATTGGACGGGCTTTGTTGCTCGTCTATATATATAGTTCATGGGAGTTACAACATGCCACCGAAAGGTGGCGGAACGTCATTGGACGGGATTTGTTGCTCGTCTATATATATAGTTCATGGGAGTTACAACATGCCACCGAAAGGTGGCGGAACGTCATTGGACGGGATTTGTTGCTCGTCTATATATATAGTTCATGGGAGTTACAACATGCCACCGAAAGGTGGCGGAACGTCATTGGACGGGATTTGTTGCTCGTCTATATATATAGTTCATGGGAGTTACAACATGCCACCGAAAGGTGGCGGAACGTCATTGGACGGGATTTGTTGCTCGTCTATATATATAGTTCAGGGGAGTTACAACATGCCACCGAATGGTGGCGGAACGTCATTGGACGGGCTTTGTTGCTCGTCTATATATATAGTTCATGGGAGTTACAACATGCCACCGAACGGTGGCGGAACGTCATTGGACGGGCTTTGTTGCTCGTCTATATATATAGTTCATGGGAGTTACAACATGCCACCGAACGGTGGCGGAACGTCATTGGACGGGCTTTGTTGCTCGTCTATATATATAGTTCATGGGAGTTACAACATGCCACCGAACGGTGGCGGAACGTCATTGGACGGGCTTTGTTGCTCGTCTATATATATAGTTCATGGGAGTTACAACATGCCACCGAAAGGTGGCGGAACGTCATTGGACGGGCTTTGTTGCTCGTCTATATATATAGTTCATGGGAGTTACAACATGCCACCGAAAGGTGGCGGAACGTCATTGGACGGGCTTTGTTGCTCGTCTATATATATAGTTCATGGGAGTTACAACATGCCACCGAAAGGTGGCGGAACGTCATTGGACGGGATTTGTTGCTCGTCTATATATATAGTTCATGGGAGTTACAACATGCCACCGAAAGGTGGCGAAACGTCATTGGACGGGCTTTGTTTCTCGTCTATATATATAGTTCATGGGAGTTACAACATGCCACCGAAAGGTGGCGGAACGTCATTGGACGGGATTTGTTGCTCGTCTATATATATAGTTCATGGGAGTTACAACATGCCACCGAAAGGTGGCGGAACGTCATTGGACGGGATTTGTTGCTCGTCTATATATATAGTTCATGGGAGTTACAACATGCCACCGAACGGTGGCGGAACGTCATTGGACGGGATTTGTTGCTCGTCTATATATATAGTTCATGGGAGTTACAACATGCCACCGAAAGGTGGCGGAACGTCATTGGACGGGATTTGTTGCTCGTCTATATATATAGTTCATGGGAGTTACAACATGCCACCGAAAGGTGGCGGAACGTCATTGGACGGGATTTGTTGCTCGTCTATATATATAGTTCATGGGAGTTACAACATGCCACTGAAAGGTGGCGGAACGTCATTGGACGGGCTTTGTTGCTCGTCTATATATATAGTTCATGGGAGTTACAACATGCCACCGAAAGGTGGCGGAACGTCATTGGACGGGATTTGTTGCTCGTCTATATATATAGTTCATGGGAGTTACAACATGCCACCGAAAGGTGGCGGAACGTCATTGGACGGGCTTTGTTGCTCGTCTATATATATAGTTCATGGGAGTTACAACATGCCACCGAACGGTGGCGGAACGTCATTGGACGGGATTTGTTGCTCGTCTATATATATAATATAGTTCACCAAATCAAGAGCGAGTATGTGCAAATAAGCATGACAAATGACCATCCCTGGGATCAAAAAATAAGTTTATAGTTGGTAAGCAAAGGTGATGGGAAAAAAGGGGAGGGGGGGGGGTAATCGAGACCAACAATGCTTCTCAACATTGGGATAATTTCTGTGACGCTCCGTTGTTCTTAGTGGCGGAAAAAGTAGTCATAGACTCTCAACAATACGTTCAGTCATACACTCTCAACAATACGTTCAGTCATACACTCTCCTCAACAATACGTTCAGTCATACACTCTCCTCAACAATACGTTCACTCATACACTCTCAACAATGCGTTCAGTCATACACTCTCCTCAACAATTCGTTCAGTCATACACTCTCAACAATACGTTCAGTCATACACTCTCCTCAACAATGCGTTCAGTCATACACTCTCCTCAACAATTCGTTCAGTCATACACTCTCAACAATATGTTCAGTCATACACTCTCCTCAACAATACGTTCAGTCATACACTCTCCTCAACAATACGTTCAGTCATACACTCTCCTCAACAATACGTTCAGTCATATACTCTCCTCAACAATTCGTTCAGTCATACACTCTCAACAATACGTTCAGTCATACACTCTCCTCAACAATACGTTCAGTCATACACTCTCAACAATACGTTCAGTCATACACTCTCCTCAACAATACGTTCAGTCATACACTCTCCTCAACAATACGTTCAGTCATACACTCTCCTCAACAATACGTTCAGTCATACACTCATCTCAACAATACGTTCAGTCATACACTCTCCTCAACAATACGTTCAGTCATACACTCTCCTCAACAATATGTTCAGTCATACACTCTCCTCAACAATACGTTCAGTCATACACTCATCTCAACAATATGTTCAGTCATACACTCTCCTCAACAATACGTTCAGTCATACACTCTCCTCAACAATATGTTCAGTCATACACTCTCCTCAACAATATGTTCAGTCATACACTCTCCTCAACAATACGTTCAGTCATACACTCTCCTCAACAATATGTTCAGTCATACACTCTCCTCAACAATACGTTCAGTCATACACTCTCCTCAACAATATGTTCAGTCATACACTCTCCTCAACAATACGTTCAGTCATACACTCTCCTCAACAATACGTTCAGTCATACACTCTCCTCAACAATACGTTCAGTCATACACTCATCTCAACAATACGTTCAGTCATACACTCTCCTCAACAATACGTTCAGTCATACACTCTCCTCAACAATACGTTCAGTCATACACTCTCCTCAACAATACGTTCAGTCATACACTCTCCTCAACAATACGTTCAGTCATACACTCTCCTCAACAATACGTTCAGTCATACACTCTCCTCAACAATACGTTCAGTCATACACTCTCCTCAACAACACGTTCAGTCATACACTCTCCTCAACAATCCGTTCAGTCATACACTCTCCTCAACAATCCGTTCAGTCATACACTCTCAACAATACGTTCAGTCATACACTCTCCTCAACAATACGTTCAGTCATACACTCTCCTCAACAATCCGTTCAGTCATACACTCTCAACAATACGTTCAGTCATACACTCTCAACAATATGTTCAGTCATACACTCTCCTCAACAATACGTTCAGTCATACACTCATCTCAGCAATACGTTCAGTCATACACTCTCCTCAACAATACGTTCAGTCATACACTCTCCTCAACAATACGTTCAGTCATACACTCTCCTCAACAATCCGTTCAGTCATACACTCTCAACAATACGTTCAGTCATACACTCTCAACAATACGTTCAGTCATACACTCTCCTCAACAATACGTTCAGTCATACACTCTCCTCAACAATACGTTCAGTCATACACTCTCAACAATATGTTCAGTCATACACTCTCAACAATACGTTCAGTCATACACTCTCCTCAACAATCCGTTCAGTCATACACTCTCAACAATACGTTCAGTCATACACTCTCAACAATACGTTCAGTCATACACTCTCCTCAACAATACGTTCAGTCATACACTCTCCTCAACAATACGTTCAGTCATACACTCTCAACAATATGTTCAGTCATACACTCTCAACAATACGTTCAGTCATACACTCTCAACAATACGTTCAGTCATACACTCTCAACAATATGTTCAGTCATACACTCTCAACAATACGTTCAGTCATACACTCTCAACAATACGTTCAGTCATACACTCTCCTCAACAATACGTTCAGTCATACACTCTCCTCAACAATACGTTCATTCATACACTCTCCTCAACAATACGTTCAGTCATACACTCTCAACAATATGTTCAGTCATACACTCTCAACAATACGTTCAGTCATACACTCTCCTCAACAATATGTTCAGTCATACACTCTCAACAATACGTTCAGTCATACACTCTCCTCAACAATACGTTCAGTCATACACTCTCCTCAACAATACGTTCAGTCATACACTCTCAACAATATGTTCAGTCATACACTCTCCTCAACAATACGTTCAGTCATACACTCTCAACAATATGTTCAGTCATACACTCTCCTCAAAAATACGTTCAGTCATACACTCTCCTCAACAATACGTTCAGTCATACACTCTCCTCAACAATACGTTCAGTCATACACTCTCCTCAACAATACGTTCAGTACATGAATACTTTAGGAGTACATGGTGGCGTGGCAGAAATTATCGCGATGTCCGAAATACTTCCCGCCAGTATCATCATTTACTTCCAAGAACGTCCTCATACATCTCCTCGAGTTTACAATGCCGGGCAACATTTGTCTATTATACCTGCTCTTTAGCGGTCCTTCCGATCATGCCTCTCACACGTGATGACTTTCTGGTGCCATCTATTGAAAACGTCGGTATGGCCATACAAATTTCCAACAACGCGTCGGTGGTTCTCCCCCTCCCCTGAAGTTCACTCGCGTTGTTCTGATTTCTTCGTGATGTAGTTTGTGTCCGTTCTCTCTATCCCCCCCCCTCCTTTCTTTGCACTTAGGGTTGCCAGATGGCTGACTCAAAAATACAGGACACTAGTGTCGACTCTCGATGGCACAAAAAGCCAAAATAGCAACATGAATAATTTGTGGTTTTTGGATCATTGAATAGGTTTAGTGAACTGTGTGAATTCAAAAAGTGCTATAGTCTGTAAATGTCATTAATATTCATATGATCAAATCAAGATAAAAATGATGAGTTGCAACATTCGTATATTAAATATAGAATAAGATCGGAATCTCATTAAACATCCTTGCTTTATTATATTTTCAAAATATGGCATGATTATAAATGCAATAATATAATAAAATAATAAAATTGTTTTTCTTCTGTCTGGTAATATGTCTGCTTATGCCATGTTTTCTGTAGAAAATTACAGTATTGCAAATATCAAAATATAGCAAGATTTTTGGATTCCTTATGTCTCGTAAGACGACGGAATTTTCTGTGCTCCTGTGGAATTTGCGCGCATGGCTTTGCAGCTCCTTCTGTGGCTGTACAATTAAGCCCACTCACGAATGGCAGCCTTTGCTGCACTTCTGACACTGAAAGGTAGTATTTGCATTTGGCTGATTTGATCTCCTTTTCCTCTTAAGGCAAATTACGTCTGCGACCTGTTGCAGGTTTCTTTCTCCTGCTTCTAGCCCGGCAGTCAACGCCTGTCTCCATCTGTACCTGTCCCCAGCGAGTTCCTCCCAACTATTTATGTCAATGCCAATAGCTTTGAGGTCTCTCTTGCAGACATCTTTGTAACGGAGGTGAGGCCGGTCTGTAGTCCTCTTTCCTTTGGCTAGCTCAGAGTAGAGGATGTCCTTTGGGATTCTGCCATCCTCCAATCTGCGCACATGTCCCAACCATCTGAGCAGACGCAGACGGAGAACAGTTGTCATGCTTTGTATTTTTGCCTGTTGTAGCACCTCATTGTTGGTGACTTGGTCCTGCCACGCGATTCCCAGGATGCGAGGAGACAGCGCACGCGGAAAGCACTCAATCTCCTTTCTTGTCTGGAGTATAGGGTCCAGGATTCACTGGCATAAAGGAGGGTGCTTGGCACACATGCACGGTACACAGCAATTTTGGTTCTGATGGTCAGCTTTTTGCTGTTCCAGACTCTTTTTGAGAGCCTGACCAGAGTTGTGGAGGCCTTGCGGATCCTTATGTCTAGTCGGAATCAAGGGACAGGTTGTTGGTGACATTAGAGCCAAGGTATGTAAAGTGTTCCCCGGCCTCAAGTTGGCAACAATTGATGGTGATGTTGGGTGGATCAGCATCCTGGGCCATCACGTTAGTCTTTTTGAGGCTGACGGTTAGGCCGAAGTCGCTGGCGGCCTTGGCAAAGCGGTCCATTAGGCTTTGCAAATCTGCGACTCTAATAGCAAGATTATGTCACTAAACAATAAAAAAAATAAATCATGTTCGGGGCTTTTAAACATCTCCTAACTATTATTTAAGTTCGAACTTTCTATCTTTGTCTTTTTGAAGACTTTGACTAAGTACAATACTGTCCCTACATTGCACAATAATCATCAGCATTTTGAAATAATAAAACGCTAATTGACTTTATATTTATCACTAGACTTTGATGCTTTCAATAATTTCTTGTTCTTAGAAATTGCCTCCTTAAATTATATGCAGGTATACATTATATTAAAAAAACACTCAGATTTCACTTCTCACAGATTCAAGACACATCCGATTACGTTCATCAGTCTGTGAGGCGTTTAAAATTGTTTTGTAATGCCAGAATGGATTAACGTTTAATTCTTTACGTGCTTCATTTATATAATAAAAGACATTGGGTGTGTTTTTTATTACAATCCGAATTGCAAATCAATTAGGTCAAACGGTCGATTCTATAATCAGTAGATTTTAAGATTGCTTAAAAAAGCCTACTAGTGTATTGAATTAAAGAAAATCGAAAATACCGGACACATGCATGTCCGGTATTGCTTCAATATTTTAACTGGACAAATAACGATAATACCGGACAGTCCGGTTAAAAACCGGACATCTGGCAACCCTATTTGCACTATATAAGAGCGAGTCTGAGGCGTATGCTACACCGCATCTAGTATGAAATAAATTGAGAAATGTACTTTAAAAATTGAAATTTAAATCTTTTTAAATAAATACTTTTAAGCATTTTAACTTGAAACCCTTTTATCATTTCGATATTATAATACTTCACAAATTCAAAAATATTTTTTTTTAAATGGTAACCGTCAAAATTTAAACTGTCAAGTAACATTAAATATGTAAATAGGGGCCGTCCATAAATGATGTCACGCACCTAGTGAGGGGGGGAGTGTCACATATTTGTGACGATGTGTGATGCTACCTCACTTTGGTGAGACCTGTACTAGAATATGCATCTTCTGTATGGGACCCATCCACCAAAGAAAACATTGATAAACTAGAACAAATTCAAAAAAGAGCTGCCAGATTCATTACTGGAGAATATTCGAAACTGACAAGAATAACACCATTAGTTAAATCATTAAACCTTGAAACACTAGAGGATAGAAGAACCAAAAGCAAAGTAGTAATCATACATAAAGCAATTAATTCTAATTTAGAAATACAACACAAAGATAACTTAATACAACCCTCAGATAGACATAAGGATAAAAACACCTTTCTTATTCAGTATGCAAGAACAAACACATACAAGTTTTCCTTCTTCCCGTCCGGAATTCTGGGCGTGGAATGGGTTGCCTGAAGAATCCAGGAAAACCAACACTTTATCAACATTTAAATCTCTAATAAAAATGCAGGACTAAACACAAACCATAGATAAGCGTAGGACGCAATAATCTTCTGTATAGAAGGAGCGTCTGTAAACAGATAAGATAAGATAAGATGAGGGGGGAGGGGGGTGTCTAAGAAATGTGACGCGTCATCAAAACGCGCAACTTTAAATCAAAGTTCCACTTAAATATTTGATTGTTTACAATTTATTCAATGACGCTTTACATGGCTTCACACGTGTTACGATATTAAAGTGCATCCTTACTCTAAATACATCTTAAATGACTAGACGGTGATTTGAAACTGCTATTTTCATATAAAAAATACGTTTTTTTTTCTTTTTATTTATTTTTTATATATATATTTTTAAAATATTTTTTTGGGGGGTGGGGGGGGGGTTTAAAACGCTTTGTGACGTCATATTGGAGGGCGGGGAATCAAAGTTTTTTGTGACGAAGTGTGACGAGGGTGAAAAATCGGTCATAATCGCGTGACGTCATTTATGGCCGGCTCCATATGTGATATGTGAAACATTTTATTTAATTCCCTTCAAAATAAATATCAAATTTATAAACACCACATTAAAGACATGTTATAGAGCAAATAATTTATTCCGAAACGATAGAAAAAACAGAAGAATATAAAAGTGAAATAATAGACCACGTGAAGCAGAACGGGAGGGGGGGGGGATACCATACTTCAAATCTTTGATTTAGCCAATTGTCCCATCTAAAGGAAGCATCAATCCAATGGTTCCAACTGTGACGACAATCTTTGTTTTAAAAAGATATTTTTTAAAGTTTATTTCATTAAAGTATAAGACAGAATTTACTTTTATTCATCTTTTTACAGAAAATGATATTTTCAAAAAATCGGGACCGTCCATAATGACGTCACGCACTCAAAGGGAGGGGGATGGGGTCACACTTTTCTGACGATATGTGACGAGGGCGAAGGAGAGGGTTGAAGAAATGTTACGTCACATCAAAACAAAAAACTTTAAATAAAACTTCCACTTAAATATTTGATTGCTTACAATTTATTTAATGACTTTTTTTTTACACCAGTGCTTCTCAAAATTCCGGTCCGTAGGCCATTAGACGTCGGTTGGCGTAAGTTATTAAGAAATGAGAAATAAATCTATTTATAATCCTTAAGTTTGAGAACCCACAAGAGAACTTATGAATTGTTTACCCCACATTGTTTGATGGTGACATCAAAGCACCTCAGATGTAACCGCCGCTCTCTTTGGCTCTCTTGCGGGATGCCGTCAGTCAATTGGGGGATTTTTTAAAAACATTTATATTTTTTAAAAAATACCAGTTAGCTAGCTGTCTTACTATGCCTCGGCAACTAATTTTTTTTTAATTGTCAAATTGTATAAAACAAACCGAATTCATACTTAATCTTGTAGGGCTTTAGGCCATGTAGGGGCTCATTTTGCTATCACGTCAGTACAGGGAAAATCACGTCAGTACAGGGAAAATCACGTCAAAACTTATCTTATCTTATCTGTTTACAGACGCTCCTTCTATACAGAAGATTATTGCGTCCTACGCTTATCTATGGTTTGTGTTTAGTCCTGCATTTTTATTAGAGATTTAAATGTTGATAAAGTGTTGGTTTTCCTGGATTCTTCAGGCAACCCATTCCACGCCCGAATTCCGGACGGGAAGAAGGAAAACTTGTATGTGTTTGTTCTTGCATACGGAATAAGAAAGGTGTTTTTATCCTTATGTCTATCTGAGGGTTGTATTAAGTTATCTTTGTGTTGTATTTCTAAATTAGAATTAATTGCTTTATGTATGATTACTACTTTGCTCTTGGTTCTTCTATCCTCTAGTGTTTCAAGGTTTAATGATTTAACTAATGGTGTTACTCTTGTCAGTTTCGAATATTCTCCAGTAATGAATCTGGCAGCTCTTTTTTGAATTTGTTCTAGTTTATCAATGTTTTCTTTGGTGGATGGGTCCCATACAGAAGATGCATATTCTAGTGCAGGTCTCACCAAAGTGAGGTAGCATTTTAGTTTTATATCTCTATTACATTTGTTAAAGTTCCTTTTTATAAAGCCTAAGGTTTTGTTTGATTTTTTAATAACTTCATTGACATGGGGATTCCATGATAGTTTCTCATTTATTAAGACTCCTAAGTATTTTGCATCTTTAGTTTGGGTCAGTTCTTTTCCATGAATGTAATATTTTGAATTTATTTGTTTCTTTTTCTTTGTTACTCTTAACAGTTGACACTTTTCTGGATGGAAAGACATACTCCAGTTAGTTTCCCATTTTATCAATTCATCTAAGTCTTTTTGTAAAATTTTGCTATCTTGTTCTGATTTAATTGTTCTATAGAACTGGAAAAGAGTGCACCAGTACCTGGTGAAATGGAAAAATTCCTGTCGGTCTGTCATACGAAAAAGTTTGAGAAGCACTGTTTTACATGGGTTCACGCGTGTTAGATATTGGAGTTCATCCCTACACTATGTTATGGGCATCCAAAGTTGTTGTATGGCGGCGGCCATATTCCATCAAGTAAAGATATGCGGCGGGTATTAGGATAATAAACAAAAGGACATACTTAGAGAAGTTTGTTATTGCAACATTTGTGTGAACGGTGACACTGAGATCTTGACTGCAGTAACTATGCGCTGTCTGGCTTAAAGCCATTAGTTTTATACGTATGATGCCACACAGGTGAGAGTACAGATGAGTCATACCAGTTACCTCAGTTTCATGTGAATCATTGTCCAGGGGGATCCTGGTCCTCTCTTTGCCACAGGAAACAACAACAAAAACAACAAAACCGTTGACTGCTCCGATAGAGCTTTGTCTGCGGGTCAGCAGATAACACACTATCACTTCGTGCTAACACACCACTAACACTTGTCTTATGCGTTACCTATACAGACGCTCCTTCTATACAGAAGATTATTGCGTCCATAGACCATGCCGGGCTGTTGGCAAGTGATGCAGCGTTCACAGGCCACGGCTATGAGGGTTCCACGCATTACCCAGCCACCTTTGTTTCCCAAACTAGTGTTAGGTACCCACTCGGAGCTGGGTGGACTCAAAGGACACCCCTGGCCCCGGGAACAAATCCCTGTCTTTACGCAGATTCGAACCCGTGACCATCAAGCGCGCAGGGCACTCGACCACAGTGTCATTGAAGTCTTATCTTATCTCTTACAGTCGCTCCTTCTATACAGAAGATTATTGCGTGAGCGATATAGACGAAGACTCTCTTAATTCAGTTCAATATTTAATCACGTTTATCCCAAACAAATAAATAATAGTGGTCAGTGCTTTTTTTCTAGCGAAAAATGTTTGTGAACTCATTTCACATCTGTTTTTTAACTTACGTCAGAAAATACTATAATAGTCTATAATTGAATTTTCCTCTGAACACAAATTTTATTGTACAGATATTTAAAGAAATAAACGTTTGTATAAGAAAATGAGAGACTCAAAGAGTTTATTTATAATAAAAACCGACCTGACTATATAGTTTATGTGGAAAAATGTATTCTACTGTATTATAATACTGGTACCGTATTAGGCTTTAAAACAACTTCCGGAGTTTTCTCATGTTTTCATCTGACAAATCATCTCGGTTTCTTTTCTTGCTTTGTGAGTCTAGAGCTGAATGTCTGCCTCGAAGCAGCCAAGAGTCTATGTACTTTGTAGGATCAAAATATGGTAGTGCGATCAATCTGATGAATAAAAGTGCCAAGACTGTTTCTGGTATAAGCGAAGCTCTCGTTGGGGTGATTATCAAATTCATTTGTGAGAATCCCCTTTCACACTCGCTCGAAGAAATGTAAATTGTATTAAGAGCATGTATCAGAGGAAGAATTCTGTCAGAATATGTTCTTTCCGTAAGATAATCACGGAATCCACAAATGATTTCTCTTTCGTTAAGTTGTAGTCTGCTACACAATTTCTCAATTTCCGTTTCACCAAATGTCAACTGCTTGTTCATATTATCTGTCCAATGGCTTGTTCATGTTATCTGTCCAATGGCTTGTTCATGTTATCTGTCCAATGGCTTGTTCATGTTATCTGTCCAATGGCTTGTTCATGTTATCTGTCCAATGGCTTGTTCATGTTATCTGTCCAATGGCTTGTTCATATTATATGTCCAATGGCTTGTTCATGTTATCTGTCCAATGGCTTGTTCATGTTATCTGTCCAATGGCTTGTTCATGTTATCTGTCCAATGGCTTGTTCATGTTATCTGTCCAATGGCTTGTTCATGTTATCTGTCCAATGGCTTGTTCATATTATCTGTCCAATGGCTTGTTCATGTTATCTGTCCAATGGCTTGTTCATGTTATCTGTCCAATGGCTCTGATCTAGTATGCTAGTCCATTGAGCTAGTTCAACATCCTCATTAGAAAGTAATCTTTTCGCAATTGATTCGCTAAGTTTCTCGTAAAAGACATTTGCATCAATAGGAGGGTCGTTTCTGCTGTTTCTGTTGTGCAGTACAATTCCATTAAACATTAGATTCTCAGCAGCTGCTGTTGCATTCCTGTAAAATTATTTACCAAAGTTTGTACAATGTACTAAAATAAGCACCTCCGGAAATAGAAATAGGCAGTGGCGGATTTAGGTTTGTCTGCGTGGGGGGGGCAGGAGAATTTTTTTGGGGGGCGCCGCAATTTTTTTTATTCATTCACTTAGTGCAAATATTTCTAGGTGCTGAAATAAAATTCATTTGTCTAAATTGCTGGCTCTGCAATGAAGATTAGAAATTTGATATGAGATTCACTTTTATTGCTATATTTTATGTTGAAAAAAACATTTTTGCTCACTTTAAATGTGAGATTTACTCTAAGTTTTCATCTTAAGAGACTGCTGCAGTCTTAAATATGAAATCTAAGGTGTTTTGTTTATGTTACATACATTTTCAGAGTTGTGGCAACTTGCTAGACAAAAAGTAACATCTAGTCTTATGTAGATATGGTTAATCAATTGAATTTATGAAAATGGTAGATAATTTTTAGCTGTTATTTGTGACAAAATCTAAATTTGTCATAAACCTTTGAAAGTCCTGTGTGTTCACTTTCAATTGCTGAATATCATAGCAGACTTTAACATAGAAAACTCAGCATAATATGTTTATAGTCTTTGGGCTAAATAAAACATCTAAAATGTTTTGATAATGAGGTAGAATTTGATTAAAATTTGTATAGGCCTCCAATAGTTTGTTGTACTATCTGCAAGATAACTCATCAGTTTGTTCAGCTTGCCATAAATAGCAGTGTCAGTAACTCAAATAACTAAGTGTTAAATAATATATGCTGCATTGATCATTCAAAGTACATTATTTAATATTATTTTTGTTTACATCAAACCATTGCAATGACTCTTCAATATACAAACCATTTCTTTATATTCAGGAGAGTAATAGTTCACAAATGCAAACAAAATATGCTGTATTTTAAAAAATGTTAATCTATATATATAATTCTCTTCATGGTCGCACCATGCGAGGCAAGAAGCTGTAAGTATGTGCAACAGAGCTTGACGAATGACCCTCGCTCGGGTCAACTAAACACAGTTAACGTTTGTCAAGCGAAGGTAGTGGAGGGGTGACCAACAATGGCCCTTGCGTTTCTCTTGCATTGTTCCTTCACAGAAAACGTGAGATTCGTAGTTTACTGGTTAACACGTCCGCCTCATGCGAGGAAGGTCCTGGGTTCAAGCCCCGGCGAATATATTGTTTTTTTGTTTTTTTTAAATGTCTGTTTTGCCCGTTCTTTTACCTCTTTATTGCATAGCATATGCCGAAGAATGGCTCATCATAGACAGTGCAAAGAACGGATTGGGGGGGTGAGAGTACAGACACAAAAAGCAGCACCAAGTAAATAAAAAATAGCAAGTAAACGTGAAGACATGCACACTTAGGTTGTTTTTACCCGCCTCCCATTTATTACTACCATCCCTTAAACATAAACTTTGTTTGGCCGATCCTAGCGAGGAAAAACACAGAGACTTTGGTGGATCGGATTGGTCAGGATTAGTAACACACACACTAAGAGTGCCAGTAATATTAGACTTATAAATTAAATAAAGTAAACAATTTACTTCAGAATTTAAAACAATAATTTTTAATTGGAAGTTTGAACATCAAACTTTGGGAAAATCAATGAACTTTACACAAACAATGATTTTAAGTTCCTTAAATAAACATTTAAAACTCTATCAAGAATGCAGGACTAAACACAAACCATGGATAAGCATAGGACGCAATATTCGTCTGTATAGATGGAGCGTCTGTAACAGATAAGATAAGATAAGATAGGATAAGATAAGATAAGATAAGATAAGAAAGAGCCGTGAGCCCTATATAAATTGCTTTCTAAGTGATTTCATTGAATCAAAACGATTTATCGTTGATTCAAAGTCAACGTTCTCAACTAGATTACGTTCAATTGAAATTAATCCCAATCCAGACAGACTTTCGTTTGTCATTGTTGAGCGCAAATAATTGTTGATATGTTTCAATCTACTGAAACTTCTTTCAGCAGTAGCACTGCTAACAGGAAGAGTCAAGTAAATTTTATAAAGTATTGACAAATTAGGGAGACCTGATGCCATAATTTGTTTTTCAGTCAAGAATAGCTGAACCTTTTTAAGTAGTAGTTCACTAGATAACGACATATACGTTGCGGCATACAAATCTTTGAAGGTATCATATTCTACCATTGCTTCTTCAAGGTTAATGTCGTGTTTGTAAATTTTGCATAAACTTTGAAAAAAATCTTTATTTTCTTCCGACATTTGTGATGGATTAATACAATAGAAATAAGTTACTGTGCTCCAAAAGTTATTAAATCGATCATCTATTTGTGTTACAAGTGTATCCAAGATAGTGAAGTACGTTTCAGATTTAACGCGTGTAGTTGGATCATCAAACCTTTCATCTCTGCTAAGTTCGCCTGCCATAATTTTCTTTTTTTGCAATTCGCTTTTCTTTAAATTCTGTTTTAACATCTAGTTCGGAACAATTTTCGTTAATAAATGATTTGACATCTACATTCAGAATTTCAAAAGCTTCATCGCTTCTCATTTCAACAAACTTATTTCTTCCAACATCGATCAATTGTTTTGCAAAGGCGTTGCAAGTAGTTTGATAACACGAAGATAACTTTTGTACAAATAGCATCAGAAAAACAGAAGAATATTTTGTTATTAAAACATTAAGTCCCATAGCTTCTGCTCTGACATTTCCTTTATATTCTGTTGATTCCCCTGAATCAAGTGTGGCTATTATAGCCAACAACTGCATGAACTGCATGCTTACGGCTTGCACATCTTGTATCAGAAAGTCGTTCAGACTGTTGATTCATATTGAGATTTCTGGTGTTCTTTAAGAGTATGTAGGGGTGGTAAACTAGACGTAAGGAATGCATACAACCTTAAAGCGGTGCCAAAAAAAACAACTGTACACACTGTTTACAGACATTGCTTCCATAGTATCCAAATTCAAAACATGGGCACAACAATTGGGTGAAAGTTTCTTTATTTGAGTTTGAAGGCCACTCTTAATCCAGAGTATGCCTGTCCTCGACAGAGTGTGAAATCAATGTTTCGCTTTTGTAGTTCCGTTAAAATCTTCTCAGCAAATGCGGCAGCATTGTTTTTAAAGTCCCATAACAATAGATCGTACGGGTTCCTAATGTTTCCATTAGAACTTACTAGGGGCTTGGTAGACCTTGGTGGGCCCCCATCTCACTTCCAGGTCAGCGGAGGACTTTCTTAGCGTTAGTCATTCCATTTTTATTGTGGCTTTAACGTGGGCTACATCCAACGCCCCTCAGCTTGTGGGGCGAGCGCACTATTCACTTCACTATCCATAAAAGCCTATGAATCTTTCCAAAACATGTCCTGATTTTAAAAAAATAATAACGTTAAGAAACTGATATCTGATCAATTCTAGATATATCAATGGTTGAATCAATAATTAAAGAAAAGAATTGTGCAGACTTAACTTCCTTATCAATTGTCGCCGATAATTCAGATGCGAGTAATTGATTGAAGCCAGATATTACAGTTTCATCATTTGAAATACGATATTTAGCAAGCAGTTTGGTGTTGATTAGAAGTTTCGTGTTTAGCAATATTTTTTTCTGCTCTTGTGACACCTTTTTATTGTTCATCTAGGGCGTCTTTAGGGGGCGCCATTTTAGACCCAACAGGGGCGCAGGGGGAGGGGGGCAAGCCGCCCCCTGCTCTATAGCTAAATCCGCCACTGGAAATAGGCCACGCCAAGTGGCAAACGCTGTTATTCTTATTCTACTAATAATAACTAATATGATATCTATGGTCAATAGATATCATATTAGTGGAATAACAGCGTTTGCCACTTGGTTTGTTTATTTGTAAAATGTAATTTACGTCATTCCCGTGAGTCCCCACTGTAAAAAGGACTGACAGTAAGTAAAATGCAGACTATTTATATAAATATAAATAGTCTGGCCAAAAAAGGTATGGGAACTCAGTTCCCATGAGTTCCCACTCAAAAAAAGCACTGAATAGTGGTCTATATCAGTGGTCCCCAACCTGGGGTCTGCGGACCACTAGTGGTCCGCGGAGATGTGCCTGGTGGGTGGTCCGCGAGCCAAGGAACATTACATTATTTACATATATTTTTTACTGTGGTGTATTTCTCTAGGGATTGTGCGTCTTTCCATATACAAGACTGAAAAGCCTGTCACCCGTTTTGGCGGCACCACGTCCAAAGAACATCAATGACACATAGCGCAGAGCGGACAACCGCCTACAATCAATCTTTGCGCTCTGTGTCAGTGCTCTTATGTTGGCGTTCTTATCACGGCGCTTTTATGAAGGCGCTCTTTTCTTGTACGCAATTTTGATGGGTCACCCATGTTGGCAAGCTGTACTTTGCTCCTTCTATTTCCGCATTTTTTCTAGTTCGTTTTTGTGTTCCTAAATTTCATTGATATCTCATCAACGACGGGATTCGAAAGTGTCTTCTGGTGACGTTATCGCTAGAGTTCCAAGAGTGTTACTTGTGTAAAAAAACAGCCATAAAGTAAGTTTTCTGCAGTGACAGCAACGAAGACAAAACATCGGAATAAAATGAACGTAAGCAGCACACTTCGGGTGTCATTGTCTCCCATTACCGCCAGTTGGAACCGTCTCGTTGCAGAAAAACAAGCTCAGGGTTCTCATTGATGTAACATTCTATTAAATTAAAATATTAAATAATGTTTATTTTTGTGTAACTGTATTTTATTTTGAAGGCATGTTTAAGTACAATTAAATTAAAACTATACAATCAAAACAATCTTAAATACCTGTATCAACAATCAACGCAGCCGCAACCCCTACCCCCACCCACCCAGGTTAGTGGGCCGCGGTAAAATTATCAATCTTTTAGTGGTCCGCGGCTTTAAAAAGGTTGGGGACCACTGGTCTATATTGTCTATATCATACAATTCCACTTCCAAATACGTGAGAATGTCGGGGTTAAGTCCCCATGCCTCTATGATACATGGAAAATTACTATAGTATAGCCATCTCTCTTAGTCCACAAACTATCTTGACACAGCCCACGTACTCTCTGAATTCCCCCCTTAACAGTGGCGTAGATAGGGGCGGTGGGGTGGTCCACCCCGGGCGTCACACAATTAGAGGGCGGCATTTGTGGGTATTTGAAAAGTAAAGCCATTCCGACAACTGCTCTTTTTCTTTTGAAGGGGGGAAAACCAAGGTGAAACTAAACTATTCTTAATTTCGAGTCTTAATTAACGGATTCGCGAAACATTTGTTTTATTACATAGGGGCCGTCCATAAAGTGCAGCACGCTATTTTTGACCATTTTTAACCCCCCCTCCCCCTGTCACAAACTGTCACAAATCTTGGAGTACGTCACACTTTCGGACAAAAAAGTCTTTTTTATTAACAAAATAATTAAAATTTAATAATAACGTGACGTCACACATGGCCAGACCCCCACCTCTCCCCTGTCACAAACTGTCACACTTTCTTACAACCCTTCCCCCCCCCTCTGGAGCGTGACGTGCTTTATGGACGGCCCCATAGTAGTTGTTATAACTAACGCAAATCCCGTTCAAAAATTTAAAATCGATCGCTCAAAAAGGGTCTCATTATTTTTTAATTAAGTGGTATGCGTCACAGATGACTCTTTTTTAAAAAGAAAACTGCACACACACACACACACAAAACAACACAAAAAAACAAAAAACATCACCGCTTGAACGAATAATATCAGAATCTACTATTAATGTCGCCACGACACTTTTTTGCATGGAATTTCCACATGCGCAGAATTATGCGCTAACAAGTGCCTACATGACATGGTCGCTCAAATATTGTGTTTAACCTGCAGGTAGTAATTTATATTACTGTTTCAGTTTTCAGAAAATTATTGTAAGGTAACTTATTAAAAATTAAATTTATTTTGTTTTATTGCATTAAAGTAGCACACACAATGAGTGTTTTTAATTAAAATTCGTTTATTCATTAAAATGTTACGCCTATACAATTAAAGTAATGTGTAAATAATTTGAATTCGTCTATTGTATGGAAAAGTATTTACATTTATGAGAAAAAAAAGAACATGAAAATATTCAAATTTCTCCGTTAATAAACAACACAATAACATAAATAATTTCGAAAAAGACATACTTTAAAATTTCAAGCGTCTTGGAAAAATTGACATCTGAAAAAAATAACTAGTAAAACTAAAACGAGATCAGATGCTGGAATTTTACTCAGTTCAATGCAATATTTTTCTTTTCTATATTATCTCAATTTATGGGAACCCGACTTTTTTTTAACATTAATGCAAACCCATTTCGTGGAACAAAGAGATGTGCTAATAAAGAACGCTGTTATAGAGGGTTGGAGATATCAACTCAACGCTGAGTTAGAGGGAGAAGAAATATGAGTAGGGAAAATTCGGAAGACGTGGTTCTATCTTTAGAGCAAGAAGTACAACGAGAAATGCTTTTGTCCATGGATAGAATTATAAAAGAAAATAAAAGAACGCGCTGATGAGTTGCATGTCCTTGCAAGTATATATTCGTTTATAATACCATCATTACCATGTAAGCTACTAAATGAAGAATTTGAACATCAAATAAATTTCTTTATTGACATTGATAAAGAACAGTTCAATATTTAAAGAATAAGGATCCAGGTTTTTATGACTGTACACAGGGCCGGTCTTAGCAATTGCGGGGCCCTATTCGAATTAGTATGCGAACAGGATTGCGTGGGGCCCAGTTTGGGTAGGGATAAGGTATTAATAAGGATAATACGTGAAAATTAAGATAGGTGGGGCCTATGAAAGCGAGCAGTGTATAGGTTGCAGTGGCCTAAGACCAGCCCTGGCTATATACCTACATTACAGAAAGAGGCATTATGTTAGAAAAACGGGGGAAAGGTCCCCTTGATCTATTAAAATATATTCAACAGTATAGATTGGACAATTCTGTACCCAACATTATAATTTTGCTAAGAATTTTTTCAACAATTGCTAACAGTGTATCTAGTTGTGAAAGGAGCTGCTCCAAACTGAAGTTGATAAAAAATTATCTTCGCTACACAATGCGTGATTTAAGACTACAAAATCTTGCAATATTGTCCATAGAATAAGATATTACAAATAATTTAAATTTTAATAGCATAATGCACGATTTTTTTACTACAAAAGTTAGGTAAGTAAATGTATAAATTATAATAAATATGTTTACATACTAATGTATACAATTTCTTTGTTTATAAAAAAAAACCATATACTTATAAATACAAAATAAAAGCATATTAATTGGTAACGTTTTTCAGTGTAAATTTGGAATACGTTTTGTTTCATTTGAGGGGGGGGGGTATTGAGGGGGGGGGGTACCTGCGACCTCAATAACTTTCTTGTGGCCTTTAAAAAAAAGTATCTTGTATTTTATAAATATGTATTTATAGGTATACCATATTCTTATGTGGCCTCTTTTATTACTGCTTACATAAATAGGGCATGCAAAGGTAAACATGTCCCCCCCCCTTACTTCGTTTCAATTACAATTATTTATTCATGTTTATTAATTTATTTTAAAAAACAAACAACATAATATGATTGACTTAAGGGGCCGTCCATAAATAACGTCATGCGATTTTGGCTGATTTTGACCTCCTCCTCCTTGTCACACGTCGTCACAAAAACTTAGACCCCTTCTTCAATATGAAAACAAAGCTCCACACCCCCCCCCCATAAAAGCCATATTTTCTATTTGAAAATGAGCATGTTTCAAAACATTTTTTTTTGGTCATTTAAATATTTTTTTGTGTAAGGCTGCACTCAAATATCGTAACACGCGTGAACCCATGTAGAACGTCATTAAATAAAAGTGTCAACTGTTAAGAGTAACAAAGAAAAAGAAACAAATAAATTCAAAATATTACATTCATGGAAAAGAACTGACCCAAACTAAAGATGCAAAATACTTAGGAGTCTTAATAAATGAGAAACTATCATGGAATCCCCATGTCAATGAAGTTATAAAAAAATCAAACAAAACCTTAGGCTTTATAAAAAGGAACTTTAACAAATGTAATAGAGATATAAAACTAAAATGCTACCTCACTTTGGTGAGACCTGCACTAGAATATGCATCTTCTGTATGGGACCCATCCACCAAAGAAAACATTGATAAACTAGAACAAATTCAAAAAAGAGCTGCCAGATTCATTACTGGAGAATATTCGAAACTGACAAGAGTAACACCATTAGTTAAATCATTAAACCTTGAAACACTAGAGGATAGAAGAACCAAGAGCAAAGTAGTAATCATACATAAAGCAATTAATTCTAATTTAGAAATACAACACAAAGATAACTTAATACAACCCTCAGATAGACATAAGGATAAAAACACCTTTCTTATTCCGTATGCAAGAACAAACACATACAAGTTTTCCTTCTTCCCGTCCGGAATTCGGGCGTGGAATGGGTTGCCTGAAGAATCCAGGAAAACCAACACTTTATCAACATTTAAATCTCTAATAAAAATGCAGGACTAAACACAAACCATAGATAAGCGTAGGACGCAATAATCTTCTGTATAGAAGGAGCGTCTGTAAACAGATAAGATAAGATAAATAAAGTGTCTGTAATCATATATTTAAGTGGAACTTTTATTTAAAGTTGTGCGTTTTGATGTGACGTCAAATGTGTGACTCAGGTACGTGACGTCATTATGGACAGCCCCTAAAGGGGCGGGAAATGGGAGACCACCCCGGGCGGAAAAAGACCCCTTTTATTCCCAGCCCAAATCAGTCCATCTCATCCACGGATGTTCTCAGTCACGGATCCTGTGTCCATTCACCCTGAGTTCACTCACTTTCTTCAACTTAGCTGACCTTAACATCCCACGGTATCTGACCGTGAGATCATTCTGTCGGGTCTCATAGTATAGGATTGTTGCCTTGCTCTCCCGCATGCACACCGAAATGACACAAGTCAATGTAAATAATTCAATGTTAATTCTTCTGTACACAAACAGGCTGTCCTGCCTGGACAGCAAATATATCTTTATACAACTAGCTGTACATACAAAGGAACTTTAACAAATGTAATAGAGATATAAAACTAAAATGCTACCTCACTTTGGTGAGACCTGCACTAGAATATGCATCTTCTGTATGGGACCCATCCACCAAAGAAAACATTGATAAACTAGAACAAATTCAAAAAAGAGCTGCCAGATTCATTACTGGAGAATATTCGAAACTGACAAGAGTAACACCATTAGTTAAATCATTAAACCTTGAAACACTAGAGGATAGAAGAACCAAGAGCAAAGTAGTAATCATACATAAAGCAATTAATTCTAATTTAGAAATACAACACAAAGATAACTTAATACAACCCTCAGATAGACATAAGGATGAAAACACCTTTCTTATTCCGTATGCAAGAACAAACACATACAAGTTTTCCTTCTTCCCATCCGGAATTCGGGCGTGGAATGGGTTGCCTGAAGAATCCAGGAAAACCAACACTTTATCAACATTTAAATCTCTAATAAAAATGCAGGACTAAACACGAACCATAGATAAGCGTAGGACGCAATAATCTTCTGTATAGAAGGAGCGTCTGTAAACAGATAAGATAAGATAAGATACAACTCGACACTATAGTTTACTACACAAGGCTTGCCCTGTTGCCCCCGGTCCCACAATATAGTTTACTACACAAGACTTGCCCTGTTGCCCTCGGTCCCACACTATAGTTTACTACATAAGACTTGCCCTGTTGCCCTCGGTCTCACACTATAGTTTACTACACAAGACTTGCCCTGTTGCCCTCGGTCCCAAACTATAGTTTACTACACAAGACTTGCCCTGTTGCCCTCGGTCCCACACTATAGTTTACTACACAAGACTTGCCCTGTTGCCCTCGGTCCCACACTATAGTTTACTACACAAGACTTGCCCTGTTGCCCTCGGTCCCAAACTATAGTTTACTACACAAGACTTGCCCTGTTGCCCTCGGTCCCACACTATAGTTTACTACACAAGACTTGCCCTGTTGCCCTCGGTCTCACACTATAGTTTACTACATAAGACTTGCCCTGTTGCCCTCGGTCCCACACTATAGTTTACTACACAAGACTTGCCCTGTTGCCCTCGGTCCCAAACTATAGTTTACTACACAAGACTTGCCCTGTTGCCCTCGGTCACACACTATAGTTTACTACACAAGACTTGCCCTGTTGCCCTCGGTCCGACGCGATCGTCCTGGGCCCATGCTCAAGTCCCAACTTCACATCTATCATCTAGGTATAAACTAAACACCTGTAAGTCTAAGTCCCCTCCGTCCAAACCGACCGACTTGGGCGACACTCTCCAACTGACTCCAACTCACTGTCTCTCTGCGACTGACCGTCTCGCCCGACCGGTCTGAACTCTGAACTGGCACACCTGGTCAGTCCTGGTCTCTCTCTGACCTCTCGCGTGTCTTCTGGTCACACAGCCATGTGACTTGTGACACACACATGTGACCAGGAGTTCACTAAAACATCATACCCGTGACTAGTAGTCAATCAGCCAACACCATTCACCCACAGTGATTCTCATACCCCTGACACTGACACATTCATTGCCAGAAATACTTATTGAACTTAGTGTCGTCGTTAAAATAAATTGACTGAAATAGATATTACTATATTTACTATGAACTCATGTATGTATGTATTGTATGGCAACCCTCCGTCCTCATGGGACGATGGCGTGTAGTCCTACTCCTCTGCCCCCCCCCTGCCCTTTCTCATGGCCTGGCCCTTCTCTCTTCACTCAAAGCTATGAGGGATGCTTCCGCGACATGAACTCATGAGGTTAATGGATATATAGAACGCCTAAGCCCTTAGCTTACATTTACAATGAATACTTAATGTCAATGACCTAGCAGCGCTAGCCTGGCACGACTAATAATTTTATTTAAAAATGTAAATATATTTTATGCACAAATTCATAGAATATCTGCATGAAAATCATTCTAACATAACCGGTCTAGGAGAGAAAGTTATATAAAATTAATATTATATTATTCAATTATTTATTAAAATTCATTAAAAAAAAATTCCCTTTAATTTCATGATGTCATGTTTGTTAATTCACGAGATTTTAATTATCTCGAGAAATATGATAACCAAAATACGAGAGTAACAGATTAGCTCTTCTATTAATGAACATTAGAAAGGGTCGGAAGAAAATGGTTAAAAATTAGGACTACATGTATATCAAAAGTGTCAATACCAGTTGCAGAAGTCTCAGTCGGTTCATATCTTTAATTTTAAACACATTTAAGCATTCATATATTATCATAGTTTAAATACATCAAAATTGTTGTCGGCAATGTGATAAGAAAATAATAATAATAATATAGTCAAAATTAACACAATAATATTGATACTTCGATCTTATGACTCATGACATTCGTCTCATTCGATTTCGAGACATCAAATTTAATTTCACTAATTTGTAATTAAAATTATCATTAGTTATGACAAATTATGATTGACTTGATTTAAGTGTTCCTCCGATGAAAGATCATCATAGATGAAAAATAAAAATAAACGATTCTTAATCCTGCAGTTTCTACACGTATATTGTATATTATTTCACAGCGAAATTAAATTTTCTCGTGAGAACTTACGTTTTTAATTTATTTAATGCATTAATTTAATATATGTTAGGCAAGCATTATCCGCACTGTTTTTACCGTGCGAATAATGTTCGACATTATTCGCACGGTTTGACCGTGAGAGTGATGCCGATCGATATCTAAATTCTTATTACTGCTTATTATTTATGTTGCATTGCTTAATATATCTTTTGGTTTGGAGGGTACAAAAATAATTAAACTGTCATTTTAATTGTCTTTCGAGTGACTGGATTATTAAGTGTTCCAGTGCACTCAACTTTGTATGGTATATATAATATATATTATGAAGTAACTTTATTAACTTTCATAGGCTCATAGGTCATAGGTGATAGTTTCATTCATAATTGGACGAAACTCTGTATTTAAAGAGGTTAATTATTATTATTCTTACCATAACTAGCACTGTTGGACATCAAAAAACCATTAAGTTAATTGAATTTAAAGCATGCAAAAGTGAAAGACAATAAAATGGTATACTATATAGACTTGTCATTATTTACCGAAAGTCTAATAATGGAATTAAATAAAAATCATAAAAATTTAGAAGTGAGAGTCTGTAACAGTAACAGTGACTAACACTAACAGAATAATTGATAAAATAGGTATATAGGGTGGGGGAATAAAAAAAATGTTTCTTGAAATGAGCCTGCTTGAGTGATCGTAAGCATCCTCACTGTTGTTGTAAAACAAAACCAAAAAAAACAAAAAGCAATAAAAAATTAAGACTGTCCATGGATTCGAACCGCTATCCATAAATGCACTCCGCTTAGATTTACCATTCGCTTGGAGAAGTTAATATACAATGGCGACATTTAAAAATTATAAGTAATTATCATATATTGAACACCAATCAATTTTTATGGCAGTGCTACTGTAAAATTTCATTAATCATGAAATTTTAATACGTATTAGCATGTAAATTACACATTTAGCCTAAATCGAGCGATGTTGTTGTTGAGCCTTCTCGTCCATGAGGGGCATCCACCGATCATCGTCGGCGTCTGCGATTCCTCCAAGGGCATAGGCCACCTACGAGAGACCTGCAGGCATCTCTATCCTGGGCCAGCTTCTCCAGGATCTTCCATTCATGGCCAATTCTCTTGATGTCTGCCTCCAATTCTCGGCGCCAAGTGTTTCTTGGACGGCCTCTTTTCCGCTTACCCTGTGGGTTCCATTTCAGGGCTTGCTTTGTTGTGGTAGAAGCAGGTTTTCTTAGTGTATGACCAATCCACCTCCACCGCTTCTGGAGAATCTCTTCCTCAATGGGCTTGTGTTTTGTCCGCTGCCACAGTTCCTGGTTGCTGATTTTGTCTTGCCAGTGAATTCTGAGAATCCTTCTTAGACAGTTGTTGATGAAGGACTGGATTCTGGTCAGGTTTACGGCCGTTGTTCTCCATTTCTCGGCTCCATATAGCAGCACAGGTTTTACCATAGCGTTAAAAATCCTTACTTTTAACTTGCTGCCTAAGTTGTTAGAGACCCAAACATTCTTGAGTTGCTGCAAGGCTGCTCTTGCTTTTCCGATCCTTATTTTGACGTCCGCATCTGTACCACCTTGTTTATCTACCACGCTGCCAAGGTAAACAAAACTGTCCACCTCCTCAAGGGCTTCTCCTTCAAGCATAATGGGTGATGTACTGGTGGCATTAACCTTGAGGATTTTACTCTTCCCTTTGTGAATGTTGAGACCCATGCTAGCAGAAGTGGCTGCGACAATGTTTGTTTTCTCCTGCATCTGTTGTTGGGTATGTGCAAGAAGGGCAAGATCATCAGCAAAGTCAAGATCATCCAGTTGATCCCACAAGGTCCATTGGATGCCATTCCTTTTCTGCTGTGTAGATGTTTTCATCACCCAGTCAATGGCTAACAGGAAGAGGAATGGTGACAGCAAGCAACCTTGTCTCACACCAGTCTTCACCTGGAAAGCATCTGTCACCTGCTGGCCATGGATAACTCGGCAGTTTATCCCTTCGTACATGTTTCTGATTATATCAGTTATCTTCTGTGGCACCCCGTAATGCCTTAGCAATCTCCACAGGCTTTGCCTGTCAACACTGTCGAAGGCTTTTTCATAGTCAACAAAGTTAACATAGAGCGGCGAGTTCCACTCTAGTGACTGCTCTAGAATGATGCGCAGTGTCGCTATCTGATCCGTGCAGGATCTGTTGTTGCGAAAGCCAGCTTGTTCGTCCCGCAACAGAGGGTCTACAGCGTTTTTCATCCTGTTAAGTAGTACACGGTTGAAAACCTTTCCTGGGATGGACAGCAGGGTGATCCCTCTGTAGTTCGAGCAGGAGCTTAAGTCTCCCTTCTTTTGGGATCTTGATAAGGTATCCCTCTTTCCAATCGGAAGGAACTTGCTCCTCTTCCCATATCTTCATAAACAGAGGGTGTAGCATTTCCACACTGGTTTCCAAGTCCGCCTTCAGTGCCTCTGCTGGGATGCCATCAGGTCCCGCAGCCTTTCCATTTCTGAGTTGTTTAATGGCCCTGCTAATCTCTTCTTTGGTGGGACTATTACAGTCAATTAGTAGGTCATTATCGGCTGGTTGGATATCTGGTGGATTCCTTGGTTCAGGCCTGTTTAGGAGCTCTTCAAAGTGCTCCTTCCATCTCCCTCTCTGTTGCTCCTCACTTGGTATGGTGTTTCCCATTTTGTCCTTCACTGGTCTCTCTACCTTGCTAAATTTCCCTGACAGCGTCTTAATGGTATCGAGCGATATCGACTATTATTGTGTATACGCCGGGCGCGTTTTAAAAAAAAACGACATCAGCTGCTAGAATACGCATGCGCGACGACCCGTGCGGATAATACTGGACATTATTCGCACGGTTTTTACAGTGCGAATAATCACTTCGTATATGTTATTGTTATATTTTTTAGCTATTATAATTATTATAGCATTAATTTGTAAGTTTTATTAATTTCTAAGGCTTTTTTCAGCCCTTAAAGCTACATAATCGGAGTGGGATACATCCATTTTGTTTATGTAGTACTCTACTTGCCGAGTTGTCACAGTAAGTTGCCAAATGGAAATTTCTCACTTACAAACAAACGAAATAAGAATCAAACATCTAGTAACGAAATAAAAAATGAAATTGTCTTTAAAATATTTATTTATCTTCTGAGAACATTAAAATAGATGAAAAATACCTTTTAAAAAACATTTTCAGTCAGTAAATTTATTTTAGCATGGGTATTTTAGCCAGGTAAAAAAAAATCTGGCTAGGTAAACAAAATGGACGTATCGTGACCAGATTATGTATTATATAGAGCCTTAGAAATTAAAAAGACTTACAAATTAGCGCTGTAATAGCTGAAATACAACATATAATAATGCATTTAATAAATTAAAAACATAAGTTCTCACGAAAAAATTAAATTTGGCTTTGAAATAATATATGTGTAGAAACTGCAGGATTACCGAATGATTCATGATTCGACATCTTACGTGCACAAAAATAATTTTAATGCTATACATAATATTATTATGTTCATTATTCTTGAATAGTGAGCATCGTCCTCTTGAGAAAAATACTAATAGGCTTTAATAGGGCATATGACATATGGGCATACAAATCCAAATTTATTATTTTGAAAATAATAATATTATTATTAATTATAATTGTGGAACTTAGACTTATGACTTATTACTTATTTCTTGTGTACTATTCTGAAGTATTCTCACCTTTGTCTCCCCAAACTTAGTATGTATCATATCATATATATTATTATTATACATTTTTAAAATTTTATTTCTTTGATTCTTCCTCAAAAAGTGTCTTTGTTCATATGATAATGCTCCTAAATAATAAAAATAAAATTGCCACCTGGTCCAGACTGCCCTGAATGCTCTCTTAGTTGTCTAAGTACACTTGAAAATTGTATGCATTCATTTAAATTACTAAAATAACTTGCACTCTTTAAACGATAATAATTCTACAAAAACTCTAATTTTATGTAAACCTAAAAACGGAATCGGTAATATTTTAATTTTTTTATAGTCTTGTGCAAATGAAGATTATTACTAGTACACATGAAACGAAGGAAAAAAAATGTTTTTTAAATAAAGAATCTCTTGAAAATCAACATTGAGGGTCTCTGAGCTTATGAAATAAAAAGGGCTCAATGCCTTATCAACTTTTGAGTGAGTGATTGCTTGGAAAAAAAATCATGCCCAAGATTAGCATCAGCCAACAGAATGAAAAGCAAAATGAACAGCTTTTTAAAACTGGTCGGGGTTTTTATTTATAGAGCGTGACAGAGTCAGTCTGCGCTGGACATCTTTATTAATTTTTTTGTTCAGTATTTTTTGGGGATACCAAACTTTTCAAACTCACTATAAATTTTAACTATCAAGTTACGCCAGTCCGTTAAAAATATATATAAGATAATTAATTCAATAATTAAAAAGGGATAAAAAAATATCTAAATTATTTGAAATTTTGTCTCATGCAATAGAACTCAATATTGTCTAAACAAATCTCTGTAAATGTATGTGGTTATTTTTTAAATCACTCACTAAAATTATTGTTTCTTAAAATTAGAGTATCAAAAGCTATGTCGGGATCTGGAAAACATCCAGCTAAAAATGAGGAAAACTTTAGTAAAGTCAAAGAAAAAATGCAGAAATTTTTTGGATTTGGAAAAACTTCAGCATCACATTCTGTTCCCAAAACGACATCGAGGGAAGTTGTTTTTACACATGAAATTCTGAAGGTAACAGTGATCATATTACTAAAACATTATTGAATATCATTATTTCTTTTATTTCTTGGCATTTTGACATTGAATATTGGAGTTCAAATATTTTTAATGTGTTCCAAAATATTGTGTTTAATAGAAATATTATTGGTGTTATATATAAAAGATACTAAAAAATGTTTCTATTATTAGTACAGTGATCATCTTCTATAAAAGGACTACATAACGTTGCTCCTGATGTTGTCACTGCCTTTTTAAAATTTCTGTAACCAACTTGAGTTTTAGTTATACAGTCAAAGTTTTTTGCAGAGAGTTTTGTTCTTTTGTGGCTTAGTTCTAGAGAGCATTATTCTTATTAGGTGCTCTGCTCTAGCTCTGATCTAGCCCATGACATGATTCATAGTGAATTCAAGAGCTTTCACTCTGTGACATTTCAGCAATTCTATGCTATGAGGCAGAATATAAACAAGTCACAGCATTATACTTGCTTGTCAGCTAAACCTATAACAAATAAATAGGGACTTGGCAATACTATTTTGCTTATTTAGATTTATTTCAGGCTAGCTTGTTAACATTATCAGATCCTTTACCATGATAGATGCAAATGCTTTTTGTGATTCTTATTTCAAGGAGATAGGACCAGAAAGCCCGGCAAATAACAGAATTCGCACCATTCGTGAACTTTGTGAAGTAGTGAAACACAAGCAGCTTGAAGATGTAATTACAAGAAGACTCTTACAAAAATGAACACTATAATCTAAGTATTAGAAAAAAACATGCAAAATTGATGAATGTTATTTATTGTAAAAATAATTTTTAATACTTGTTACAGCTATACATCAACCAACATTTTTATAATCAAAGTAATAAGAATAACTTTAAAATAAAAATAACTTTAAAATAAAAATAACTTAGGTATTGTCAATCTGATATGACCTCTCCTAAAACCAATGAACTTTCCTATTGCCACCTTTAGAAGTGACTTTTAATTAGAAATTTAACTTAATAAATTTTTGTTTGTTGTTGCTTTCATCAATTTTTTAATAAAGCTGGCAAAAAAAAATCACGTGTATAGAGTGTTTGGGGCCGTCCATAAATGACATCACACGATTTTGGCCGATTTTTTGACCCCCTCCCCCCCCCTCGTCACGCGTCATCACAAAAAGTTAGACCCCCCCCTCTAAAAATACGTCACAAAGCTTTGACAAAAAAAAACAACAAAAAACCCCAACAACCTTATTTTCTATTTGAAAATAAGTATTTTCAAATCACTTTTATTGTCTTTTAAGTATTTATTATTTATTTAGTGAAGGTCTACATTGTAATATGATAACCTGCGTGAAGCATTTTTTAAAAACGTTTAACCGGCCTTCAGAAAGCGAACTGGTTTGTAACAGAATTCTAATTCAATAAAGTTAGCTAACTTTATTGAATTAGAATTCTGTTACAAACCATTGTGAGTTTTATTAAATGAAAATAAGTTGTCATTAGCAACTACAGTTAGAAGTTATAAATTTGGTCTGTACAGAATATTACACAAGACTAAGACATGCCTCATATTTAAACTTGAATTAATACTTTGCTATTGATTTTCATATTTTTATACTTTTAAAAAAACAAAAAACAATTACTTTCTTTCTAGCATGCTGTTGAAGCTCTGTGGTGCCAAATTAGTGACCTACTTAACACACATGTTTTGCCAGAGAATCGCCAGTTGGCTCTTCATTTTCTTCTTTGTTTGCTGGAAGGACAGGTGAGCTATACACATTCTAGTAAACTGTTTTATGATATGAGGTTCTCTTCTTATAAAGATGCAAAAAATACCAAGTTTATTGTTGTTTGCACTGCTAAAGTCAGTATCTGTAATCAAGGAACTTACTTTCTGGTTAGTAATTGATGGATAACATTGTGCACATTATTATCAGCTTAAAGAAAATTCACCAACTTTTTAATCATTTATGCATGTCAATATTTGGAATTGAAAAAACTGAACCAAAAGTTTTAAAAAAATATAAAAGCAAGAAAAATCTTCTTGAAAAAATAAAATACAAAATACACAAACAAATTGTGCACTGAAAACAATAAATTTGAGCTTTATTTTTAAACTAACACGACAGTAGACGTTTTGGCTTATGTCTTCATCAGTAAAATAACATAAAATATGTTCTTACATAAGTAATATTAAATTCTTAAAACATATTATATTATAAAATATTTATGTAAAATAAAAAGAAAGGAAAAACAAAAACAAACAAGGACACAGGATATAGGAAAAAGGAGGAAGCATCTAAAGTTTCATTGAAAACCACAACGGGAACAAGATTCTGCAGTTAGGTAAATTATGAATTTGGTTAATTCCATATGGAATAATAAAATAAATACAGCTCAAATTTATTGTTTTCATTGCACAATTTGTTTGTGTATTTTGTATTTTATTTAAAATCTTTATTGCAGTCCCATTCTATATGACTGAAAAAATGAGCAATGGAAAATAATAATTATTTTTAACCTCTTCATAATTTTATTGTTGGTTTATAAAACTTGAATACAAATGAATAGTCTCCCATTCGCTGTGCACACATTTTAGCAACCTACTGCTATATGGTATTTTTATGGATGATTGATAAGCTATACTGATTCAAAATCAATCCCTAATTAAGTCTCTGAGAGACTTCTTTTAATGGAGTAACATCTTTTTTTTTGGGGTTCAACTCATCACACCAATTGTTAAGTCAATGCATAGCACATTCACTTTTACTTTTACAAATGTAAAATAAACAAAAACAACTCTTATGCTTGGTGCTTGCTTGGCTTCTAGATTTAGCAATGTAATGGTTACAACTGTTAACATTAGATTTAATTATGCACTTATTCCATCATTATAAATGATACTTTCTTTTAAAATCCCAGTTGCCTTACATGACCATTGCCAGAGGACATTTCTTCAGGGTTATCGAAGGCTTAACAGATCCATCAGATATCCATTACAGGTGAGTAGATATTGCTCATGTATCCAGTGTGTGTTAGTAGATATATATCAGATATATCCATTATAGGTGAGAAGAGATCTTTCAAATACCCATCTCAGGCAAGCAGAGATATTGAAATAAATACTGTATCATCTTTACAAGATTTATCTTAAACTATTTCAGTGGCAACTGTCAACAGTTGTCTGAAACAGGGTCAAACCTGACTCGCCTATATGAGAATAAAACTCGGAAGAAAAATAATGCTATAGAGCTTAAATCTGGTTATTGTTACAGTTTCTATTAAGGTTGTTAAGCCCGCTTGTTTTTGAGGACTGGTTAACCATTTTAAAAAAAAGGTTAACCAGTTTACTGTCCATTAGCGGTTGCAAGATATTTTTCCTTTAGTTTTCAAAACCCACAAGAGAATGTAATGACTTTAGCAAGACCAGCCCAACCTCATCCCATGTCATCCATCTGAGATCAGCCCAACCTCATCCCATGTCATCCGTCTGAGACCAGCCCAACCTCATCCCATGTCATCCGTCTGAGACATGCCCAACCTCATCCCATGTCATCCGTCTGAGACATGCCCAACCTCATCCCATGTCATCCGTCTGAGACCAGCCCAACCTCATCCCATGTCATCTGTCTGAGATCAGCCCAACCTCATCCCAGGTCATCTGTCTGAGAGCAGCCCAACCTCATCCCATGTCATCCGTCTGAGAGCAGCCCAACCTCATCCCATGTCATCCGTCTGAGACCAGCCCAACCTCATCCCATGTCATCTGTCTGAGATCAGCCCAACCTCATCCCAGGTCATCTGTCTGAGAGCAGCCCAACCTCATCCCATGTCATCCGTCTGAGAGCAGCCCAACCTCATCCCATGTCATCCGTCTGAGAGCAGCCCAACCTCATCCCATGTCATCCGTCTGAGAGCAGCCCAACCTCATCCCATGTCATCCGTCTGAGAGCAGCCCAACCTCATCCCATGTCATCTGACTGAGACCAGCCCAACCTGATCCCATGTCATCCGTCTGAGACCACCCAAACCAAAATGGTGTCATGTGGCTAGTGGGTAGTTCTCTTGTGTGGTGCCCGTCAATTCCATCAAATCAATTTTTTTAAAAAAAATTGTTAGTCAAACTAAGATGTAAACATAGATGATAAGTTAACTTGTGTTTCAAATGAAATTTTATGGGTTTTTACGATTTGATACACACAAAAAGTAAACTCTGGCTAATACAGAAAATTTGAAGTTATGGTTAACTTCCAGATAAAACTGGACCGGTCTGGCTCTTAGGGCCAGTTAACCATTAACAACCTTTGTTTCTATAAATATGTTGTATGTTGCAGGTTGGAGCTGTTCAAAACCCTGAGTGAATGTGGCAAAAACTTGTTGTACTTTGAAGACAAAATTGGTGAGGATAAAAATTGTTAACTTTTGTTGTGGTGAGATTAATGTTTACTGTAACCTAATTGTATTAGAATAATGTGGAGGACCTGGGTTCAAATAATTGAGAACTTCGGGTTGAAATATTTGTTTTAAGTATGCGAGATGCAAGAGTCAATTAGTACGAAGGTAAACAAAAGGCGCCTTTAATGCTAACAATTATTCTCTTTTATTAGGCATCACTCCTGGTTACTACACTCCCTCTCTCTCTACGACTCTCTCTCTCACTGCCTGTGGTTTTCGCCTGTGTTTGGGTTAGTCTCTCGTTGTCCGTCCTCTCAACCCTGGGGTGGGTGACTCTGTCTTGTCTCCTACCATCCTCTCCTTATATTGCTGGCCAAAGGTATGTGGTTGACACTCAAGAATGCCCCCTTGGTGTGAGCAATAAAATGTTCAGTCTTTCATTCCCTTACCCGTGTCCAATGATTAGCTACTAATGTTTCCCCCTTAGTTTCTAATGTTCCCCCTTCCTATAGTTCCGTCCAAAGACACTAAAAATTTCGCTTCTAGTTTCGAACAATAACATGATTGTTCTACGCTACCTCATTCACATTCCAGGTACAGCCCCATCGCTCTACCTACCATCAGCTCCCCTCTCAAATATTTCAATCCAGGTTCTCAATTATAGTTTCAACCCAGTTCCTCCACATAATTAGAAGAGTGTATTAGCGATGATATGAATGTTAACTATAAAGTTGAACTCAAGAGGATAAGAATGTAAACACTAAATTTTTTCAATTATTTGAGAAATGCATTTAATGTAAACATCAACCATAGTGTATGGGGAGAAAATTTGTAATCCTCCTATTTCTTATTTATTTCCATTAGCGATAGTACTTTAGTCTACAAATATGAGAACCTTTATGTGATGTGGATATTTCAATTTGTAGGTGTGTTTTTACTTTAGTCTACAACAGGCAGTGGCATAGCTAGGGGGGTGCAAGCTGTGAGTGGTCCTTCAGCAAACTGAAGTTTATTTTTTTCTTAGTTACATGCTTCAAGGGGAAAAGATCATCTGAGTGATCTTGCGCTCCTTAGCATGGAAAGAGAAACACATAAGAATATTAATTTTGACAACGTGATTGAAGAGTTTACGACAGTCAAATCAAGGAGGATCAATTTGTTGTAGACTATGTCTATTCCATTCATTTATAATTAGTAGAAAATATATATATACTGTATATATTTATTTTTTTTCAAATAAATTGTTTACAATTGTAAAGAGAATTAATAGTCTGAATTATATTTCATTAAAATACCAGATGTTTCGAACCATATAAACCGTAAAAGTTCAACATTTTCTTGGGGGCTTAGTGAGCCCCCAGAATCTGTCAGACCGAGAAGGGGCGCAGACTTTTTGTCATGTCCCCAGGCGCAGATGACCCTAGCTACGCCACTGACAACAGGGGCAGGCGAACTTTTTTGCCCGTTACACCAAAATTTAAATTATATGTTGACTTTACCCCCAAAGACGTGGATTCTAATGGATTTTATATGTCCCAATTGATTCTGCATTACTTCCAAGAATTCCCTTTTTACCCCAAATGGGGTAATTTACCCCTGTTCGCCTATCCCTGGTCTACAAATATGAGAACCTTTTATGTCATGTGCATATTTCAATTTGTAGGTGTGTTTTTACTACACTTGATGCCTGATGTTTTGAGTGCAGGGCTGGTTGCGTCATTCCTGCCTGTCATTCTAAATGTCATCAAGTATAACGCTGCCTACCTGGATGAAGATGTCATGTCAGGACTTGTACAGTAAGTAGATTTTAAAAAAACATCTGTATTTTAAAGTCTAACATCAGTTCAGCTATCTACCAGTTATGCATATTTTACACATCTGACCTAAGATTTCAAATCTAATTTCAAATAGGATATTAAATAGGATATCAAATAGGATATCAAATAGGATATTAAATAGGATATTAAATACCATGTACTTGTTTTGTTGCCAATTGTCTTTTAATTGTTGAAAAATTACTTCCAGACAAACTTGCATGATTCCAAACAAAACTCTCTTAGATGATGAAATTACGGTAAGTACCGTTTTCAGGGACACTCCAGGTTTTGTTTTTCTAGTTCAAACCTTTAAACCAAAGAAATGAATTTGTGAATGGAAATCAGATTAAATTGGGGCTACAGTAGAACCCACTTAACTCGAGCCCGGTTAACTCGTCAGCTCTATTAAGTCGTTTTTTATTTAATTCGATTATTTTAAGTCGCCGAACCCTAATACCTCGAGCACAAAAGAGGGCTAAATTTGCCACTTAGCGTTGGTTATCTAGATCCCATGACCAATCGCCAGCTTTTGAAAATTTTAGATGTGATTTTGTATAACCAAGGGAAGGCATCGAATTTCTGCCTTGCTAGGTCTGCTGGTGATGTCACAGCCCGCTTGCGTTCAGCTCTCAGCGCTGAGTTATGACTTACTTCTGGTAATATACCAATCGCCAGCTTTTGAAAATGTTAGTTATCGTTGCCACTCACCATCTCGCTACTGTATTTTCGCGCGCGTCTTATAAAAAGTTTTACGATTGGTTACGTTTATGCTAGCTAACCAATAAAATTGATCGTTCAATAACAATTCACGCGGCTTTAACGTTGTTCACATTTTAACATCGCCGCACTTTGTGTTAGTTCTTGTACTATGCTTCGTCAGCTAAGAGAGTTTTTTTAAAAAAATCGTTCACTAGCCGTACTCATTTTTTAAAGCAAATATCAGTTTTGATATTAATGTGGTAATCTTACGTCAAATGCCTTTAACTTGCAGGAAAACTGTCACTAAAAGACCGAACTCAAATTTGAGGACCAATTAATCGCCAGGTATCTTTGCTATGTCTTTCTAATGACTCACGTAATATAAATTGTAACAATAACAGGCGCTGCCTTGACTTTGACCTTGTTCATATCATACGCGCACTGTGTGTTAGCTCTCGTACAGTGCCTCAACAACAAAGTAAAGTAAAAAAATTTTTAAAAAAATCTATCCTCAACCGCAGGCGAACTAAATTAATAGTGATGAAGTGTATATTATCTATAGACCGGAATAGTAAGAAAAGGCTTTGATGTCACGGTCGCTCGCGTTTTGGTTCTGGTATTCTGCCGTAACACAACAAAATATTAACTCCGCGTTATAAGTTTTATACCGAAGTTACGGCTAACCGGTTAACTGTTAACAATCTTATCACGTACATAAAGAAATTTCAAGCACATGTTAATATTTTGTCGCCATATTGGTTTTCGTTTAACTCGATGATCGGTTATCTCGGCGCCATTTTTCATACCCCAAGGCCGTCGACTTAACCGGGTTCCACTGTATTTTAAGCAATTGGGAACATAGAAATGATTAAATGTACAACAAATTTTTCACCAAGGAGTGAATTTACCTTGTTATTTTTGCCTGACAATTGGAAAGTTCTGATATTTTTAGACTTAACTTGTTACCTTTAAGATTATCATGTCAGAAATCTTTTTTGATCACAAGACTGGACAGGATGAAAATGGTGATAAAAATCTCAAAAATATTAAAAAAAACTTAATGTCAATAGTTTTTTTAAATGATCATTTTTTAAAATAATTCTCTTGTGTTTTCAATTGATGACAAGGGGCAGCACTTCTTCTTTGAGTATTTTCCCATTGCGCCCCAAAAAATGTTGTCATCACACCAGCTTTAAATGACTCCATGATTTTTGTTAAAATCCCCCAGAAATGTCTTCAAGTACTGGATGCTGTCATCTGTTACAGTTACCTCCCTTCTACCTCTCTCTATTATTTTGTTGCTGCTCTCTGTCACACTGTAGACAAAGCCCCTTACAGTGAGAAATCCTGGGAGGTGAGTTTCTAACATCTCAGTAGCTTACTCTTGGCATATCTCTAACAGCATTAATACCCAAGTATTTTTTTTAAAACAATTTTCTTTGCAATGAATGAAACATCCCTTATGTTGTTATTTCAATCTAAAATAGCCTTTTTATGAATAAGTCTAACATTATTCCAGCTCTGAATCATATTTACATTAATTTCTACATTATCTACAAATTTGTGGTAAAAAATGTATTTTGTCAAGGTCATACATTTCTGTATGTGGTTAAAACTATTCTTTATGTGCTGATTGTATGTGTGACATGTTTCAGTTGATGAGAAAACTATTCTTTATGTGCTGATTGTATGTGTGACATGTTTCAGTTGATGAGAAAACTATTCTTTATGTGCTGATTGTATGTGTGACATGTTTCAGTTGATGTTAAAACTATTCTTTATGTGCTGATTGTATGTGTGACATGTTTCAGTTGATGTTAAAACTATTCTTTATGTGCTGATTGTATGTGTGACATGTTTCAGTTGATGTCAAAACTATTCTTTATGTGCTGATTGTATGTGTGACATGTTTCAGTTGATGAGAAAACTACTGGGAACTTACTTAGGACACAGTGCAATATTGACCATGTGCTCCATATTACAAAGCAAGTAAGAGAGGATCAACTTTGGATGTTTTATGTTTTAGATCTTAATCTTCCACTATGGCTTATAATCATTTAGTACAGTCTTATCCTAAATATTGCAAGTCAAAAGTCATTCCATTAAATTGCCAAAAACTATGTTCATTTATGTTACTGCAATGTCGTTATAAAACTATGTTCATTTATGTTACTGCAATGTCGTTATAAAACTATGTTCATTTATGTTACTGCAATATTGTTATAAAACTATGTTCATTTATGTTACTGCAATGTTGTTATAAAACTATGTTCATTTATGTTACTGCAATGTTGTTATAAAACTATGTTCATTTATGTTACTGCAATGTTGTTATAAAACTATGTTCATTTATGTTACTGCAATGTTGTTATAAAACTATGTTCATTTATGTTACTGCAATGTTGTTATAAGCATCCTCTCCAAAGAATTAGGTCGGCTTACTTTCCACTCTGTTTATCTTCCTCAGGAAACAACCGGTTGATGTCTTACTTTTAAGAGGTGCAATTTTCTTTACTGGCATGGCTCTTTGGGGCTCCCGGCGTGTGCCCACACTCAAGTACACACATGCTTCAATACTGCCGTCATTCTCACAGGTCAGAATATAAATCTTGGACTATATTGATTGCCTTGAAATATCATTTTAGGCAGGAGTGGGCAAACTTTGCCCCATTGATGTGTCAGAGTTTGGTGCAAGGCTAATTTCAAAATAAGAACTGCAGCTCTGCCTTAAATAATAAGTGATATCAATACAAATAAGAACTGCAGCTCTGCCTTAAATAATAAGTGATATCAACACAAAATAAGAACTGCAGCTCTGCCTTAAATAATAAGTGATATCAACACAAAATAAGAACTGCAGCTCTGCCTTAAATACACTTAACTCAAACCGGTTAACTCACCAGCTCTATTAAGTCGACGTTTTTTTTGGAACCGGCAAATTCTCTCTTTGTCTTTGCATTTTTCCAGCGGTTAATTCGATTTTTTAAAGTCGCCGAGCCCTAATATTTCGAGCACAAAAGAGTGCCAAATTTGCCACTTAGTGTTGGTTATCTCGATCCCCATGACCAATTGTCAGCTTTTGAAAATGTTAGATGTGATTTTTTATAACCAAGTGAAGGCATAAAATTTCGGCCTCGCTGGTGACGTCACAGCTCGCTTGCTCACAGCGCTGTGTTACTAACTTAAATCGCCAGCTTTTGAAAATGTTATTATCGATAGGGCTGAACCGATCGGTTCGGCTACTCGGCATCGGCCGATTTTCGTATACTCGGAGATACTCGGCAATCGGACGCGTAAGTGATGCCGAGTATTAGGTAATTGCTCCAATAGCAAAGATGCACGCAGAATCGCATGTCTAAAACATTTCGTTTCGTATGGAATAACAAAATGTACCGTGTGCAGACTTGTTGTCATTGGCAACCATTCATCCTTCGACCTCATTTTGACTCTATTACTACTGCTTTGTATTCATTGTTTCATTCATAAGAAGTGGCCGTGTGCAAAAGCCATTTAACTATTGGTTAGAATTAATTTAAATGTATCAAAGTTGAAGGTTCAAAAGGAGTTCCTAATTTATTTTTGTACACTTTTATAGAGAAGAGTTCGCTTTGTTATGAGTCATATATAGGTCATGATAAACAAATAACGGCAACGCCTTTGTGTAAAAAAAACAACTCGAAAATCATGTGCATGTACATTCTCATTTATTAACGCTAGTGATGGGACGAAAAATCATAGGGTGCTTACTGTAAACAAGGCTCCCCAGATTTTAAAATATATAATATAACAGACTACAGTCAGTTTACCCACCCCCACTCTCAATCTTCCACACCATTGTTGTTGGTTAGTCCGATTAGCACTCAAGTTTAAAAACCGAAGGAATTCCGAGTCCATTGTAAGCTGAGGGGACGGACGGGGTGGCTTTGTGTAGCTTGTAAGGAAAGTCACAAGCGGACCCTGCTCGCGCACGCGCGCGCGCACAAGGTGTGTCGGGAAGGACTAGATGAATTGCTTATACATGTAGTTATGTACTAGGGAAAAAAAACTGCGCTAACGCAATAAAGGGTTATTTTTAAACTTAAACGGTCCTTAAAAACGAACGGTCTTAATAACCTTAGGAAAGAGTGAAGAAATGGGGTCCCGATATTCCCATACGATTCCGATTAATCGTCCCATCACTAATTAACGCACATCATGTATATAATTATAAAGAAATTTCAAGCGCATGTTAATATTTTGCCGCCATATTGGTTTTCGTTTAACTCGGTGATCGGTTATCTCGGCGCCATTTTTCATACCCCGAGGCCGTCAACTTAAGCGGACCCCACTGTAATATGTGATATCAACACAAAATAAGAACTGCAGCTCTGCCTTAAATAACAAGTGATATCAATGCAAACACAAACTTTTCCATTAAATTTTAATTTTTTACAATGCATGTGTTAGTAATGTCTACTGATACCATTGCAACATTATTACACTTGATTTGACATTTCTGAACACACTTGTTAAAACTGGGCCTGAGATAACAAGGTGAAATTCTAAGAATGGCAAGAAAAATTTGATTTAGTCAACACATACCTGTTTTTGGATTTATTAATTAAAAAGCATGAAAACGTGCCTATTTACAATTCAAAAGAAGGAAGACTAAATTTTATTAAATTCCCAAATTTTATCACAATGTTATATGTAATAAAATTCTGTCAGTGGAACTGACTTCAGTGAATTACTTCTCCCTGAGTAAACCGTTAACCCAAGAATTTAGCATCACTTACTTTACAAAACAAAGATTGTTTGCAACAAATTTATGACAAATACTTCTTAGAGACAAAACAATCATTCAAAAAAATCTCCCAAAAATAATGATTGTGAAAAAATATGCGGGTAACCTGTTATAATGAAGAGTTTTCTTGAGGGCCCACAAGAAATTGTCTGCTGGGCTGCATGGGGTCCAACAGCCATTGTTATCACACTTCTAGGTAACAGGGCTTTGATTTGAAACATAATTTAAATCTAATTTTATTTGGTCCAGTTTTTCTAATCTTGGACTACTCCACCTCAATGCAGGCTTTGAACCATGAAAACAACATAGTGGCCTATGAGATTGTGCTGAGTCTGCAGCGACTCGTACACAAGTATGGCAAGGACCTGGAGCATGTCACCTGGAATATTATCCTGGACATATTGGAAAAGCTGCTCAACCAAATCGACGTATGTTTTAGTACACTGATTAACAAGATTTCCATTGAGTTATTAATTTTGTTTTGACCTAGTCATGTGCAACCTAGCTTCTCCTTATTAAATTAGGACAATAGTAAAATTATTTGTTAATATTAGGGCTGCGGAAATTAACGATCGTTTAATCATTTAAAATTTTAATCGAGTACAATTAATTTGATCTATTAAAATTCAATTAAAATTTAAGAAAATATATCTAATTTTTTGTTTTCCAATAAATAATATAAATAGTCCAAGTCACTCACTCACTTCTTGGATGTGGAATGCTGAGGAACGATGTACAACAGTCTATAGCAGTTAAAAAATCGTGTGGTGATTAGCACCGTAAAAAAGTTTTATATGAGTCATTGTTTGATCTTATATTTTAAAATACAAGGTGTGCATGGGTGCGCAAAATAATTATAAATTAAAGATGCGCTGTAAAAAAAATATATGACGTCATTGTTTTAGCTCATATTTTAATTTTGGAAAAGAGAACAATGTAAAAAGAGTATTTGATGATGGTTAATTATAAAATATTTTGTGTACATTCCAGGAATTGTAATATTTCGTATTTATCAAACAAGGATAAGTTACTTGGGCTTTTGACAAAAAAACAAAGTGGGCGCCTTAGGCTCCCTACAACCCCTATTATAAAATACTTTGTGTACATTTCAGAAAGTTTAATATTTCGTATGTATTAAACATGGATAAGTTAGTTGGGCTTTTGAAAAAGGTAGGCGCCCTAAAAAAAGCGGGCGCCACAGCACCGCAGCACAACCTAGTTTATTAATAATTACATATTTTTTTACTTATATACTTTCCCTCGTTTTTTTATTATTTATTTAGTCGTGCATAATTAAACAAAAAGGTTTTTCTTCTTTATTTCTTGCGTAGCAGAACGAATTTGCTGTGTTACGTCACAAAATTTGGGAGCCATGGAATTACCGCGACTTAACCAATTTCGAGAATTAATGAATCGCAACTTAACAGGATCTATATATGCGTTATAAAAATATAATTAATCAAAATTAATCAATTAAATTTTCCTGATTAATTGAACAAATTTTTTTTAATCAGTACCAGCCCTAGTTAATATATGTAAATGTTTAAACTGTAAATGTATGACATAATTATTTTTTCAATCAATTTTATTTGAATCAGTAAGGGAATCTTTTCTTATAATCCATAGAATGGTTTTATCTGACTCAGCTTGATTATAAATGTGGTCAACCTTGCTCATAATTCTGTTAAGAGACGATTCATATCTTAAGAAATTACTAACCATTTCTAAAACCATTTCCATTGATGAGAGATCTGTGTTAAAAATTGATTATGGTATGAATCAATACTTGAGCCATCTTTTTACACTACATCTCAGCATAGAATAAGTTTTTGTTTCAATTTAGCTAAAAATTTAGGAATTTACAAAGTGAAATCAGAAAATCAAACGGATAAATACTTTAATTTCTACCTTGACTTTTTATTTCATAGAAATGTGACTTTGACAAAAAAGTGTCTTCAGAAACTCATCAAGTGATAACCACTATTGAAATACTCAACACTTCCAGACAGTTCTTTGGGCCAACAGCTCGTCTCTTTAAAATTGTGGAAATGTGTGCAAGCAAACGACCAGTAAGTTATTTACAATATTTGATCTTAACTAGTGTGCTTATTGAACATTGGCTAGGGGATACGGTGGTCGAGTGGTAGCGCGCTCGACTGGCGTACCGATGGTCATGGGTTCGAATCCATGGGAAGCCATGGATTTGTTCCCGGGGCCTAGGGCGTCCCCGAGTCCACCCAGCTTCGAGTGGGTACCTAACGCATAGTTAGGGAAAATAAAAGGCGGCTGGGTAATGCGTGGAACCCTTATAGCCGTGGCATGTGAACGCTGCATCACTTGCCAAAATCAACTGCTGCCTTGCAGATGGTCTTGGCTGACCAAAGGCTATGGAAGCACATCCAGAAAAAACAGCAGGCTGAAGTCGGAGACCACGGGCCAATTGGCGCAAAACTCGTCGGCACGCAATACTCAAATTGAGAACGAAGAAGAAGAAGAAGAAGAACATTGGCTGTAAATACTTTTATACAATAAAAAAAAGCAATGACCTTGTTAATGTCACACTTAAAATGTGTGGTTCAGGCATTCTCTACAATCATTTTAATCAAGGTGAGTGGTCCAGGCATTCTTTACAATTATTTTAATAAAAATGTGTGGTCCAGGCATTCTCTACAATCATTTTAATCAAGGTGTGTGGTCCATACATTCTTTCCAATCATTTTAATCAAAGTGTGTGGTTCAAGGCATTCTCTACAATCATTTTAATCAAAGTGTGAAATATGCAATACACATTGTTTACATTTGGACTTTACACTTTGCCTGTAACAAATACACAAGGTATAATTAATACTAATCTAATGAATACCACAAAAACTCTGTTAATATATTCGGACTTAGCTAAGTCGAACTTCCCTAAGTCGAAAACCTCCCTATATAGAATTAATTGTTAGGTCCCGGCCAAATTCTATAAGACTAATGTATTTTAGATCTTCTTAACTCGAAGATTTTGTGGCTTCCAACCTCCCTTAGTTGAATTTTCCAATGCGTTTGGGTTATTATTCTGGGGCGAAATTTCAGAACACGAGTTCCGTAGAGCCACATAAACGTCTATTTTGAGACAAAAAAATGACCCTAAACAAGAAAAAGGAGTGGCTGGAAGAAGGTTAACTAATCCGCGTCCTTTGCTGTACGCTGTGACTCTTTTTAATAAGAAAAATCTTACTCTCCCCATCCCACTGTGGAAGGAGTAAAGTGTGGGGGGGGGGTTTCTCAGTGGTGTCAGTATGTCAAAGCCAAGTTGGGCTCCTTTCATATGGAACATCAGACACCGCCTCTCTTTCCTGTCAAGCCTTCTTGTCGAGAGGGCTGTCCCGTTCAACATTGTCCTTGATTAATCTGCGCCTATTACGCCATTTTCCCTAACTCGAAAACTCCGTAGGTCGATTTTTTTTTCCGGGTCCCTTTGAGTTCGACTTAGAGAGGTCCGACTTTAGTTGAAAAACACAAATGTTAATGTTAACAATTAATTTTTAAAAAACGTAAAAAGACAAGTTTTTGACTATAAATCCTTTATGTACCAGACATAACTAAAAGAATGTTCATTATAATACGCAGCGCAAGACCATCCAAAAATACAAAATTGCAGTTGTGTCGTAAAACATGTTTAATATAATGCGCACCGATCAGGAATATGTTTATAAAAAGTGTTGTCAATAAAATACGCACCTTATTGCGCGACAGAAAGGTTGTTCAATATAATACGCACCGCGAGACTCTATCTCAAAAATTGACATGATACATAGGAATAAATAAAATAATCTAAAAATGCAATAATTTAATTACAGTACATGTGATTGATCTGTAATTTTGATACATTGTTTTTATCATCGGCACGAAACTGCCTGCAAAATTTCAGCTCGCTAGCTTACGAGGAAGTGGGTTAAAAATCGATTCAAAGTTTTGGCGACAAGCAAGCAAGGGCTCAGACACCACGAGTTAATATAAAGGATTTAAAAATAGGTTTAATGGATTAAAATATTTTGGGACCAATAATTACTTCATACATCTTACTAATGCACATAAGCATACGTTCATGCCATATGAAGATCTAAATCAAATCTAATTTTATCTCCACCTTATTTTGTTATACATCATTTTGTAATTCTCCAGTAATTCTACTTAATCCACACTATGGCCATTTGTAGACATAAAATATACTTCATGTTTATAACTTCTAGTAGCATTATTTTGTTACCAAATTTAGCTTCGGTAATGATTTTGTGTTTGTACTGAAGTACCCTTGAAGCTTTAGAAGCAATAATCTTCTGTAATAGATAAGATTTGTGTAAGTTAGCTAAGATTGCCTACCTTCCACAGACCAGCTCAGTGTGTGCCCTCATTGACTATCATCACTCACACTTCATTCATCCCGGCCAAGAAAACTGGATAGAAACTCTACACAGTTTAATGGAGAAATATTTTAAGTGAGTTGTGTAGGAAAGGAACTTGTATAATCCAATGAAGGAGTTATTGTGTTATGTAAATATGAACTTGTATAATCCAATGAAGGAGTTATTGTGTTATGTAAATATGAACTTGTATAATCCAATGAAGGAGTTATTGTGTTATGTAAATATGAACTTGTATAATCCAATGAAGGAGTTATTGTGTTATGTAAATATGAACTTGTATAATCCAATGGAGTTATTGTGTTATGTAAATATGAACTTGTATAATACAATGAAGGAGTTATTGTGTTATGTAAATTTGCTCTCAAACTCAATAGTGTCTGTTTCTCATTGAGACAATCCATTCGGTTGTAAATAAATTTTTGAGTCCAGCGTGTGGATTTTCATGTAAGCATTAAAACACCAGATTATTTTCATAATTTAAATACACATTTGCTTAAAATCTTATTATTGTGACATAATTTCATAGATTATTTGTTTGTATCCATGAAAGAGGCCAGACAAGAACTGAAGTGAGGAAAAAGGCACTAGATGTTTTGTCCCTTGTTCTCAGCATCAACACACATGTCTATGAGGTAGGGGCAAATTATTTCTTTGATACAAAGTTTTCCACTAGTATTTTTTAAAATTTGATACCAAAGGGCATCATCTAGTCCAACGGTGGCCAAGGCGAGCCGCATGCGGCTCTTCTGTGTTTACTTTGCGGCTCACGAACAATTGATCAAATTAAAAATTTTCGTTTGAAATACATGCTGTGAAATACATATAAGAAGAAATATCTGTCTACGGGAAATAAAATACGGTCCCAAACTTTTTTTCCCTGAACATGAAACAAAAATCTATTAACACTAAAAGATTTAGGTTCTTTGAATGAATCAAGCAAAACATGACCGCACCCCAGAGAATTAAAAGGGGTCTGTATTTTGTGTTATTAATAACACCACTGCTTTTATTTTATGACAGGACGCTAACTTCGCTTTGAAAAACACCATATTTTTTAGTTACCCCCACCATACTTAAAAAAGACATGATCTATTATTGGGTTTTAACAAAAATAATATTCAGCCATTCAATGCTTTTCACTGTAATAACAAAGATAAATGAACGTTTAAAAAAAATCTGGACAGAAACAAATGGCTGAAAATATTTTTGGCTTATTTAAATTTGAAAAGTTGAAGGGAGCGATTGGTTTGTAAGTGGTTGGTGATGTAAACTGTTATATTTCTTGTTCCCGTTTCGATAAGAATCCACAATATATGGCAACAAGTTGCAGGAGACGAAAATATAAAGAAGAAAATAGAAGCTTTCTACCAGAATGGGAAGAGGATTTTGCATTTATTGATAAAGAAGGTTCGCAGGTCCGTGTGCAAAGTAAAAAAAACTTGTGTGCAAAGTTGCACAACATCCATTTTTTGTGCAATATTTTACTAAATGTTGCTGCGCGGTGATTCTAAATTGCTGCGCGGCGTATGTCAGATATCTGCGCAGCGGCGCAGCTTAAAAGGAACATTGGTGGGGATGTAAGTGATAATGTCTCAATGTGGCGTTCAAAATTTTTGAATATTAATAAAATGGCTCTCAGTTACTACAGATCTGGCCACCCCTGATCTAGTCATTTGATAAAAGTTAAGTGAAAATATTTGTTTTCCAACTCTTGGTTTTCTAAAAGATTAAATGTTACTGTATTTTGAAATGTAACTTTTGTAAATATACATAGAAATGTTTAGTGTTTCCTTTTTTTTTAACAAGACTACAGGACTATTGAGATGTAATTGTTTTGTTGACCGCAAAGAGCTCATGGACTGTGTTGTGATGTTATTGTTTTGTTGACCAGAAAGAGCTCATCGACTGTGTTGTGATGTTATTGTTTTGTTGACCAGAAAGAGCTCATCGACTGTGTTGTGATGTTATTGTTTTGTTGACCAGACAGAGCTCATCGACTGTGTTGTGATGTTATTGTTTTGTTGACCAGACAGAGCGCATCGACTGTGTTGTGATGTTATTGTTTTGTTGACCAGATAGAGCGCATCGACTGTGTTGTGATGTTATTGTTTTGTTGACCAGACAGAGCGCATCGACTGTGTTGTGATGTTATTGTTTTGTTGACCAGACAGAGCTCATCGACTGTGTTGTGATGTTATTGTTTTGTTGACCAGACAGAGCTCATCGACTGTGTTGTGATGTTATTGTTTTGTTGACCAGACAGAGCGCATCAACTGTGTTGTGATGTTATTGTTTTGTTGACCAGACAGAGCGCATCGACTGTGTTGTGATGTTATTGTTTTGTTGACCAGACAGAGCTCATCGACTGTGTTGTGATGTTATTGTTTTGTTGACCAGACAGAGCTCATCGACTGTGTTGTGATGTTATTGTTTTGTTGACCAGAAAGAGCTCATCGACTGTGTGGTCATCCCTCACTTGATGCGAATAGACTGTGACCCTGACCCTGAGGTCCGCTGTAAAGCTGTGGAGCTCCTGATTGGACTTTGTGAGGACTGTCATTCCAATGAATTCTTTGAATTGATTTTGATTGTTGAGGAGGTCAGTGCTACAAATCATAACAAAATACTTTGTAGTTGTTGTATGCAGTTGAAGCATAAAGAACTTTTTGTATAAAAATTGGAATTTTGAATTAAAATGCATGGAATTGTTTCACTGTAATGAATGATAATTTTTTATTGAGTACAATTTCTGATATTTTATTATCATCATTCTGGTCTGGTGGCCTCACCTCAGCCTGAAATGTTGATGAAAATCTGGGAATGCTTTGTTTTATTTGTTGTTGCAGATTTTAAAGAAGCCTTTAGGAGGACACGTGGTTGAGTTCAGTGGCAGGGATGAGTCAGCCCCAGATGAAGGAAACTTGAGGGACATCTACACAGGTGTCACAAAAATCATTGAGGTTTTCAAGGTGTGTTTGAATGTGATCATTGGTTCTAGCCACCAACATTGATTGATTATCATTGCAAGGAGAAAAACATTTCAGAGGGGTGGGGCTGTACCTGGAATGTTAAATATTTGAGAGGGGTGGGGCTGTACCTGGAATATTAAATATTTGAGAGGGGTGGGGCTGTACCTGGAATGTTAAATATTTGAGAGGGGTGGGGCTGTACCTGGAATGTTAAATATTTGTGAGGGGTGGGGCTGTACCTGGGATGTTAAATATTTGAGATGGGTGGGGCTGTACCTGGAATGTTAAATATTTGAGAGGGGTGGGGCTGTACCTGGAATGTTAAATATTTGAGAGGGGTGGGGCTGTACCTGGGATGTTAAATATTTGAGATGGGTGGGGCTGTACCTGGAATGTTAAATATTTGAGAGGGGTGGGGCTGTACCTGGGATGTTAAATATTTGAGATGGGTGGGGCTGTACCTGGAATGTTAAATATTTGAGAAGGGTGGGGCTGTACCTGGAATGTTAAATATTTGAGATGGGTGGGGCTGTACCTGGAATGTTAAATATTTGAGAGGGTAGGGGCTGTACCTGAAATGTTAAATATTTGAGAGGGGTGGGGCTGTACCTGGAATGTTAAATATTTGAGAGGGGTGGGGCTGTACCTGGAATGTTAAATATTTGAGAGGGGTGGGGCTGTACCTGGAATGTTAAATATTTGAGAGGGGTGGGGCTGTACCTGGAATGTTAAATATTTGAGAGGGGTGGGGCTGTACCTGGAATGTTAAATATTTGAGAGGGGTGGGGCTGTACCAGGAATGTTAAATATTTGAGAGGGGTGGGGCTGTACCTGGAATGTTAAATATTTGAGAGGGGTGGGGCTGTACCTGGAATGTTAAATATTTGAGAGGGGTGGTGCTGTACCTGGAATGTTAACATTTGAGAGGGGTGGGGCTGTACCTGGAATGTTAAACATTTGAGAGGGGTGGGGCTGTACCTGGAATGTTAAACATTTGAGAGGGGTGGGGCTGTACCTGGAATGTTAAATATTTGAGAGGGGTGCCGGATTAGCGTAGAACAATGACAGTATTGATAGGGACGGGAAGCGAAATTTTAGTGTCCTCAGACTGAACTATAGGAAGGAAGACATTGGGTAAGGGAATGAATGTCCTTGAGTTTTAATAGCTGGCAGCAGGGGTACGGAGTTTTCTAGTTAGGGATAATGAGGGTGTTTGAAGGCTAGAAAGGTCTTTGATGTTTATATAAAAGGAAGCCTCTTGCTTTGACATACCAATACAAGACCGCGATAAGAGACACCTTCCCTCCCCTCCCCCACTGTTATACATCTACAGTGGGTTGGGGGAAGGAACATTTTTCATTTTAAATTGAGTCTGAGCATGCCTTGGTAAATGGCCAGTGTAGCTCAACCCCACCTAAACCCCACCCTATTGGTTGGGGGGAGAGGGGGGATCGTCGTGTGCGCGACTAAATTCAATAATTATGGCAAGTTAACGAGTGAAACATAATATGGTATTTAAATAAATTCCATCTTATTATGACTGTTTACTCCGTTTTATCAGGACTTAGTCGGTATATTAGCTTATTACCCGGAGTTAATTTTATGTTGTGTTACGGCAGAATACCAGAGCCAACACGCGAGCGAACGTGACATCAAAATCAAAGCGTTTTCTTAGTAATAATAGTATTCTGGTCTATAAATATAAAAATACACGTCATCACTGTTTGTGGAGTTCGCTAGTGACCGATTTTTTTAAAAGAAGTGTATTCACTTAGTTACCAAAGCATAGTACCAGAAGTAACAGCGCTGAGCAAGCGGGCTGTGACGTCACCAGCAGAACCTGGTGAGGCAGAAAATTGGTCCCTTCCCTACCCTTGGTTATAAAAAAATCATAGCTAACATTTTCAAAAGCTGGCGATTGGTCATGGGGATCGAGATAACCAATGTTAAGTGGCAAATTTGACCCTGCTCGTGTTATGAGGTTTCGGCGACTTAAAAAAATCGAATTAAACGACGAGAAAATGCAAAGACAAAGAGAGAATTTGGCGGTTCCAATAAAAAATGTCGACATAATAGGGTGGTCGAGCTAACCGAGCTCGAGGTAAGTGGGTTCGACTGTACCTATAATCAATGTACATATACCTATATTCAATGTACATATACCTATAATCAATGTAAATATACCTATAATCAATTTACATATACCTATAATCAATGTACATATACCTATAATCAATGTAAATATACCTATAATCAATGTACATATACCTATAATCAATGTACATATACCTATAATCAATGTACATATATCTATAATCAATGTACATATACCTATATTCAATGTACATATACCTATAATCAATGTACATATATCTTTATCAAAGTACAGATATCTTTAATGACTTTGTTGTTTACCTACTTACAGATAAAGTTGTACACAGCCCCCGCCACTCACTGCCAGAAACTGTATGAAGTCATTGTGTCTCACCTGGAACAACATTACTCTCACCTGTACTTGGGTAAAACTGCTTGTGCTATACGCAAAATGGTAAGTTTGACACATTTCAGCTATTGTGTGAGTATATAAACCATTTGACAGCTTAAAGAAAACAAACTCTAAGTTGAAATGAGAAATTGTTCAAGTCAATAATTCTAGAAACATGTCCACTAACTAACTGTACAAGTATTTTATTATATGCATGTTATGTTTGTTTTCAGATTTTCAACTTGCTTTTACTCTTACGAGCAGACAGTCGAACAAGGGTTGGCTTAGCTGACAGGAAACCTGGTGAACGTCATGTGTTTAGTCCCTATGTCATGTGCCAACCCAGGTAATTAGCATCACTTCCTTCCATTTAATGGTGGCCCACTGGAATGTGCCAATAAAATTATTTTGATGGTGGCCCACTGGAATGTGCCAATAAAATCATTTTGATGGTGGCCCACTGGAATGTGCCAATAAAATCATTTTGATGGTGGCCCACTGGAATGTGCCAATAAAATCATTTTGATGGTGGCCCACTGGAATGTGCCAATAAAATCAATTTGACCAAACTTCTTAGTGAAATCTGGCCATTCATCATCACAGATGAAAGATTTTGTTGACCATTAAATCTAGGACTTAGACACAACAGGACAGAAAACATGAGGTTCTTTTGTCCTTTGATCATTGTGTCATTGTCAGCTAGAATGATTAAATGTCTTCAGTTTTAACTGACATTTACCAGGTAGATGTCATGGGTTTTTTATTGTTTTCTTTTATTACTAGGGGTTGTAGGGCACCTACTGTGCCCACTTTTTTCAAAAGCCCAACTAACTTGTCCTTGTTTGATAAATATGAAATATTAAACTTCCTGAAATGTACACAAAGTATTTTATAATTGTTTGGGTAATTGACGTCATATATTTTACAGCGAGAAACACCACACGCTCTGTTAATCTCGAAACCAAAATTATACCTTTCTTTTTGACTGCTATGGACTGTTGTACTATGTACTATTATATTAAAGAGTAAAGACGGCGCCATTGTTTAATAAATGTCTCCATGTGTTTCAGTGAGGACCTTGAAGCCTTGTGGTTAAAGAGTCCCTCGGTGCCTGGCCTGCACATCACTAGTGGCAGTCAGCTGTATGCTGTCGTTGAGTATGAGCACACATTCAAACTGTTCCTTCGCTGTCTTGAAACTGTGAGTAACTTGACTGGTGGCAGGGTGGAGGGAATGATACTTTGATGGCAGGGTGGAGGGAATGATGATTTGGTGGCAGTGTGGAGGGAATGACACTTTGGTGGCAGGGTGGAGGGAATGATGATTTGGTGGCAGGGTGGAGGGAATGACACTTTGATGGCAGGGTGGAGGGAATGATGATTTGGTGGCAGGGTGGAGGGAATGACACTTTGATGGCAGGGTGGAGGGAATGATGATTTGGTGGCAGTGTGGAGGGAATGACACTTTGATGGCAGGGTGGAGGGAATGATGATTTGGTGGCAGTGTGGAGGGAATGACTCTTTGATGGCAGGGTGGAGGGAATGATGATTTGGTGGCAGTGTGGAGGGAATGACACTTTGGTGGCAGGGTGGAGGGAATGATGCTTTGGTGGCAGGATAGAGAGAATGACACTTTGGTGGCAGGGCGGAGGGCATGATGCTTTGGTGGCAGGGTGGAAAGAATGACACTTTGGTGGCAGGGTGGAGTTCAGGTAGGAAATAAGACTTCCATTGTGATCTTGAGACAAAGATAGACAATAAGATGTTGATCTCGAAGTCTGGAAACTTTCTCATGTTTATTCTGATTTTAAGGTTAATCTTTTCTACTAAAGAACAATGTTTAAATAGGATTGAAAGTTGTGTCTAGAACACTTGCACATCACTCTCACTTCATCAATCACATCTGTCGCTCTGCCTATATCGCCATTCGTCAGATCAGCTCATTCCGTCATTACTTAACAGTTAGTGCAACAAAAACTCTAGTCTGTGCTCTTGTTCTAGCTCGCATTGATTATTGCAATTCTCTTATGTCAGGTGCGCCAAAACAATGCATTGAAAAACTACAGAAAGTTCAAAATTCAGCTGCCAGACTAGTTCTTAAGGCAAAAAAACATAACCATGTTACTCCGCTACTTTACTCACTTCATTGGCTACCTATACAAGCTCGAATTGAATATAAACTGGCTGTTCTCTGTCACAACTTCTTTTCTGACTCATCTCCTTCCTATCTTACTGAACTTCTGTCGGTCTACTCACCCAGTCGTCAGCTACGCTCTTCTGCAGACACACGTATTCTCTGTGTTCCTAAGACACGAACTAAAACTTTTGGTGAAAGGGCATTCTCTTTTTGTGCGGCCATACAATGGAATTCTCTACCATTGCACATCCGTATTATTCGAACTACCAAGTCCTTCAAGACTGCACTTAAAACGCATCTTTTCAAAATGTATTTACAAAATTGAAGAAAAAACATGTGTTTTAATGATTAGCGTAGCTTGTGTGTAATGTACTGTCCTTTATGTTGTTATTATGGTATGAATGGTTATTTAATTATTATATGTATGTTATGATCTCAATGTAAAGCGCTGTGAGCCTGGTTCCCTACTGGGATACAGCGCTATATAAATTATCAATTATTATTATTATTATTATTGATGTTTCCAGGAAAGAGACTGGTCAGTGATACAGATTGTGTTGGAAAATTTGCCTTTGATTCTGGAAAATAAAACGTTGGTGTTGTCTGCTGATAGGAGTCTGATTGACGCACTGTGTGGGAAGCTGTGTGCTATGGTGAGACAATCCATGTTGAAGTTAATGTTATCAGTGCTGGTTTATTGACATTAGGCATAGTCCATTGTTTAGGTTTTATTTCTATACATCAATGTCCAATATTGAGTGTTGTCCACACAGGTCAAAGATCGAACTGTGGAGCAGTCCAAGAAGCTCATCAACCGTCCCAACAACTTCACACGCTCAGATTTCCACAGCTTTGTGTTTCCTGTCCTGGCATCCATGGTCACCTATCATTCCCATCTGGACAAGAGTCGGTTGGTAGGTCAAAGGTCATGGCCAAATGTTTGTCTCAGTTTGAGGTCAATGTTGGCACAGATAGTTGACCTTATATAGATTGAATAGAAAATTGATGGCTACCAGTCACTGAAATAATTGATTTATGGATAGATAGAATAGAAATTGATGGCTGTTAACTGAAATAATTGATTTGTAGATAGATTCAATATAACATTGATGGCTGTTGGTTACTGAAATAATTGATTTTTGTCTCATGTCCAGAAAGAGCTGGTCAACTGCCTGGAGTTTGGTCTTGTATCAAAATGTGCTAAAATTTGTGTGACAACTCTGAGAATTTGTTCCCTGGAGATGAAAGAGTTGATGATGAGGATGCTGCCGTCGGTGCTACTGTCTCTCTCCAAAATATCAGCTACCATCTCTATGGCCATTCCAGTGCTGGCTTTTTTGTCCAGTGAGTAATCATAAACCTGTCAGAAATCATACAATTACAATCACTTTTTTGTTTCCTTTGTCATTGTTTATAAAAGAGAATTTACCATTTATATGAGAGAGATACAGCTTTATTCTATTTATTACAGGCTGATATATAATAACACATTACTCAATGATAGAAAAGTATGTAATAAAATGTTAGATCAATTGAACTTATGCAACACTCTACCCAGGTATTGTGCGCATTCCAAAGCTGTACGCCAACTTTGTAGAGGATCAGTACATGAGTGTCTTTGCCATCGCCTTACCCTACACCAACCCATTCAAGTAGGTTCTTTAACAACTAGTTCTTATACTTTTTTTGTTGTACAATTTATCATATTAAAATCTACACCAAGCCATTCAAGTAGGTTCTTGAATGATTTCTTAGACCTTTTGTTGTAGAATTTATAAAGTTTTTGTAATTTTTTAAAAATGTCATGAAATAATGTACTACTTCCCATGCATCATTACCTATACATCTTTCAGTACATTCTTCAAATCAAAGGAATTTGTAGCACAATATATGACTGACATATGAAAACAATATAGCATGATATGACATGACTGAATTATACAAAATAATGTCCAAAAATATATATAACATTATGTCGATAACATTAACCCATTCAATACGTCCCAATTTTTTCAAGGATACGCAGTAAAATTTAAGGTAAAAAAATCCATTCCACCTGATGATATTAAACTGAAAAATTCTGCTTTGCTATTTATCAAAACTATATTATGCTGCACCTCAAAATTTAGGTAATTGAAAAAAGAATATGTTTCTACTATTAAAAAGTGAGACAAAATTACCTAAAAAAAACCTTTATGGATATTATTGCATGTTTATGTAAAAAAAAAGGGGGAAAAATTATTTGTTGCTGTACTCACCAGCTCATAAATCAGGTAAAATTATTCCAATCAAGTTCATATTTCTTACAAATGAGTCTTATTATATATCTAAAACAACTGGAAAGTTTCATTGCAGTAGCTCCAGAAATGATCAAGTTATGAATTTTTTTCCATGACATGTATCAGGTTTTTTTTAATAAAATTCAACAATAAAATAGTTATACTCTAAAATTTACACATATTTACAAAATATTATTTTTCGTAGTCACAGTCGACACTGAGTCTTCAAATTTATCTTTATTTGAAATGATATTGTCCATTTAAATCAATTTATTTGCTTGATCATCAGTTCTAGATCAAAAAATTAATATATTAGTACTAGGATTAGTACTCAATGAAGCCATTTTGATCAGCTGTTTTTGTTTACAAATTTTTTTTACTGAAAAAACAAGCACAAAATACACTAAACATCGTCTAATCCTTTCGAAATTGCACACAACGGAAGTTGAAACTCTTCTGAATAAAAAGTTTTATAAGCTATTAATAAAATAGTGGAAAGGAAAAGTCAAATTACTAATAAAATGAAACAAACCATCGGTGACGCAGGGAGTGGCTAAACGTACACGACTGAAATCGCGTTGGCGCAGGCTACGGCGAAACGTATTAAATGGGTTAAATATGTTGTCAAATAAAAAAATCTCCAATGATATGATATAAGACTGATACAATGAAAACAGTTTCCTATGATTAAACAATATAATTTGCAATGTCACGTCTGTAATGTCTGTCCGTGACGGTACTAATTTTAGAAAGCAGCGCACCAAATTACTGCACCAATGCATCAAAGGTGTGCAAATTAAAGATGCGCTGTAAAAAAATATTTTATGACGTCATTGTTTTAGCTCATATTTTAATTTTGGAAAAGGGATCAATGTAAAAAGAGGATTTGATGATGGTTAATTATAAAGTCAAAAAACAAAGGGGGGCGCCGTATAACCCCTATTATAAAATACTTTGTGTACATTTCAGAAAGTTTAATATTTCGTATTTATCAAACAAGGACAAGTTAGTTGGGCTTTTGAAAAAGTCGGTGCCATAGGCGCCCTAAAAAGTGCATTTTTTATTTTAAAAAACTATATAATTTGAAATTGTCACGCAAGTCAGTCAGTCTGTCCTGACGCTACTAATTTTAGAAAGCAGGGAAAACCAAATTAATGCACCAATGCATCAAAAGGTGTGCAAATTAAAAATGCGCTGTAAAAAATATAATATTGCATCATTGTTTTCGCTCATATTTTAATTTTGGAAAAGGGATCAATGTAAAAAGAGGATTTGATGATGGTTAATTATAAAATAATTTCGTATTTATCAAACAAGGACAAGTTAGTTGGGCTTTTGAAAAAGGTCGGCGCCGTAGGCGCCCTAAAAAAAGTGCATTTTTTATAAAATAAATAAATGTCAGCTGAAAACTTCTGTCATTTTTGACGGGTGATACGCTAGTATAATATAAAACTGATGCATAAAAACTATGTACTGTTGTATACTGTTGTATACTTGGATGTTAAAAGAAAAAGGTTCCCTCTCTTAGACAAATGTAACATCTTATAATCATGTGACCTGTATTTTCCTAAAGGTTCAGCCACTATACAGTTTCCCTGGCCCATCACGTCATTGGGATCTGGTTCATCAGGTGCAGACTTCCATTCAGAAGAGGATTTGTCAAGTACATACAGAGGGTATGAGTCTTGTTGTACATACAGAGGGTATGAGTCTTGTACATACAGAGGGTATGAGTCTTGTTGTACATACAGAGGGTATGAGTCTTGTTGTACATACAGAGGGTATGAGTCTTGTACATACAGAGGGTATGAGTCTTGTTGTACATACAGAGGGTATGAGTCTTGTTGTACATACAGAGGGTATGAGTCTTGTACATACAGAGGGTATGAGTCTTGTTGTACATACAGAGGGTATGAGTCTTGTTGTACATACAGAGGGTATGAGTCTTGTACATACAGAGGGTATGAGTCTTGTACATACAGAGGGTATGAGTCTTGTACATACAGAGGGTATGAGTCTTGTACATACAGAGGGTATGAGTCTTGTACATACAGAGGGTATGAGTCTTGTTGTACATACAGAGGGTATGAGTCTTGTTGTACATACAGAGGGTATGAGTCTTGTTGTACATACAGAGGGTATGAGTCTTGTTGTACATACAGAGGGTATGAGTCTTGTACATACAGAGGGTATGAGTCTTGTTGTACATACAGAGGGTATGAGTCTTGTTGTACATACAGAGGGTATGAGTCTTGTTGTACATACAGAGGGTATGAGTCTTGTTGTACATACAGAGGGTATGAGTCTTGTACATACAGAGGGTATGAGTCTTGTACATACAGAGGGTATGAGTCTTGTTGTACATACAGAGGGTATGAGTCTTGTTGTACATACAGAGGGTATGAGTCTTGTACATACAGAGGGTATTTGTACATACAGAGGGTATGAGTCTTGTTGTACATACAGAGGGTATGAGTCTTGTTGTACATACAGAGGGTATGAGTCTTGTACATACAGAGGGTATGAGTCTTGTTGTACATACAGAGGGTATGAGTCTTGTTGTACATACAGAGGGTATGAGTCTTGTTGTACATACAGAGGGTATGAGTCTTGTACATACAGAGGGTATGAGTCTTGTTGTACATACAGAGGGTATGAGTCTTGTACATACAGAGGGTATGAGTCTTGTTGTACATACAGAGGGTATGAGTCTTGTTGTACATACAGAGGGTATGAGTCTTGTACATACAGAGGGTATGAGTCTTGTTGTACATACAGAGGGTATGAGTCTTGTTGTACATACAGAGGGTATGAGTCTTGTACATACAGAGGGTATGAGTCTTGTTGTACATACAGAGGGTATGAGTCTTGTTGTACATACAGAGGGTATGAGTCTTGTACATACAGAGGGTATGAGTCTTGTACATACAGAGGGTATGAGTCTTGTACATACAGAGGGTATGAGTCTTGTTGTACATACAGAGGGTATGAGTCTTGTTGTACATACAGAGGGTATGAGTCTTGTTGTACATACAGAGGGTATGAGTCTTGTTGTACATACAGAGGGTATGAGTCTTGTTGTACATACAGAGGGTATGAGTCTTGTTGTACATACAGAGGGTATGAGTCTTGTACATACAGAGGGTATGAGTCTTGTGTACATACAGAGGGTATGAGTCTTGTTGTACATACAGAGGGTATGAGTCTTGTTGTACATACAGAGGGTATGAGTCTTGTACATACAGAGGGTATGTTGTACATACAGAGGGTATGAGTCTTGTTGTACATACAGAGGGTATGAGTCTTGTTGTACATACAGAGGGTATGAGTCTTGTACATACAGAGGGTATGAGTCTTGTTGTACATACAGAGGGTATGAGTCTTGTTGTACATACAGAGGGTATGAGTCTTGTTGTACATACAGAGGGTATGAGTCTTGTTGTACATACAGAGGGTATGAGTCTTGTACATACAGAGGGTATGAGTCTTGTTGTACATACAGAGGGTATGAGTCTTGTACATACAGAGGGTATGAGTCTTGTTGTACATACAGAGGGTATGAGTCTTGTTGTACATACAGAGGGTATGAGTCTTGTACATACAGAGGGTATGAGTCTTGTACATACAGAGGGTATGAGTCTTGTACATACAGAGGGTATGAGTCTTGTGTACATACAGAGGGTATGAGTCTTGTTGTACATACAGAGGGTATGAGTCTTGTTGTACATACAGAGGGTATGAGTCTTGTTGTACATACAGAGGGTATGAGTCTTGTTGTACATACAGAGGGTATGAGTCTTGTTGTACATACAGAGGGTATGAGTCTTGTTGTACATACAGAGGGTATGAGTCTTGTTGTACATACAGAGGGTATGAGTCTTGTTGTACATACAGAGGGTATGAGTCTTGTTGTACATACAGAGGGTATGAGTCTTGTTGTACATACAGAGGGTATGAGTCTTGTTGTACATACAGAGGGTATGAGTCTTGTACATACAGAGGGTATGAGTCTTGTACATACAGAGGGTATGAGTCTTGTTGTACATACAGAGGGTATGAGTCTTGTACATACAGAGGGTATGAGTCTTGTTGTACATACAGAGGGTATGAGTCTTGTTGTACATACAGAGGGTATGAGTCTTGTTGTACATACAGAGGGTATGAGTCTTGTACATACAGAGGGTATGAGTCTTGTTGTACATACAGAGGGTATGAGTCTTGTTGTACATACAGAGGGTATGAGTCTTGTTGTACATACAGAGGGTATGAGTCTTGTACATACAGAGGGTATGAGTCTTGTTGTACATACAGAGGGTATGAGTCTTGTACATACAGAGGGTATGAGTCTTGTTGTACATACAGAGGGTATGAGTCTTGTTGTACATACAGAGGGTATGAGTCTTGTACATACAGAGGGTATGAGTCTTGTACATACAGAGGGTATGAGTCTTGTTGTACATACAGAGGGTATGAGTCTTGTACATACAGAGGGTATGAGTCTTGTTGTACATACAGAGGGTATGAGTCTTGTACATACAGAGGGTATGAGTCTTGTTGTACATACAGAGGGTATGAGTCTTGTTGTACATACAGAGGGTATGAGTCTTGTTGTACATACAGAGGGTATGAGTCTTGTTGTACATACAGAGGGTATGAGTCTTGTTGTACATACAGAGGGTATGAGTCTTGTTGTACATACAGAGGGTATGAGTCTTGTTGTACATACAGAGGGTATGAGTCTTGTTGTACATACAGAGGGTATGAGTCTTGTACATACAGAGGGTATGAGTCTTGTACATACAGAGGGTATGAGTCTTGTTGTACATACAGAGGGTATGAGTCTTGTACATACAGAGGGTATGAGTCTTGTACATACAGAGGGTATGAGTCTTGTACATACAGAGGGTATGAGTCTTGTTGTACATACAGAGGGTATGAGTCTTTGTACATACAGAGGGTATGAGTCTTGTTGTACATACAGAGGGTATGAGTCTTGTTGTACATACAGAGGGTATGAGTCTTGTTGTACATACAGAGGGTATGAGTCTTGTTGTACATACAGAGGGTATGAGTCTTGTGTACATACAGAGGGTATGAGTCTTGTTGTACATACAGAGGGTATGAGTCTTGTACATACAGAGGGTATGAGTCTTGTTGTACATACAGAGGGTATGAGTCTTGTTGTACATACAGAGGGTATGAGTCTTGTACATACAGAGGGTATGAGTCTTGTACATACAGAGGGTATGAGTCTGTTGTACATACAGAGGGTATGAGTCTTGTGTACATACAGAGGGTATGAGTCTTGTTGTACATACAGAGGGTATGAGTCTTGTTGTACATACAGAGGGTATGAGTCTTGTTGTACATACAGAGGGTATGAGTCTTGTTGTACATACAGAGGGTATGAGTCTTGTTGTACATACAGAGGGTATGAGTCTTGTTGTACATACAGAGGGTATGAGTCTTGTTGTACATACAGAGGGTATGAGTCTTGTTGTACATACAGAGGGTATGAGTCTTGTTGTACATACAGAGGGTATGAGTCTTGTTGTACATACAGAGGGTATGAGTCTTGTTGTACATACAGAGGGTATGAGTCTTGTTGTACATACAGAGGGTATGAGTCTTGTTGTACATACAGAGGGTATGAGTCTTGTTGTACATACAGAGGGTATGAGTCTTGTTGTACATACAGAGGGTATGAGTCTTGTACATACAGAGGGTATGAGTCTTGTACATACAGAGGGTATGAGTCTTGTTGTACATACAGAGGGTATGAGTCTTGTACATACAGAGGGTATGAGTCTTGTTGTACATACAGAGGGTATGAGTCTTGTACATACAGAGGGTATGAGTCTTGTTGTACATACAGAGGGTATGAGTCTTGTTGTACATACAGAGGGTATGAGTCTTGTTGTACATACAGAGGGTATGAGTCTTGTTGTACATACAGAGGGTATGAGTCTTGTTGTACATACAGAGGGTATGAGTCTTGTTGTACATACAGAGGGTATGAGTCTTGTTGTACATACAGAGGGTATGAGTCTTGTTGTACATACAGAGGGTATGAGTCTTGTTGTACATACAGAGGGTATGAGTCTTTGTACATACAGAGGGTATGAGTCTTGTGTACATACAGAGGGTATGAGTCTTGTTGTACATACAGAGGGTATGAGTCTTGTTGTACATACAGAGGGTATGAGTCTTGTTGTACATACAGAGGGTATGAGTCTTGTTGTACATACAGAGGGTATGAGTCTTGTTGTACATACAGAGGGTATGAGTCTTGTACATACAGAGGGTATGAGTCTTGTTGTACATACAGAGGGTATGAGTCTTGTTGTACATACAGAGGGTATGAGTCTTGTTGTACATACAGAGGGTATGAGTCTTGTTGTACATACAGAGGGTATGAGTCTTGTTGTACATACAGAGGGTATGAGTCTTGTACATACAGAGGGTATGAGTCTTGTTGTACATACAGAGGGTATGAGTCTTGTTGTACATACAGAGGGTATGAGTCTTGTTGTACATACAGAGGGTATGAGTCTTGTTGTACATACAGAGGGTATGAGTCTTGTTGTACATACAGAGGGTATGAGTCTTGTTGTACATACAGAGGGTATGAGTCTTGTTGTACATACAGAGGGTATGAGTCTTGTTGTACATACAGAGGGTATGAGTCTTGTTGTACATACAGAGGGTATGAGTCTTGTTGTACATACAGAGGGTATGAGTCTTGTTGTACATACAGAGGGTATGAGTCTTGTTGTACATACAGAGGGTATGAGTCTTGTTGTACATACAGAGGGTATGAGTCTTGTGTACATACAGAGGGTATGAGTCTTGTTGTACATACAGAGGGTATGAGTCTTGTACATACAGAGGGTATGAGTCTTGTACATACAGAGGGTATGAGTCTTGTTGTACATACAGAGGGTATGAGTCTTGTACATACAGAGGGTATGAGTCTTGTACATACAGAGGGTATGAGTCTGTTGTACATACAGAGGGTATGAGTCTTGTTGTACATACAGAGGGTATGAGTCTTGTGTACATACAGAGGGTATGAGTCTTGTTGTACATACAGAGGGTATGAGTCTTGTTGTACATACAGAGGGTATGAGTCTTGTTGTACATACAGAGGGTATGAGTCTTGTTGTACATACAGAGGGTATGAGTCTTGTACATACAGAGGGTATGAGTCTTGTTGTACATACAGAGGGTATGAGTCTTTGTACATACAGAGGGTATGAGTCTTGTTGTACATACAGAGGGTATGAGTCTTGTTGTACATACAGAGGGTATGAGTCTTGTACATACAGAGGGTATGAGTCTTGTACATACAGAGGGTATGAGTCTTGTTGTACATACAGAGGGTATGAGTCTTTGTACATACAGAGGGTATGAGTCTTGTTGTACATACAGAGGGTATGAGTCTTGTACATACAGAGGGTATGAGTCTTGTTGTACATACAGAGGGTATGAGTCTTGTTGTACATACAGAGGGTATGAGTCTTGTTGTACATACAGAGGGTATGAGTCTTGTTGTACATACAGAGGGTATGAGTCTTGTTGTACATACAGAGGGTATGAGTCTTGTTGTACATACAGAGGGTATGAGTCTTGTTGTACATACAGAGGGTATGAGTCTTGTTGTACATACAGAGGGTATGAGTCTTGTTGTACATACAGAGGGTATGAGTCTTGTTGTACATACAGAGGGTATGAGTCTTGTTGTACATACAGAGGGTATGAGTCTTGTTGTACATACAGAGGGTATGAGTCTTGTTGTACATACAGAGGGTATGAGTCTTGTTGTACATACAGAGGGTATGAGTCTTGTTGTACATACAGAGGGTATGAGTCTTGTTGTACATACAGAGGGTATGAGTCTTGTTGTACATACAGAGGGTATGAGTCTTGTTGTACATACAGAGGGTATGAGTCTTGTTGTACATACAGAGGGTATGAGTCTTGTTGTACATACAGAGGGTATGAGTCTTGTTGTACATACAGAGGGTATGAGTCTTGTACATACAGAGGGTATGAGTCTTGTTGTACATACAGAGGGTATGAGTCTTGTTGTACATACAGAGGGTATGAGTCTTGTTGTACATACAGAGGGTATGAGTCTTGTTGTACATACAGAGGGTATGAGTCTTGTTGTACATACAGAGGGTATGAGTCTTGTTGTACATACAGAGGGTATGAGTCTTGTTGTACATACAGAGGGTATGAGTCTTGTTGTACATACAGAGGGTATGAGTCTTGTTGTACATACAGAGGGTATGAGTCTTGTTGTACATACAGAGGGTATGAGTCTTGTTGTACATACAGAGGGTATGAGTCTTGTTGTACATACAGAGGGTATGAGTCTTGTTGTACATACAGAGGGTATGAGTCTTGTTGTACATACAGAGGGTATGAGTCTTGTTGTACATACAGAGGGTATGAGTCTTGTGTACATACAGAGGGTATGAGTCTTGTTGTACATACAGAGGGTATGAGTCTTGTTGTACATACAGAGGGTATGAGTCTTGTACATACAGAGGGTATGAGTCTTGTTGTACATACAGAGGGTATGAGTCTTGTTGTACATACAGAGGGTATGAGTCTTGTTGTACATACAGAGGGTATGAGTCTTGTACATACAGAGGGTATGAGTCTTGTTGTACATACAGAGGGTATGAGTCTTGTTGTACATACAGAGGGTATGAGTCTTGTTGTACATACAGAGGGTATGAGTCTTGTTGTACATACAGAGGGTATGAGTCTTGTTGTACATACAGAGGGTATGAGTCTTGTGTACATACAGAGGGTATGAGTCTTGTTGTACATACAGAGGGTATGAGTCTTGTTGTACATACAGAGGGTATGAGTCTTGTTGTACATACAGAGGGTATGAGTCTTGTTGTACATACAGAGGGTATGAGTCTTGTACATACAGAGGGTATGAGTCTTGTTGTACATACAGAGGGTATGAGTCTTGTTGTACATACAGAGGGTATGAGTCTTGTTGTACATACAGAGGGTATGAGTCTTGTTGTACATACAGAGGGTATGAGTCTTGTTGTACATACAGAGGGTATGAGTCTTGTTGTACATACAGAGGGTATGAGTCTTGTTGTACATACAGAGGGTATGAGTCTTGTTGTACATACAGAGGGTATGAGTCTTGTTGTACATACAGAGGGTATGAGTCTTGTTGTACATACAGAGGGTATGAGTCTTGTTGTACATACAGAGGGTATGAGTCTTGTTGTACATACAGAGGGTATGAGTCTGTTGTACATACAGAGGGTATGAGTCTTGTTGTACATACAGAGGGTATGAGTCTTGTTGTACATACAGAGGGTATGAGTCTTGTTGTACATACAGAGGGTATGAGTCTTGTTGTACATACAGAGGGTATGAGTCTTGTTGTACATACAGAGGGTATGAGTCTTGTTGTACATACAGAGGGTATGAGTCTTGTTGTACATACAGAGGGTATGAGTCTTGTACATACAGGGTTAGTCTTGTACATACAGAGGGTATGAGTCTTGTTGTACATACAGAGGGTATGAGTCTTGTACATACAGAGGGTATGAGTCTTGTACATACAGAGGGTATGAGTCTTGTTGTACATACAGAGGGTATGAGTCTTGTACATACAGAGGGTATGAGTCTTGTTGTACATACAGAGGGTATGAGTCTTGTTGTACATACAGAGGGTATGAGTCTTGTTGTACATACAGAGGGTATGAGTCTTGTTGTACATACAGAGGGTATGAGTCTTGTTGTACATACAGAGGGTATGAGTCTTGTTGTACATACAGAGGGTATGAGTCTTGTTGTACATACAGAGGGTATGAGTCTTGTTGTACATACAGAGGGTATGAGTCTTGTTGTACATACAGAGGGTATGAGTCTTGTACATACAGAGGGTATGAGTCTTGTGTACATACAGAGGGTATGAGTCTTGTACATACAGAGGGTATGAGTCTTGTTGTACATACAGAGGGTATGAGTCTTGTACATACAGAGGGTATGAGTCTTGTTGTACATACAGAGGGTATGAGTCTTGTACATACAGAGGGTATGAGTCTTGTGTACATACAGAGGGTATGAGTCTTGTTGTACATACAGAGGGTATGAGTCTTGTTGTACATACAGAGGGTATGAGTCTTGTTGTACATACAGAGGGTATGAGTCTTGTTGTACATACAGAGGGTATGAGTCTTGTTGTACATACAGAGGGTATGAGTCTTGTTGTACATACAGAGGGTATGAGTCTTGTTGTACATACAGAGGGTATGAGTCTTGTTGTACATACAGAGGGTATGAGTCTTGTTGTACATACAGAGGGTATGAGTCTTGTTGTACATACAGAGGGTATGAGTCTTGTTGTACATACAGAGGGTATGAGTCTTGTTGTACATACAGAGGGTATGAGTCTTGTACATACAGAGGGTATGAGTCTTGTTGTACATACAGAGGGTATGAGTCTTGTTGTACATACAGAGGGTATGAGTCTTGTACATACAGAGGGTATGAGTCTTGTTGTACATACAGAGGGTATGAGTCTTGTTGTACATACAGAGGGTATGAGTCTTGTTGTACATACAGAGGGTATGAGTCTTGTTGTACATACAGAGGGTATGAGTCTTGTTGTACATACAGAGGGTATGAGTCTTGTTGTACATACAGAGGGTATGAGTCTTGTTGTACATACAGAGGGTATGAGTCTTGTACATACAGAGGGTATGAGTCTTGTTGTACATACAGAGGGTATGAGTCTTGTTGTACATACAGAGGGTATGAGTCTTGTTGTACATACAGAGGGTATGAGTCTTGTTGTACATACAGAGGGTATGAGTCTTGTTGTACATACAGAGGGTATGAGTCTTGTTGTACATACAGAGGGTATGAGTCTTGTTGTACATACAGAGGGTATGAGTCTTGTTGTACATACAGAGGGTATGAGTCTTGTTGTACATACAGAGGGTATGAGTCTTGTTGTACATACAGAGGGTATGAGTCTTGTACATACAGAGGGTATGAGTCTTGTTGTACATACAGAGGGTATGAGTCTTGTTGTACATACAGAGGGTATGAGTCTTGTTGTACATACAGAGGGTATGAGTCTTGTTGTACATACAGAGGGTATGAGTCTTGTTGTACATACAGAGGGTATGAGTCTTGTTGTACATACAGAGGGTATGAGTCTTGTTGTACATACAGAGGGTATGAGTCTTGTACATACAGAGGGTATGAGTCTTGTTGTACATACAGAGGGTATGAGTCTTGTTGTACATACAGAGGGTATGAGTCTTGTTGTACATACAGAGGGTATGAGTCTTGTTGTACATACAGAGGGTATGAGTCTTGTTGTACATACAGAGGGTATGAGTCTTGTTGTACATACAGAGGGTATGAGTCTTGTTGTACATACAGAGGGTATGAGTCTTGTTGTACATACAGAGGGTATGAGTCTTGTTGTACATACAGAGGGTATGAGTCTTGTTGTACATACAGAGGGTATGAGTCTTGTTGTACATACAGAGGGTATGAGTCTTGTGTACATACAGAGGGTATGAGTCTTGTTGTACATACAGAGGGTATGAGTCTTGTTGTACATACAGAGGGTATGAGTCTTGTGTACATACAGAGGGTATGAGTCTTGTACATACAGAGGGTATGAGTCTTGTTGTACATACAGAGGGTATGAGTCTGTTGTACATACAGAGGGTATGAGTCTTGTTGTACATACAGAGGGTATGAGTCTTGTGTACATACAGAGGGTATGAGTCTTGTTGTACATACAGAGGGTATGAGTCTTGTTGTACATACAGAGGGTATGAGTCTTGTTGTACATACAGAGGGTATGAGTCTTGTTGTACATACAGAGGGTATGAGTCTTGTTGTACATACAGAGGGTATGAGTCTTGTTGTACATACAGAGGGTATGAGTCTTGTTGTACATACAGAGGGTATGAGTCTTGTTGTACATACAGAGGGTATGAGTCTTGTTGTACATACAGAGGGTATGAGTCTTGTTGTACATACAGAGGGTATGAGTCTTGTACATACAGAGGGTATGAGTCTTGTTGTACATACAGAGGGTATGAGTCTTGTACATACAGAGGGTATGAGTCTTGTACATACAGAGGGTATGAGTCTTGTACATACAGAGGGTATGAGTCTTGTTGTACATACAGAGGGTATGAGTCTTGTTACATACAGAGGGTATGAGTCTTGTTGTACATACAGAGGGTATGAGTCTTGTTGTACATACAGAGGGTATGAGTCTTGTTGTACATACAGAGGGTATGAGTCTTGTTGTACATACAGAGGGTATGAGTCTTGTACATACAGAGGGTATGAGTCTTGTTGTACATACAGAGGGTATGAGTCTTGTTACATACAGAGGGTATGAGTCTTGTTGTACATACAGAGGGTATGAGTCTTGTTGTACATACAGAGGGTATGAGTCTTGTTGTACATACAGAGGGTATGAGTCTGTGTACATACAGAGGGTATGAGTCTTGTTGTACATACAGAGGGTATGAGTCTTGTTGTACATACAGAGGGTATGAGTCTTGTTGTACATACAGAGGGTATGAGTCTTTGTACATACAGAGGGTATGAGTCTTGTTGTACATACAGAGGGTATGAGTCTTGTTGTACATACAGAGGGTATGAGTCTTGTTGTACATACAGAGGGTATGAGTCTTGTTGTACATACAGAGGGTATGAGTCTTGTTGTACATACAGAGGGTATGAGTCTTGTTGTACATACAGAGGGTATGAGTCTTGTTGTACATACAGAGGGTATGAGTCTTGTTGTACATACAGAGGGTATGAGTCTTGTTGTACATACAGAGGGTATGAGTCTTGTTGTACATACAGAGGGTATGAGTCTTGTACATACAGAGGGTATGAGTCTTGTACATACAGAGGGTATGAGTCTTGTACATACAGAGGGTATGAGTCTTGTTGTACATACAGAGGGTATGAGTCTTGTTGTACATACAGAGGGTATGAGTCTTGTTGTACATACAGAGGGTATGAGTCTGTGTACATACAGAGGGTATGAGTCTTGTTGTACATACAGAGGGTATGAGTCTTGTTGTACATACAGAGGGTATGAGTCTTGTTGTACATACAGAGGGTATGAGTCTTGTTGTACATACAGAGGGTATGAGTCTTGTTGTACATACAGAGGGTATGAGTCTTGTTGTACATACAGAGGGTATGAGTCTTGTGTACATACAGAGGGTATGAGTCTTGTTGTACATACAGAGGGTATGAGTCTTGTTGTACATACAGAGGGTATGAGTCTTGTTGTACATACAGAGGGTATGAGTCTTGTTGTACATACAGAGGGTATGAGTCTTGTTGTACATACAGAGGGTATGAGTCTTGTGTACATACAGAGGGTATGAGTCTTGTTGTACATACAGAGGGTATGAGTCTTGTTGTACATACAGAGGGTATGAGTCTTGTACATACAGAGGGTATGAGTCTTGTACATACAGAGGGTATGAGTCTTGTACATACAGAGGGTATGAGTCTTGTACATACAGAGGGTATGAGTCTTGTTGTACATACAGAGGGTATGAGTCTTGTTGTACATACAGAGGGTATGAGTCTTGTTGTACATACAGAGGGTATGAGTCTTGTTGTACATACAGAGGGTATGAGTCTTGTTGTACATACAGAGGGTATGAGTCTTGTGTACATACAGAGGGTATGAGTCTTGTTGTACATACAGAGGGTATGAGTCTTGTTGTACATACAGAGGGTATGAGTCTTGTTGTACATACAGAGGGTATGAGTCTTGTTGTACATACAGAGGGTATGAGTCTTGTACATACAGAGGGTATGAGTCTTGTACATACAGAGGGTATGAGTCTTGTTGTACATACAGAGGGTATGAGTCTTGTTGTACATACAGAGGGTATGAGTCTTGTACATACAGAGGGTATGAGTCTTGTTGTACATACAGAGGGTATGAGTCTTGTGTACATACAGAGGGTATGAGTCTTGTTGTACATACAGAGGGTATGAGTCTTGTTGTACATACAGAGGGTATGAGTCTTGTTGTACATACAGAGGGTATGAGTCTTGTTGTACATACAGAGGGTATGAGTCTTGTTGTACATACAGAGGGTATGAGTCTTGTTGTACATACAGAGGGTATGAGTCTTGTTGTACATACAGAGGGTATGAGTCTTGTTGTACATACAGAGGGTATGAGTCTTGTTGTACATACAGAGGGTATGAGTCTTGTTGTACATACAGAGGGTATGAGTCTTGTTGTACATACAGAGGGTATGAGTCTTGTTGTACATACAGAGGGTATGAGTCTTGTTGTACATACAGAGGGTATGAGTCTTGTACATACAGAGGGTATGAGTCTTGTTGTACATACAGAGGGTATGAGTCTTGTTGTACATACAGAGGGTATGAGTCTTGTACATACAGAGGGTATGAGTCTTGTACATACAGAGGGTATGAGTCTTGTACATACAGAGGGTATGAGTCTTGTTGTACATACAGAGGGTATGAGTCTTGTACATACAGAGGGTATGAGTCTTGTTGTACATACAGAGGGTATGAGTCTTGTACATACAGAGGGTATGAGTCTTGTTGTACATACAGAGGGTATGAGTCTTGTTGTACATACAGAGGGTATGAGTCTTGTTGTACATACAGAGGGTATGAGTCTTGTTGTACATACAGAGGGTATGAGTCTTGTTGTACATACAGAGGGTATGAGTCTTGTTGTACATACAGAGGGTATGAGTCTTGTTGTACATACAGAGGGTATGAGTCTTGTTGTACATACAGAGGGTATGAGTCTTGTTGTACATACAGAGGGTATGAGTCTTGTACATACAGAGGGTATGAGTCTTGTACATACAGAGGGTATGAGTCTTGTTGTACATACAGAGGGTATGAGTCTTGTGTACATACAGAGGGTATGAGTCTTGTACATACAGAGGGTATGAGTCTTGTTGTACATACAGAGGGTATGAGTCTTGTTGTACATACAGAGGGTATGAGTCTTGTTGTACATACAGAGGGTATGAGTCTTGTACATACAGAGGGTATGAGTCTTGTTGTACATACAGAGGGTATGAGTCTTGTTGTACATACAGAGGGTATGAGTCTTGTTGTACATACAGAGGGTATGAGTCTTGTTGTACATACAGAGGGTATGAGTCTTGTTGTACATACAGAGGGTATGAGTCTTGTTGTACATACAGAGGGTATGAGTCTTGTTGTACATACAGAGGGTATGAGTCTTGTTGTACATACAGAGGGTATGAGTCTTGTTGTACATACAGAGGGTATGAGTCTTGTGTACATACAGAGGGTATGAGTCTTGTTGTACATACAGAGGGTATGAGTCTTGTTGTACATACAGAGGGTATGAGTCTTGTACATACAGAGGGTATGAGTCTTGTACATACAGAGGGTATGAGTCTTGTTGTACATACAGAGGGTATGAGTCTTGTTGTACATACAGAGGGTATGAGTCTTGTTGTACATACAGAGGGTATGAGTCTTGTTGTACATACAGAGGGTATGAGTCTTGTTGTACATACAGAGGGTATGAGTCTTGTTGTACATACAGAGGGTATGAGTCTTGTTGTACATACAGAGGGTATGAGTCTTGTTGTACATACAGAGGGTATGAGTCTTGTTGTACATACAGAGGGTATGAGTCTTGTTGTACATACAGAGGGTATGAGTCTTGTTGTACATACAGAGGGTATGAGTCTTGTTGTACATACAGAGGGTATGAGTCTTGTACATACAGAGGGTATGAGTCTTGTTGTACATACAGAGGGTATGAGTCTTGTTGTACATACAGAGGGTATGAGTCTTGTTGTACATACAGAGGGTATGAGTCTTGTTGTACATACAGAGGGTATGAGTCTTGTTGTACATACAGAGGGTATGAGTCTTGTTGTACATACAGAGGGTATGAGTCTTGTTGTACATACAGAGGGTATGAGTCTTGTTGTACATACAGAGGGTATGAGTCTTGTTGTACATACAGAGGGTATGAGTCTTGTTGTACATACAGAGGGTATGAGTCTTGTTGTACATACAGAGGGTATGAGTCTTGTTGTACATACAGAGGGTATGAGTCTTGTTGTACATACAGAGGGTATGAGTCTTGTTGTACATACAGAGGGTATGAGTCTTGTTGTACATACAGAGGGTATGAGTCTGTTGTACATACAGAGGGTATGAGTCTTGTTGTACATACAGAGGGTATGAGTCTTGTTGTACATACAGAGGGTATGAGTCTTGTTGTACATACAGAGGGTATGAGTCTTGTTGTACATACAGAGGGTATGAGTCTTGTTGTACATACAGAGGGTATGAGTCTTGTTGTACATACAGAGGGTATGAGTCTTGTTGTACATACAGAGGGTATGAGTCTTGTTGTACATACAGAGGGTATGAGTCTTGTTGTACATACAGAGGGTATGAGTCTTGTTGTACATACAGAGGGTATGAGTCTTGTTGTACATACAGAGGGTATGAGTCTTGTTGTACATACAGAGGGTATGAGTCTTGTTGTACATACAGAGGGTATGAGTCTTGTTGTACATACAGAGGGTATGAGTCTTGTTGTACATACAGAGGGTATGAGTCTTGTTGTACATACAGAGGGTATGAGTCTTGTTGTACATACAGAGGGTATGAGTCTTGTGTACATACAGAGGGTATGAGTCTTGTTGTACATACAGAGGGTATGAGTCTTGTTGTACATACAGAGGGTATGAGTCTTGTACATACAGAGGGTATGAGTCTTGTTGTACATACAGAGGGTATGAGTCTTGTTGTACATACAGAGGGTATGAGTCTTGTTGTACATACAGAGGGTATGAGTCTTGTTGTACATACAGAGGGTATGAGTCTTGTTGTACATACAGAGGGTATGAGTCTTGTTACATACAGAGGGTATGAGTCTTGTACATACAGAGGGTATGAGTCTTGTTGTACATACAGAGGGTATGAGTCTTGTTGTACATACAGAGGGTATGAGTCTTGTTGTACATACAGAGGGTATGAGTCTTGTTGTACATACAGAGGGTATGAGTCTTGTACATACAGAGGGTATGAGTCTTGTACATACAGAGGGTATGAGTCTTGTTGTACATACAGAGGGTATGAGTCTTGTTGTACATACAGAGGGTATGAGTCTTGTGTACATACAGAGGGTATGAGTCTTGTTGTACATACAGAGGGTATGAGTCTTGTTGTACATACAGAGGGTATGAGTCTTGTTGTACATACAGAGGGTATGAGTCTTGTTGTACATACAGAGGGTATGAGTCTTGTACATACAGAGGGTATGAGTCTTGTTGTACATACAGAGGGTATGAGTCTTGTTGTACATACAGAGGGTATGAGTCTTGTTGTACATACAGAGGGTATGAGTCTTGTTGTACATACAGAGGGTATGAGTCTTGTTGTACATACAGAGGGTATGAGTCTTGTTGTACATACAGAGGGTATGAGTCTTGTTGTACATACAGAGGGTATGAGTCTTGTTGTACATACAGAGGGTATGAGTCTTGTGTACATACAGAGGGTATGAGTCTTGTTGTACATACAGAGGGTATGAGTCTTGTACATACAGAGGGTATGAGTCTTGTTGTACATACAGAGGGTATGAGTCTTGTTGTACATACAGAGGGTATGAGTCTTGTTGTACATACAGAGGGTATGAGTCTTGTACATACAGAGGGTATGAGTCTTGTACATACAGAGGGTATGAGTCTTGTTGTACATACAGAGGGTATGAGTCTTGTACATACAGAGGGTATGAGTCTTGTTGTACATACAGAGGGTATGAGTCTTGTACATACAGAGGGTATGAGTCTTGTTGTACATACAGAGGGTATGAGTCTTGTTGTACATACAGAGGGTATGAGTCTTGTTGTACATACAGAGGGTATGAGTCTTGTTGTACATACAGAGGGTATGAGTCTTGTTGTACATACAGAGGGTATGAGTCTTGTTGTACATACAGAGGGTATGAGTCTTGTTGTACATACAGAGGGTATGAGTCTTGTTGTACATACAGAGGGTATGAGTCTTGTTGTACATACAGAGGGTATGAGTCTTGTTGTACATACAGAGGGTATGAGTCTTGTACATACAGGGTATGAGTCTTGTACATACAGAGGGTATGAGTCTTGTTGTACATACAGAGGGTATGAGTCTTGTTGTACATACAGAGGGTATGAGTCTTGTTGTACATACAGAGGGTATGAGTCTTGTTGTACATACAGAGGGTATGAGTCTTGTTGTACATACAGAGGGTATGAGTCTTGTTGTACATACAGAGGGTATGAGTCTTGTTGTACATACAGAGGGTATGAGTCTTGTTGTACATACAGAGGGTATGAGTCTTGTTGTACATACAGAGGGTATGAGTCTTGTACTACAGAGGGTATGAGTCTTGTTGTACATACAGAGGGTATGAGTCTTGTTGTACATACAGAGGGTATGAGTCTTGTTGTACATACAGAGGGTATGAGTCTTGTTGTACATACAGAGGGTATGAGTCTTGTTGTACATACAGAGGGTATGAGTCTTGTTGTACATACAGAGGGTATGAGTCTTGTTGTACATACAGAGGGTATGAGTCTTGTTGTACATACAGAGGGTATGAGTCTTGTGTACATACAGAGGGTATGAGTCTTGTTGTACATACAGAGGGTATGAGTCTTGTACATACAGAGGGTATGAGTCTTGTACATACAGAGGGTATGAGTCTTGTTGTACATACAGAGGGTATGAGTCTTGTTGTACATACAGAGGGTATGAGTCTTGTACATACAGAGGGTATGAGTCTTGTTGTACATACAGAGGGTATGAGTCTTGTTGTACATACAGAGGGTATGAGTCTTGTTGTACATACAGAGGGTATGAGTCTTGTTGTACATACAGAGGGTATGAGTCTTGTTGTACATACAGAGGGTATGAGTCTTGTTGTACATACAGAGGGTATGAGTCTTGTTGTACATACAGAGGGTATGAGTCTTGTTGTACATACAGAGGGTATGAGTCTTGTTGTACATACAGAGGGTATGAGTCTTGTTGTACATACAGAGGGTATGAGTCTTGTTGTACATACAGAGGGTATGAGTCTTGTTGTACATACAGAGGGTATGAGTCTTGTACATACAGAGGGTATGAGTCTTGTTGTACATACAGAGGGTATGAGTCTTGTTGTACATACAGAGGGTATGAGTCTTGTTGTACATACAGAGGGTATGAGTCTTGTTGTACATACAGAGGGTATGAGTCTTGTTGTACATACAGAGGGTATGAGTCTTGTTGTACATACAGAGGGTATGAGTCTTGTTGTACATACAGAGGGTATGAGTCTTTTGTACATACAGAGGGTATGAGTCTTGTTGTACATACAGAGGGTATGAGTCTTGTTGTACATACAGAGGGTATGAGTCTTGTTGTACATACAGAGGGTATGAGTCTTGTTGTACATACAGAGGGTATGAGTCTTGTACATACAGAGGGTATGAGTCTTGTTGTACATACAGAGGGTATGAGTCTTGTTGTACATACAGAGGGTATGAGTCTTGTTGTACATACAGAGGGTATGAGTCTTGTTGTACATACAGAGGGTATGAGTCTTGTTGTACATACAGAGGGTATGAGTCTTGTTGTACATACAGAGGGTATGAGTCTTGTTGTACATACAGAGGGTATGAGTCTTGTTGTACATACAGAGGGTATGAGTCTTGTTGTACATACAGAGGGTATGAGTCTTGTTGTACATACAGAGGGTATGAGTCTTGTTGTACATACAGAGGGTATGAGTCTTGTTGTACATACAGAGGGTATGAGTCTTGTTGTACATACAGAGGGTATGAGTCTTGTTGTACATACAGAGGGTATGAGTCTTGTTGTACATACAGAGGGTATGAGTCTTGTTGTACATACAGAGGGTATGAGTCTTGTACATACAGAGGGTATGAGTCTTGTTGTACATACAGAGGGTATGAGTCTTGTTGTACATACAGAGGGTATGAGTCTTGTTGTACATACAGAGGGTATGAGTCTTGTTGTACATACAGAGGGTATGAGTCTTGTTGTACATACAGAGGGTATGAGTCTTGTTGTACATACAGAGGGTATGAGTCTTGTTGTACATACAGAGGGTATGAGTCTTGTTGTACATACAGAGGGTATGAGTCTTGTTGTACATACAGAGGGTATGAGTCTTGTTGTACATACAGAGGGTATGAGTCTTGTACATACAGAGGGTATGAGTCTTGTTGTACATACAGAGGGTATGAGTCTTGTTGTACATACAGAGGGTATGAGTCTTGTTGTACATACAGAGGGTATGAGTCTTGTTGTACATACAGAGGGTATGAGTCTTGTTGTACATACAGAGGGTATGAGTCTTGTTGTACATACAGAGGGTATGAGTCTTTGTACATACAGAGGGTATGAGTCTTGTTGTACATACAGAGGGTATGAGTCTTGTTGTACATACAGAGGGTATGAGTCTTGTACATACAGAGGGTATGAGTCTTGTTGTACATACAGAGGGTATGAGTCTTGTTGTACATACAGAGGGTATGAGTCTTGTTGTACATACAGAGGGTATGAGTCTTGTTGTACATACAGAGGGTATGAGTCTTGTTGTACATACAGAGGGTATGAGTCTTGTACATACAGAGGGTATGAGTCTGTTGTACATACAGAGGGTATGAGTCTTGTTGTACATACAGAGGGTATGAGTCTTGTTGTACATACAGAGGGTATGAGTCTTGTTGTACATACAGAGGGTATGAGTCTTGTTGTACATACAGAGGGTATGAGTCTTTGTACATACAGAGGGTATGAGTCTTGTACATACAGAGGGTATGAGTCTTGTTGTACATACAGAGGGTATGAGTCTTGTTGTACATACAGAGGGTATGAGTCTTGTACATACAGAGGGTATGAGTCTTGTACATACAGAGGGTATGAGTCTTGTTGTACATACAGAGGGTATGAGTCTTGTACATACAGAGGGTATGAGTCTTGTTGTACATACAGAGGGTATGAGTCTTGTTATACATACAGAGGGTATGAGTCTTGTACATACAGAGGGTATGAGTCTTGTTGTACATACAGAGGGTATGAGTCTTGTTGTACATACAGAGGGTATGAGTCTTGTTGTACATACAGAGGGTATGAGTCTTGTTATACATACAGAGGGTATGAGTCTTGAGGGTATGAGTCTTGTACATACAGAGGGTATGAGTCTTGTTATACATACAGAGGGTATGAGTCTTGTTGTACATACAGAGGGTATGAGTCTTGTTGTACATACAGAGGGTATGAGTCTTGTTGTACATACAGAGGGTATGAGTCTTGTTGTACATACAGAGGGTATGAGTCTTGTTGTACATACAGAGGGTATGAGTCTTGTTGTACATACAGAGGGTATGAGTCTTGTTGTACATACAGAGGGTATGAGTCTTGTTGTACATACAGAGGGTATGAGTCTTGTTGTAGATACAGAGGGTATGAGTCTTGTTGTAGATACAGAGGGTATGAGTCTTGTTGTACATACAGAGGGTATGAGTCTTGTTGTACATACAGAGGGTATGAGTCTTTTTGTACATACAGAGGGTATGAGTCTTGTTGTACATACAGAGGGTATGAGTCTTGTTGTACATACAGAGGGTATGAGTCTTGTTGTACATACAGAGGGTATGAGTCTTGTTGTAGATACAGAGGGTATGAGTCTTGTTGTACATACAGAGGGTATGAGTCTTGTTAGTACATACAGAGGGTATGAATCGTGTATGAATGTTAATGTTAATTTCCATGTGTCCAATGTTAATGTTAATGTCCTCGTGTCCAATGTTAATGTTAATTTCCTTGTGTCCAATGTTAATGTTAATTTCCATGTGTCAAATGTTAATGTTAATTTCCTTGTGTCCAATGTTAATGTCCTTGTGTCCAATGTTAATGTTAATTTCCTTGTGTCCAATGTTAATGTTAATTTCCTTGTGTCCAATGTTAATGTCCTTGTGTCCAATGTTAATGTTAATTTCCTTGTGTCCAATGTTAATTTCCTTGTGTCCAATGTTAATGTTAATGTCCTTGTGTCCAATGTTAATGTTAATTTCCTTGTGTCCAATGTTAATGTTAATTTCCTTGTGTCCAATGTTAATGTCCTTGTGTCCAATGTTAATGTTATTTTCCGTGTGTCCAATGTTAATGTTAATGTCCTTGTGTCCAATGTTAATGTCCTTGTGTCCAATGTTAATGTTAATTTCCTTGTGTCCAATGTTAATGTTAATTTCCTTGTGTCCAATGTTAATGTCCTTGTGTCCAATGTTAATGTTAATTTCCTTGTGTCCAATGTTAATGTTAATGTCCTTGTGTCCAATGTTAATGTTAATTTCCTTGTGTCCAATGTTAATGTTAATTTCCTTGTGTCCAATGTTAATGTCCTTGTGTCCAATGTTAATGTTATTTTCCGTGTGTCCAATGTTAATGTTAATGTCCTTGTGTCCAATGTTAATGTCCTTGTGTCCAATGTTAATTTCCTTGTGTCCAATGTTAATTTCCTTGTGTCCAATGTTACTGTCCTTGTGTCCAATGTTAATGTCCTTGTGTCCAATGTTAATTTCCTTGTGTCCAATGTTAATGTCCTTGTGTCCAATGTTAATTTCCTTGTGTCCAATGTCCCATCGTCAGGGTCTGAAGTACAACGTCTTACAACTGTTTGAAGAGAATTCCATCAGACACTTGAGTTCATTCAACCAAGACTCCACTGACAGGGTTCGCACTAGCTCTCTCAATGAAGGTCACCGCAGGTCAGTCTAGGTCATAGAAAAGGTCAAGTTCACTTTTATTTAAAGCCAGGTTCTCGATATGTTAACAGTATTACCCAGATTAATTTTCTGCATACTCTGATACATAAGACTAGATACGCCCGCAGCGTAGCATACATCACAGACTTGCTCATGGATAGTGCACAGAAAGGGGGGAAAGAATGGACACAAACTACAGCACGAAGAAATCAAAACAACGCGAGTTAATGACGTTGGGAGGAACCACTGACGCAATGTTGGTCTCGAGACATTCGCACTAAGGTTATTTACCTGCCCATCTCCCTTCACCACCCTAGCTTGCCAACCATAAACTGTGATTGGCCGACCCTAGCAAGGATCAGCCATGTTCGCAATAATGGGGAAAAGAACGGGTACAAACACACATAAATTAAAATTGAACCCACGACCTTCTGGGTGTAAGGCGGACGTGATAACCACTACACTACGAATCACATGATTTTCTGTGAAGGAACAGCGCAAGTGAACGCAAGAACCATTGTTGCCCCCTCTCTCCACCACCTCCGCTTGCCAAACCATAAACTGATTGCTCGACCCCAGCGAGGGTCATTCGTCATGCTTATTTGCATATACTCCCTTTGGTGAATTATATATTTAGATAGGTGAAATAAATACTAACTTTCCCAGAGGTAAGCAATAGTTTGAATTCTCCTAAATGTGTTCTTTGACCAAGTGACTTTAGTAGATGGAATGTTCACACTCTGCTATTATTTGGTCCATTATTTTATTGAATTATAATTATTACAAGCTATAGCTTGTTTGAATTGAGATCTTTTAGTTCTTGATGCAATCTATCACTCAGAGATCTTTTAGTTCATGATGCAATCTATCACTCAGAGATCTTTTAGTTCTTGATGCAATCTATCACTCAGAGATCTTTTAGTTCTTGATGCAATCTATCACTCAGAGATCTTTTAGTTCATGATGCAATCTATCACTCAGAGATCTTTTAGTTCTTGATGCAATCTATCACTCAGAGATCTTTTAGTTCTTGATGCAATCTATCACTCAGAGATCTTTTAGTTCTTGATGCAATCTATCACTCAGAGATCTTTTAGTTCTTGATGCAATCTATCACTCAGAGATCTTTTAGTTCATGATGCAATCTATCACTCAGAGATCTTTTAGTTCATAATGCAATCTATCACTCAGAGATCTTTTAGTTCTTGATGCAATCTATCACTCAGAGATCTTTTAGTTCATGATGCAATCTATCACTCAGAGATCTTTTAGTTCTTGATGCAATCTATCACTCAGAGATCTTTTAGTTCATGATGCAATCTATCACTCAGAGATCTTTTAGTTCATGATGCAATCTATCACTCAGAGATCTTTTAGTTCTTGATGCAATCTATCACTCAGAGATCTTTTAGTTCATGATGCAATCTATCACTCAGAGATCTTTTAGTTCTTGATGCAATCTATCACTCAGAGATCTTTTAGTTCTTGATGCAATCTATCACTCAGAGATCTTTTAGTTCTTGATGCAATCTATCACTCAGAGATCTTTTAGTTCTTGATGCAATCTATCACTCAGAGATCTTTTAGTTCTTGATGCAATCTATCACTCAGAGATCTTTTAGTTCATGATGCAATCTATCACTCAGAGATCTTTTAGTTCTTGATGCAATCTATCACTCAGAGATCTTTTAGTTCTTGATGCAATCTATCACTCAGAGATCTTTTAGTTCATGATGCAATCTATCACTCAGAGATCTTTTAGTTCTTGATGCAATCTATCACTCAGAGATCTTTTAGTTCATGATGCAATCTATCACTCAGAGATCTTTTAGTTCTTGATGCAATCTATCACTCAGAGATCTTTTAGTTCTTGATGCAATCTATCACTCAGAGATCTTTTAGTTCATGATGCAATCTATCACTCAGAGATCTTTTAGTTCTTGATGCAATCTATCACTCAGAGATCTTTTAGTTCTTGATGCAATCTATCACTCAGAGATCTTTTAGTTCTTGATGCAATCTATCACTCAGAGATCTTTTAGTTCTTGATGCAATCTATCACTCAGAGATCTTTTAGTTCATGATGCAATCTATCACTCAGATATCTTTTAGTTCATGATGCAATCTATCACTCAGAGATCTTTTAGTTCTTGATGCAATCTATCACTCAGAGATCTTTTAGTTCATGATGCAATCTATCACTCAGAGATCTTTTAGTTCTTGATGCAATCTATCACTCAGAGATCATTTAGTTCATGATGCAATCTATCACTCAGAGATCTTTTAGTTCTTGATGCAATCTATCACTCAGAGATCTTTTAGTTCTTGATGCAATCTATCACTCAGAGATCTTTTAGTTCTTGATGCAATCTATCACTCAGAGATCTTTTAGTTCTTGATGCAATCTATCACTCAGAGATCTTTTAGTTCATGATGCAATCTATCACTCAGAGATCTTTTAGTTCATGATGCAATCTATCACTCAGAGATCTTTTAGTTCTTGATGCAATCTATCACTCAGAGATCTTTTAGTTCATGATGCAATCTATCACTCAGAGATCTTTTAGTTCTTGATGCAATCTATCACTCAGAGATCTTTTAGTTCTTGATGCAATCTATCACTCAGAGATCTTTTAGTTCTTGATGCAATCTATCACTCAGAGATCTTTTAGTTCTTGATGCAATCTATCACTCAGAGATCTTTTAGTTCTTGATGCAATCTATCACTCAGAGATCTTTTAGTTCTTGATGCAATCTATCACTCAGAGATCTTTTAGTTCATGATGCAATCTATCACTCAGAGATCTTTTAGTTCATGATGCAATCTATCACTCAGAGATCTTTTAGTTCTTGGTGCAATCTATCACTCAGAGATCTTTTAGTTCATGATGCAATCTATCACTCAGAGATCTTTTAGTTCTTGATGCAATCTATCACTCAGAGATCTTTTAGTTCATGATGCAATCTATCACTCAGAGATCTTTTAGTTCTTGATGCAATCTATCACTCAGAGATCTTTTAGTTCTTGATGCAATCTATCACTCAGAGATCTTTTAGTTCATGATGCAATCTATCACTCAGAGATCTTTTAGTTCATGATGCAATCTATCACTCAGAGATCTTTTAGTTCTTGATGCAATCTATCACTCAGAGATCTTTTAGTTCTTGATGCAATCTATCACTCAGAGATCTTTTAGTTCTTGATGCAATCTATCACTCAGAGATCTTTTAGTTCTTGATGCAATCTATCACTCAGAGATCTTTTAGTTCTTGATGCAATCTATCACTCAGAGATCTTTTAGTTCATGATGCAATCTATCACTCAGAGATCTTTTAGTTCATGATGCAATCTATCACTCAGAGATCTTTTAGTTCTTGATGCAATCTATCACTCAGAGATCTTTTAGTTCTTGATGCAATCTATCACTCAGAGATCTTTTAGTTCTTGATGCAATCTATCACTCAGAGATCTTTTAGTTCTTGATGCAATCTATCACTCAGAGATCTTTTAGTTCTTATCTTTTCCTGTCTTATTTTCATTTAGTTTTAGCTAACAGCAGAAATCACTCAGTTCATTCTATGGCTAGAGACTTTGATCAACTAGACCACATTTAATATACAGCTCTGTGTTGGAAGGCATCTATACTTTGATTAACTAGAGCACATTTGATATACAGCTCTGTGTTGGAAGGCATCTATACTTTGATCAACTAGAGCACATTTGATATACAGCTCTGTGTTGGAAGGCATCTATACTTTGATTAACTAGAGCACATTTGATATACAGCTCTGTGTTGGAAGGCATCTATACTTTGATTAACTAGAGCACATTTGATATACAGCTCTGTGTTGGAAGGCATCTATACTTTGATTAACTAGAGCACATTTGATATACAGCTCTGTGTTGGAAGGCATCTATACTTTGATCAACTAGAGCACATTTGATATACAGCTCTGTGTTGGAAGGCATCTATACTTTGATTAACTAGAGCACATTTGATATACAGCTCTGTGTTGGAAGGCATCTATACTTTGATTAACTAGAGCACATTTGATATACAGCTCTGTGTTGGAAGGCATCTATACTTTGATTAACTAGAGCACATTTGATATACAGCTCTGTGTTGGAAGGCATCTATACTTTGATCAACTAGAGCACATTTGATATACAGCTCTGTGTTGGAAGGCATCTCTACTTGTTCTTGTATATTATTTATTAGGCGCCGTAATGTGTCAGGAGTGGAAGGTGTGCGCAATGATGGCCGTATTCCCATGGATGAGAAGATGTCCCAGTTTCACAAAGAATTGACAGAAACCTGCATTGACATGATGTCTAGATACGCTTTTGGCAACTTCACAGCTCTCCCTAAAAGGTATGTTATCAAATTGAGGGCTTCTACTCTCCTTATTTTTCCTTGTTGCTCAACATTTAGCCACATTCAAACATAAGGACATCAGCTACATAGAAATTGTATAGAGGATACAAAATTGTTGTATAGAGGATACAAAATTGTTGTATAGAGGATACAAAATTGTTGTTGATTGACATTAAAGATTGGTCAAACATAAGGACATCAAAGGGAGGAAACTTGAGACATAACACAATTCTTGCTATAATTTGTTTTCATGTTAAAAAGAGTTGAGTGCATGTCATAAGTTGACAACATGTTTCTCCTTGTAGGTCTCCAGTGGCACAATTTTTACTAAAGGACGGCCAGTCTGGCATGTGGGTTGTTGGTAACAAAATCATCACAGTGTCTACGAGTGGAGGCGGCAATAAATCTGGCAACTCTGGCCTGTGTGACAACTGCCTGGCTGTATTTCAGCGTACCCAGGGGGAGCTGGGACAGGATATCAAGTCTTCTTCATCACATGTCACGTCTTCAAGACGAGACAGACGTAGGCACAAGTCCATGGCCAGTTTGGGACGATCACAAACACAGGTGATCACAAAAATAGTTTTAAAGACATTAATCTTTGACTGTCTTTGACATTAATCTTTGTCTGTCTGCGTCTTTCATCTGTCCTTAAAACTCTTAATCAGATTTAGGCTACCGACATAATGAAGGCTGGTTCGATTCCCAGAAGAGAATTTTTTAAAACTATATTCCAAAATGTATCTTATTCTTATACTATAAAACTTGAGCTTCATTTTGTTTGTCAAGTTATTTGCTGTTATATTTTGTAGCCTGGACCAATTTTATGGCAACAATGCTTGTCTGATTTTTATTATTATTTCTAGATAATATATCATTCTTTTTTACAAGTTTTTGTCTTTTGAAAGTTGTCAAGTAAGGAATGTGATTCCTCAATAGGAATTTTGGTTTGGAAGATGTTCTTTACCCTAATATTAATTGAATTTAATACTACTACAACTTAAAACTTGAAAGGTTACAATTCTAGTTAATTTTATGCCATATTTTATTAGATGGTCATTTCTTCTGTAGTGATTGTTAGCCTCACCTGCTATAGTGATTGTTAGCCTGACCTGCTGTAGTGGTTGTTAGCCTGACCTGCAGCAGTGATTGTTAGCCTGACCTGCTGTAGTGATTGTTAGCCTGACCTGCTGTAGTGGTTGTTAGCCTGACCTGCTGTAGTGATTGTTAGCCTGACCTGCTGTAGTGGTTGTTAGCCTGACCTGCTGTAGTGATTGTTAGCCTGACCTGCTGTAGTGGTTGTTAGCCTGACCTGCTGTAGTGGTTGTTAGCCTGACCTGCTGTAGTGGTTGTTAGCCTGACCTGCTGTAGTGGTTGTTAGCCTGACCTGCTGTAGTGATTGTTAGCCTGACCTGCTGTAGTGATTGTTAGCCTGACTTGCTGTAGTGGTTGTTAGCCTGACCTGCTGTAGTGGTTGTTAGCCTGACCTGCTGTAGTGGTTGTTAGCCTGACCTGCTGTAGTGGTTGTTAGCCTGACCTGCTGTAGTGGTTGTTAGCCTGACCTGCTGTAGTGGTTGTTAGCCTGACCTGCTGTAGTGGTTGTTAGCCTGACCTGCTGTAGTGGTTGTTAGCCTGACCTGCTGTAGTGGTTGTTAGCCTGACCTGCTGTAGTGGTTGTTAGCCTGACCTGCTGTAGTGATTGTTAGCCTGACCTGCTGTAGTGGTTGTTAGCCTGACCTGCTCTAGTGGTTGTTAGCCTGACCTGCTCTAGTGGTTGTTAGCTTGACCTGCTGTAGTGGTTGTTAGCCTGACCTGCTGTAGTGGTTGTTAGCCTGACCTGCTGTAGTGATTGTTAGCCTGACCTGCTGTAGTGGTTGTTAGCCTGACCTGCTGTAGTGGTTGTTAGCCTGACCTGCTGTAGTGGTTGTTAGCCTGACCTGCTGTAGTGGTTGTTAGCCTGACCTGCTGTAGTGGTTGTTAGCCTGACCTGCTGTAGTGGTTGTTAGCCTGACCTGCTGTAGTGGTTGTTAGCCTGACCTGCTGTAGTGGTTGTTAGCCTGACCTGCTGTAGTGATTGTTAGCCTGACCTGCTGTAGTGGTTGTTAGCCTCACCTGCTGTAGTGGTTGTTAGCCTCACCTGCTGTAGTGGTTGTTTCTATGTTAGCCTGACCTGCTATAGTGGTTGTTAGCCTGACCTGCTGTAGTGGTTGTTAGCCTGACCTGCTGTAGTGGTTGTTAGCCTGACCTGCTGTAGTGGTTGTTAGCCTGACCTGCTGTAGTGGTTGTTAGCCTGACCTGCTGTAGTGATTGTTAGCCTGACCTGCTGTAGTGATTGTTAGCCTGACCTGCTGTAGTGGTTGTTAGCCTGACCTGCTGTAGTGGTTGTTAGCCTGACCTGCTGTAGTGATTGTTAGCCTGACCTGCTGTAGTGGTTGTTAGCCTGACCTGCTGTAGTGGTTGTTAGCCTGACCTGCTGTAGTGGTTGTTAGCCTGACCTGCTGTAGTGGTTGTTAGCCTGACCTGCTGTAGTGATTGTTAGCCTGACCTGCTGTAGTGATTGTTAGCCTGACCTGCTGTAGTGGTTGTTAGCCTGACCTGCTGTAGTGGTTGTTAGCCTGACCTGCTGTAGTGGTTGTTAGGCTGACCTGCTGTAGTGGTTGTTAGCCTGACCTGCTGTAGTGGTTGTTAGCCTGACCTGCTGTAGTGGTTGTTAGCCTGACCTGCTGTAGTGGTTGTTAGCCTGACCTGCTGTAGTGGTTGTTAGCCTGACCTGCTGTAGTGGTTGTTAGCCTGACCTGCTGTAGTGGTTGTTAGCCTGACCTGCTGTAGTGATTGTTAGCCTGACCTGCTGTAGTGGTTGTTAGCCTGACCTGCTCTAGTGGTTGTTAGCCTGACCTGCTCTAGTGGTTGTTAGCTTGACCTGCTGTAGTGGTTGTTAGCCTGACCTGCTGTAGTGGTTGTTAGCCTGACCTGCTGTAGTGATTGTTAGCCTGACCTGCTGTAGTGGTTGTTAGCCTGACCTGCTGTAGTGGTTGTTAGCCTGACCTGCTGTAGTGATTGTTAGCCTGACCTGCTGTAGTGGTTGTTAGCCTGACCTGCTGTAGTGGTTGTTAGCCTGACCTGCTGTAGTGGTTGTTAGCCTGACCTGCTGTAGTGGTTGTTAGCCTGACCTGCTGTAGTGGTTGTTAGCCTGACCTGCTGTAGTGGTTGTTAGCCTGACCTGCTGTAGTGATTGTTAGCCTGACCTGCTGTAGTGGTTGTTAGCCTCACCTGCTGTAGTGGTTGTTAGCCTGACCTGCTGTAGTGGTTGTTTCCATGTTAGCCTGACCTGCTATAGTGGTTGTTAGCCTGACCTGCTGTAGTGGTTGTTAGCCTGACCTGCTGTAGTGGTTGTTAGCCTGACCTGCTGTAGTGGTTGTTAGCCTGACCTGCTGTAGTGGTTGTTAGCCTGACCTGCTGTAGTGATTGTTAGCCTGACCTGCTGTAGTGATTGTTAGCCTGACCTGCTGTAGTGGTTGTTAGCCTGACCTGCTGTAGTGGTTGTTAGCCTGACCTGCTGTAGTGGTTGTTAGCCTGACCTGCTGTAGTGGTTGTTAGCCTGACCTGCTGTAGTGGTTGTTAGCCTGACCTGCTGTAGTGGTTGTTAGCCTGACCTGCTGTAGTGGTTGTTAGCCTGACCTGCTGTAGTGGTTGTTAGCCTGACCTGCTGTAGTGGTTGTTAGCCTGACCTGCTGTAGTGATTGTTAGCCTGACCTGCTGTAGTGGTTGTTAGCCTGACCTGCTCTAGTGGTTGTTAGCCTGACCTGCTCTAGTGGTTGTTAGCTTGACCTGCTGTAGTGGTTGTTAGCCTGACTTGCTGTAGTGGTTGTTAGCCTGACCTGCTGTAGTGGTTGTTAGCCTGACCTGCTGTAGTGGTTGTTAGCCTGACCTGCTGTAGTGGTTGTTAGCCTGACCTGCTGTAGTGGTTGTTAGCCTGACCTGCTGTAGTGGTTGTTAGCCTGACCTGCTGTAGTGGTTGTTAGCCTGACCTGCTGTAGTGGTTGTTAGCCTGACCTGCTGTAGTGGTTGTTAGCCTGACCTGCTGTAGTGGTTGTTAGCCTGACCTGCTGTAGTGGTTGTTAGCCTGACCTGCTGTAGTGGTTGTTAGCCTGACCTGCTGTAGTGGTTGTTAGCCTGACCTGCTGTAGTGGTTGTTAGCCTGACCTGCTGTAGTGGTTGTTAGCCTGACCTGCTGTAGTGGTTGTTAGCCTGACCTGCTGTAGTGGTTGTTAGCCTGACCTGCTGTAGTGATTGTTAGCCTGACCTGCTGTAGTGGTTGTTAGCCTCACCTGCTGTAGTGGTTGTTAGCCTGACCTGCTGTAGTGGTTGTTTCCATGTTAGCCTGACCTGCTATAGTGGTTGTTAGCCTGACCTGCTGTAGTGGTTGTTAGCCTGACCTGCTGTAGTGGTTGTTAGCCTGACCTGCTGTAGTGGTTGTTAGCCTGACCTGCTGTAGTGGTTGTTAGCCTGACCTGCTGTAGTGATTGTTAGCCTGACCTGCTGTAGTGATTGTTAGCCTGACCTGCTGTAGTGGTTGTTAGCCTGACCTGCTGTAGTGGTTGTTAGCCTGACCTGCTGTAGTGGTTGTTAGCCTGACCTGCTGTAGTGGTTGTTAGCCTGACCTGCTGTAGTGGTTGTTAGCCTGACCTGCTGTAGTGGTTGTTAGCCTGACCTGCTGTAGTGGTTGTTAGCCTGACCTGCTGTAGTGGTTGTTAGCCTGACCTGCTGTAGTGGTTGTTAGCCTGACCTGCTGTAGTGATTGTTAGCCTGACCTGCTGTAGTGGTTGTTAGCCTGACCTGCTCTAGTGGTTGTTAGCCTGACCTGCTCTAGTGGTTGTTAGCTTGACCTGCTGTAGTGGTTGTTAGCCTGACCTGCTGTAGTGGTTGTTAGCCTGACCTGCTGTAGTGATTGTTAGCCTGACCTGCTGTAGTGGTTGTTAGCCTGACCTGCTGTAGTGGTTGTTAGCCTGACCTGCTGTAGTGGTTGTTAGCCTGACCTGCTGTAGTGATTGTTAGCCTGACCTGCTGTAGTGGTTGTTAGCATGACCTGCTGTAGTGGTTGTTAGCCTGACCTGCTGTAGTGGTTGTTAGCCTGACCTGCTGTAGTGGTTGTTAGCCTGACCTGCTGTAGTGGTTGTTAGCCTGACCTGCTGTAGTGGTTGTTAGCCTGACCTGCTGTAGTGATTGTTAGCCTGACCTGCTGTAGTGGTTGTTAGCCTCACCTGCTGTAGTGGTTGTTAGCCTGACCTGCTGTAGTGGTTGTTTCATGTTAGCCTGACCTGCTGTAGTGGTTGTTAGCCTGACCTGCTGTAGTGGTTGTTAGCCTGACCTGCTGTAGTGGTTGTTAGCCTGACCTGCTGTAGTGGTTGTTAGCCTGACCTGCTGTAGTGGTTGTTTCATGTTAGCCTGACCTGCTGTAGTGGTTGTTAGCCTGACCTGCTGTAGTGGTTGTTAGCCTGACCTGCTGTAGTGGTTGTTAGCCTGACCTGCTGTAGTGGTTGTTAGCCTGACCTGCTGTAGTGGTTGTTAGCCTGACCTGCTGTAGTGATTGTTAGCCTGACCTGCTGTAGTGGTTGTTAGCCTACCTGCTGTAGTGGTTGTTAGCCTGACCTGCTGTAGTGGTTGTTAGCCTGACCTGCTGTAGTGGTTGTTAGCCTGACCTGCTGTAGTGGTTGTTAGCCTGACCTGCTGTAGTGGTTGTTAGCCTGACCTGCTGTAGTGGTTGTTAGCCTGACCTGCTGTAGTGGTTGTTAGCCTGACCTGCTGTAGTGGTTGTTAGCCTGACCTGCTGTAGTGGTTGTTAGCCTGACCTGCTGTAGTGGTTGTTAGCCTGACCTGCTGTAGTGGTTGTTAGCCTGACCTGCTGTAGTGGTTGTTAGCCTGACCTGCTGTAGTGGTTGTTAGCCTGACCTGCTGTAGTGATTGTTAGCCTGACCTGCTGTAGTGATTGTTAGCCTGACCTGCTGTAGTGGTTGTTAGCCTGACCTGCTGTAGTGGTTGTTAGCCTGACCTGCTGTAGTGGTTGTTAGCCTGACCTGCTGTAGTGGTTGTTAGCCTGACCTGCTGTAGTGGTTGTTAGCCTGACCTGCTGTAGTGATTGTTAGCCTGACCTGCTGTAGTGGTTGTTAGCCTGACCTGCTGTAGTGGTTGTTAGCCTGACCTGCTGTAGTGGTTGTTAGCCTGACCTGCTGTAGTGGTTGTTAGCCTGACCTGCTGTAGTGGTTGTTAGCCTGACCTGCTGTAGTGGTTGTTAGCCTGACCTGCTGTAGTGGTTGTTAGCCTGACCTGCTGTAGTGATTGTTAGCCTGACCTGCTGTAGTGGTTGTTAGCCTGACCTGCTGTAGTGGTTGTTAGCCTGACCTGCTGTAGTGGTTGTTAGCCTGACCTGCTGTAGTGATTGTTAGCCTCACCTGCTGTAGTGATTGTTAGCCTGACCTGCTGTAGTGATTGTTAGCCTGACCTGCTGTAGTGGTTGTTAGCCTGACCTGCTGTAGTGATTGTTAGCATGACCTGCTGTAGTGGTTGTTTCCATGTTAGCCTGACCTGCTGTAGTGATTGTTAGCCTGACCTGCTGTAGTGGTTGTTTCCATGTTAGCCTGACCTGCTGTAGTGGTTGTTAGCCTGACCTGCTGTAGTGGTTGTTTCCATGTTAGCCTGACCTGCTGTAGTGGTTGTTAGCCTGACCTGCTGTAGTGATTGTTAGCCTGACCTGCTGTAGTGGTTGTTTCCATGTTAGCCTGACCTGCTGAATTCACTCTCATATCAAAGAGTAATCCCCCATATTTTTGTAACAAATTTGTTTGCTATTTCTAACTCAGAGTGATTCCCTGGGGCTGTCAGAGTTAGATGAGCTTCAGCTGCCTCGTCGAAGTCTTGACGACATGAGCTTGATGCAGGATGCCAGCGTGGATATTTTTGGCAGAGACGATGCTGCTGTACAAACTGGCAGTTCCTTAAATAAAGATGGCCTTGATCCTCTACTGACTGGTCAGTTTGAAGCAAGACAAAAATATATCCTGACATGTTTTAGCCAATTTCATACTGATAAAATTATAAAATATATGTAGGCCATAGGCCTTTTAGCCAATTAATGGTGATAAATCTAGAACAAGATGGGGTCCATGTTATCATAATTATGTCAAAAGAAAATGGTCAAGATCTTATTAAGCTCCTCACATTGCCACCTTCATGACTTGATTATGACTTTATCAATGGACTGGATGACTGAAATATGACTTGATGTATTTAATGTGACTTGATGACTTAATTGATTTATGAATTGAATATGACATTACATAGTCAGCTTTTTTTAATACATAAATGTAATTGTTTAACACTAAAGTTGTGCTCAGATTGTTGCCCTTGTGTCCACCAGAGATCAAACAGTTCCCTGAACACAGGACGTTCTCATCCACCCAGTGCAGTTGTTGGTGCACCAGCTGGGCCGAGGTCAACATCCGCGGAGCCAGTGGTGTTGTCTCTTGGATGATGAGGATAGAGAATGAGTCCAGCAGCTACAGCTTCTACTCAGATCCATCCTTACCTGACATCACTCAACTCCTGGCACCTGTCAGGTGCAAGTAAGTAGTTTTCTGTATCTGTCCTTACCTGACATCACTCAACTCCTGGCACCTGTCAGGTGCAAGTAAGTAGTTTTCTGTATCTGTCCTTACCTGACATCACTCAACTCCTGGCACCTGTCAGGTGCAAGTAAGTAGTTTTCTGTACCTGTCCTTACCTGACATCACTCAACTCCTGGCACCTGTCAGGTGCAGGTAAGTAGTTTTCTGTATCTGTCCTTACCTGACATCATTCAACTCCTGGCACCTGTCAGGTGCAAGTAAGTAGTTTTCTGTACCTGTCCTTACCTGACATCACTCAACTCCTGGCACCTGTCAGGTGCAAGTAAGTAGTTTTCTGTACCTGTCCTTACCTGACATCACTCAACTCCTGGCACCTGTCAGGTGCAAGTAAGTAGTTTTCTGTATCTGTCCTTATATGATATAGTTCATTTCTTTAACAATGAGAGATAGTTCATCAATGAGAGATAGTTTATTTCTTTAATAATGAGAGATAGTTCAATTCTTTCTGTATTGTCCCCAGAACCCCAGACTCAGACAGTATTGGTAAAATTGACAGTGGAAGTTTGTGTGAAGAGGAATATGAAACACTACATTCACAACATTTCTCAGAGACAGAGAAAAGTTGTAAGTTGGTAACATAATCAAACATTTCTCAGAGATAGAGAAAAGTTGTAAGTTGATAACATAATCAAACATTTCTCAGAGACAGAGAAAAGTTGTAAGTTGATAACATAATCAAACATTTCTCAGAGACAGAGAAAAGTTGTAAGTTGATAACATAATCAAGCATTTCTCAGAGACAGAGAAAAGTTGTAAGTTGATAACATAATCAAACATTTCTCAGAGACAGAGAAAAGTTGTAAGTTGGTAACATAATCAAACATTTCTCAGAGACAGAGAAAAGTTGTAAGTTGATAACATAATCAAACATTTCTCATAGACAGAAAAAAGTTGTAAGTTGGTAACATAATCAAACATTTCTCAGAGACACAGAAAAGTTGTAAGTTGATAACATAATCAAGGTAAATGTATAATATAAAAACAGGGTATTAGTTGGCCTGACAGGACGTAACACAACAGCGAACGTTTCGGCAAAGAGCCTTACTCAACGGACAAAAAGTACACAAATGAAACAAATAAAACGAAATAATAAAAAAAACACTTAGCTGCGGTGAAATCCAAGTAGTCCAGTAGGGATAAAGTAAGGAGAGAAAAGTAAGAGCTTATATAAGAAAGGATAGGGTGGGTGTGGCCAATCAATCAGCTTGTCAGTGCGAACACAACGTTGATCCCATGTGGTGTAAGAGTCCCATACTCATGGATAAGTCTATTCTCCAGACTGACCCGGCCGGGTGTGTTTGTACAAGAAACCAAGGCGGTGACAGACATGCCATCGACGCCCATGTGGTCATGTCCATTGAAGTGTCGGGAGACAGGACACTGTTTGTCTTGTTTAATGGCACGTACATGCTCAGCGATACGGCAGGAGAGTAACCTCCCCGTCTCACCAATGTACTTCAAAGGACAGCGCTTACACACAATGGTGTAGACCACATTGCGGCTGGTACAAAGATAGCCATTCCTAATCTTGAATATCCCCTTAGGTAAGACAATCTGGTCCGTCTGGGTAACAAATGGACATGTCTTGCAGCGATTACGACCACAGGGCTTGGTGCCCAGATGGGAGGATGGAATAAGCAGACGGCTACGAACCAATAGGTCTCGCAGATTTTTGTCCCTCCTGAATACAATGATGGTTGGGGTGGAAAATATGTTGTTTGTCTCAGGGTCCGCGAGGATGGTGCGGTTTTTCAAAAATATTTCCTTGGCTCTGATCCACAGCCTCAAGGGAAGATGTTAATGGCAGAGATCCACCTGAGGTAAGTGCAAATAACATCCATTATAATCTATATAATATTTGTGTGGATTTTTGTCTGTCCAATTCAAACAGGATGTGTTTCCTTTAGCAATCAATTAATGTTTATCATTTGAAATAAACTTAGTCCTTGGTCTGCTTGTACATGTCCACTTTGGTAAATTTTGGTCTAGTCAATAATTGTTTGTTTGGTTAAATGATAGTTATTGAGCCATGTATTTATTGACAGATGACAAACTCATGTGTGACAGTTATTGAGCCATGTATTTATTGACAGATGACAAACTCATGTGTGACAGTTATTGAGCCATGTATTTATTGACATGACAAACTCATGTGTGACAGTTATTGAGCCATGTATTTATTGACAGATGACAAACTCATGTGTGACAGTTATTGAGCCATGTATTTATTGACAGATGAGAAACTCCTGTGTGACAGTTATTGAGCCATGTATTTATTGACAGATGAGAAACTCCTGTGTGATAGTTATTGAGCCATGTATTTATTGACAGATAAAAAAAACTCGTCTGTGACAGTTATTGCCATGTATTTATTGACAGATGACAAACTCCTGTGTGACAGTTACTGAGCCATGTATTTATTGACAGATGAGAAACTCCTCTGTTCAAGCTGAGTTCAACCACCAGGCATCTATCAGGAGGGTCAGTTCATCCCCAACTGTTGGCTCTGATGCCCTAACTGAAGAAATGGGCCACTGCCATCCTGGCAGACTAGATAGAAATCTGGAAACTCAAACCATTGTTAAAAGTCTGGACTCTGAGGCTTCTAAATATCGTTCTCAGGCTGAAGACTTCTCTCAAACAGAATCTATCCAGTTTGAACCTGTTCAGACTGACATAAACAGACCAGTTCCAGGAACAACATCCGAAAGAAAGTCTGACTTATCTTTGAAACTTTCAATGGATGAGAAAAATGTGGATAAAACTCCACCCAAACATTCGGTTGACACCAATGACAGTGTTTTTAAATGTGGACAGTCCAGTAAACCAGACAGTCCCGAGACAGCCTCCTACAGAAGTAGAGCAGAGACGAGTTCTGGGGAACTGAGAAGAAAACCAATGGGTGTGGAGGGTAAAGATCAGAAGAAGATTGCTCAAAGGAGTTACTCCGTGGAATTGGAGGGGAGGAGAAGACCAGAGCACCTTCAGCTCCTGAGCTCACACAGTCGAGACATTGAGAACTTTGTCCTAGAGTGTAAGTAGTGGGTTTGAATCCTTTGACTCCTGCACCACTTGTAAGTCATGTGGTAAAATGGGTTGTGTAGCACGTATTTGGTCTCATCTTGATGCCAAGATCTATAACCTTACCTTCTAAGTTGAGTTTTATATCCTGAGATCAGTTGATATTTTAAATCAAACAATACTCTGAAAAATTTCTTGAGTTAATAAATTTAAAGGGGTGAGAATGACTGTAGCTGCACTAATGATAAAGATAATCTTACAAATGTTTTTAAAAAAAAACTACATATTTTATAAGTGTAGGTTTAAAATAAGTTGTTTAGAAATGGACTAATTGACTAAGTCATTGTTGGTTGTAGTTTAGAAATGGACTAATTGACTAAGTCTTTGTTGGTTGTAGTTTAGAAATGGACTAATTGACTAAGTCATTGTTGGTTGTAGTTTAGAAATGGACTAATTGACTAAGTCTTTGTTGGTTGTAGGTCCTAAACTACCAGCTGACCACTGTATTCTCTGACATTGAACATTTTGTGTGGATCTCTCAGCTTCTCCCAATGATGAATCCAGCACATCCTCACTTCAAGATGAGGTGCCAGAGATGAAGCAGATGAAACGTCGGGGACACACCATCTCCGTCATGAGCACAGCAGCAGCAGACTCCCGGCAAGCTGAGGAGTTCGACAGTCGACTTCAGGCAAGTTACTCTCTTAGAGTTGCACCAATGGTAATAAAAATGATAAAAATTTGACTTCAGGCAAGTTACTATCTTAGGGTTGCACCAATGAAAATTATAATCATAAAAATCTGAGAAATTATTTAGTGCCTTACCCCAGCAAGCAGCTGGGCTCACAGTGCTTTACATGAAAATAAAAACACATATTTATAAATGCCATTAATTTAATACATACATATCCTAATCAAACAAAATATATAATGACACGATGGTGCACATAAGCTACGATGGTGCACATAAGCTATGATGGTGCACATAAGCTACGATGGTGCACATAAGCTATGATGGTGCACATAAGCTACGATGGTGCACATAAGCTACGATGGTGCACATAAGCTACGATGGTGCACATAAGCTACATTGGTGCACATAAGCTGGGTTGGTGCACATAAGCTAGGTTGAGCAGTCGAAGAAATGTTTTATTGTTTATTGGGAATGTAAAGTTTGAAGAACTGTGTCTTGAGTGCAGTCTTGATGGCCTTATTAGTTGGAATAATGTGGATGTGTAATGGTAGAGAATCTATTGTTTGGGGGCACAAAAAGAGAAAGATATTTCACCAAATGTATTAGTGCATGTCTTAGGAACAGAAAAAACATGTGTGTCTGCAGAAGAGCGTAGCTGACAAGAGGGTGAGTAGACAGAAAGAAGTTCAGTAAGATAGGAAGGGCATGAGTCAGAAAAGAAGTTGTGGCAGAGAAATGAAAACCAAGCAAAGCCAAATGGTAATATTATTATAACAAATTTCTTACATCAAATAACATACGTTAGGTGCAATGAACAATTACAGAACTCTGGCTAACTCAGCCAAAGACATGCCCATTGTATGACATTACTATTATTGTCTCACTTACAGAACTCTGGCTCACTCAGCCATAGACATGCCCATTGTATGACATTACTATTATTGTCTCACTTACAGAACTCTGGCAAAGACATGCCCATTGTATGACATTACTATTATTGTCTCACTTACAGAACTCTGGCAAAGACCTGCCCATTGTATGACATTACTATTATTGTCTCACTTACAGAACTCTGGCAAAGACATGCCCATTGTATGACATTACTATTATTGTCTCACTTACAGAACTCTGGCAAAGACATGCCCATTGTATGACATTACTATTATTGTCTCACTTACAGAACTCTGGCTCAGCCAAAGACAGCAAGACAGGCCTGAACCCAAGTTACGTCTTCTTGCAACTCTACCACAGCCATCCACTGGTCCAGAGCCAAGAGCAGCCCCTCAAAGTGCCACAAACTGATGTAAGTTGTTGAAGGGATAGCACATGGCAATAGTAAGTTATTGTAGAGATAACACATCATGGCAATAGTAAGTTATTGTAGAGATAACACATCATGGCAATAGTAAGTTATTGTAGAGATAACACATCATGGTAATAGTAAGATCATGGTAATAGTAAGTTATTGTAAGGATAACACATCATGGTAATAGTAAGTTATTGTAGAGATAACACATCATGGCAATAGTAAGTTATTGTAGAGATAACACATCATGGTAATAGTAAGATCATGGTAATAGTAAGTTATTGTAAGGATAACACATCATGGTAATAGTAAGTTATTGTAGAGATAACACATCATGGCAATAGTAAGTTATTGTAGAGATAACACATCATGGTAATAGTAAGTTATTGTAGAGATAACACATCCTGGCAATAGTAAGTTATTGTAGAGATAACACATCATGGTAATAGTAAGTTATTGTAGAGATAACACATCATGGCAATAGTAAGTTATTGTAGAGATAACACATCATGGTAATAGTAAGATCATGGTAATAGTAAGTTATTGTAGAGATAACACATCATGGCAATAGTAAGTTATTGTAGAGATAACACATCATGGCAATAGTAAGTTATTGTAGAGATAACACATCCTGGCAATAGTAAGTTATTGTAGAGATAACACATCATGGTAATAGTAAGATCATGGTAATAGTAAGTTATTGTAGAGATAACACATCATGGCAATAGTAAGTTATTGTAGAGATAACACATCATGGTAATAGTAAGATCATGGTAATAGTAAGTTATTGTAAGGATAACACATGGCAACAGTTAAACTAGATTGGAGTGTGAACTTAAAGCTTGGTGTCTATTGCTGTACTTTTCAAATGTTATGTTATGCACATTGTAATTGTGATAGTTATGTTTTAGCTTAAAACAAATCTTTGTTGAATTGAAGACTTATTGTAAAATATGAATGAGTTGGACATATCAAGTGAAAACTTCTAATATTTACATGCATCAGCTCATCTGCTTATGTTAATAAATGCTATGCTACTCTCAATACAGAAATTCAGACGCACTGTTGACATGTTGGATCACATCTACCCGTATGAAACCCATAAAATAGGAGTGTTGTATATGGGCAAAGGCCAGGTAAATGAATGCACTGACACATTTTAATTTAATTCTTAGTTTTATTGTGTGTAACTGCTGCCATTAGTTTTTATGTAGATAATTTAACTGCTGCCATTAGTTTGTTATGTAGATAATGATATATGTACAGCAAACATCAATCTCTGTCAGTCTTAAGTTAATGGGAAATGTTTCTTGGTTCATAATCATCAGTCCCGTGACCGTTGCAGTCGTTGGGGGGAGCTCATGGACACATCAACAGATAACGATCTCCACATATGCTTATTTTGAGCGGCGGCCAATAATTCATGCAATTGCATCCCTGTCCATTCCTTTATGTCAGAGGTCTCCAAACTTTTCTGCCGGAGGGCCGCATTAACTGTCAAACAGCAGTTTGGGGGCCGACTACGCACAGTTTTGTAGTAAACTACAGGTAAAAATAGCATCTTTTTTGGAGATTAAAAGGCCTCCAGGGGCCGGATGAGAGGGCCTCGCGGGCCACATCTGGCCCGCGGGCCGTAGTTTGGAGACCCCTGCTTTATGTTGTCCAGCCAGCTTTTCCGTTGTCTCTTCGCCGGCCTCCTTCTACAGTGCCTTGAAGGATAATTTTTGTCAATGTATCATGTTGCAGTACATGACCGAACCATGCAATCTTGCATCTCTTAATTGTTGTTATAATGGTTTCTTGACAACCCACAATGGAGTTTATTCTGTGCCAGATATATTCATTGGTCTTTTGTTCTAAATAGGAGATCTGGAGAATTTTCCTCATGCATTTGTTTTCAAATGCCTGCAGCTTGCTTTCAGAGAAAACAGTAATTTGTGTGGTTTGTTTGTGCAATGACAGGCCAGTGATGAGAAAACAGTAATTTGTGTGGTTTGTTTGTGCAATGACAGGCCAGTGATGAGAAAACACTAATTTGTGTGGTTTGTTTGTGCAATGACAGGCCAGTGATGAGAAAACAGTAATTTGTGTGGTTTGTTTGTGCAATGACAGGCCAGTGATGAGAAAACAGTAATTTGTGTGGTTTGTTTGTGCAATGACAGGCCAGTGATGAGAAAACAGTAATTTGTGTGGTTTGTTTGTGCAATGACAGGCCAGTGATGAGAAAACAGTAATTTGTGTGGTTTGTTTGTGCATGACAGGCCAGTGATGAGAAAACAGTAATTTGTGTGGTTTGTTTGTGCAATGACAGGCCAGTGATGAGAAAACAGTAATTTGTGTGGTTTGTTTGTGCTATGACAGGCCAGTGATGAGAAAACAGTAATTTGTGTGGTTTGTTTGTGCTATGACAGGCCAGTGATGAGAAAACAGTAATTTGTGTGGTTTGTTTGTGCTATGACAGGCCAGTGATGAGAAAACAGTAATTTGTGTGGTTTGTTTGTGCTATGACAGGCCAGTGATGAGAAAACAGTAATTTGTGTGGTTTGTTTGTGCAATGACAGGCCAGTGATGAGAAAACAGTAATTTGTGTGGTTTGTTTGTGCTATGACAGGCCAGTGATGAGAAAACAGTAATTTGTGTGGTTTGTTTGTGCTATGACAGGCCAGTGATGAGAAAACAGTAATTTGTGTGGTTTGTTTGTGCTATGACAGGCCAGTGATGAGAAAACAGTAATTTGTGTGGTTTGTTTGTGCAATGACAGGCCAGTGATGAGAAAACAGTAATTTGTGTGGTTTGTTTGTGCAATGACAGGCCAGTGATGAGAAAACAGTAATTTGTGTGGTTTGTTTGTGCAATGACAGGCCAGTGATGAGAAAACACTAATTTGTGTGGTTTGTTTGTGCAATGACAGGCCAGTGATGAGAAAACTCTATTGAGCAATGAGTTTGGCTCTCCCCGCTACACAAAGTTCATACTGACTCTAGGAGACATGATCAGCATAGAGGAAGCTGAGAGAGAAAAGGTTTACCTTGGTGGGCTGACCCCGAGTGATGGCAAGTTTGCTGTGGCCTGGCAGGACGAGTCACTAAGAGGTGAGAAAACTTTATACATGAGGTTCAAATAAACATACCAACTTAATGTCTTGTCTGTGCTCTGAGCAGGTTTTGAATGTTCAAAGTTTTACCACCATTCAGAATTCTGCACTGTTTTTCAATGGATTTATTTTGTACACAATGAAATTAGCAGTGCTAATCATTTGTAAAACAAGTTTGGTTTGCTCAATACGACGTTTGATTCAAAGTATGAGATTAGTTAGCTGTGTAATTGTAGAAACTCAGCACAGTTTTGTTGAGGCCATTTATGTATAGTACTACACGGTTGTTTGGTTGTGACTCATTTCTCTGGTAAACATCCATAATTAATCATCATTTGTGCAATTCTTATCATTATAACAATGGCACTTTATACTGTATGTCTATATATTGTTTTAAAATGGTTTATATCTATTGTATCTTAAAATTGTTTATATCTACATTGTCTTAAAAATGGTGAAAAAATTAAATTCTCCACACCGTTCACTATTATGTTGTTGTTTTTTCCATACAGTTATTTTTCACATCGCCACCTTGATGCCAAATCGACCTGGTGACACAAGGTTTAATAATAAAAAAAGCCACATTGGAAATGATTTTGTCACCATTGTTTACAATGACAGTTCAGAGGATTACAAAAGTGGGACAATCTCTGTGAGTTCCAGAATATTTGTTTAATTCTTTTTCATGTGCAGAACTGGGAGAGACTTTGGAATATTAAAAATTGAAATCTCAATGTTTCAATAAGTAAAACTAGTTTATATATGCAGTCAATGTTTCAATAAGTAAAACTAGTTTATATATGCAGTCAATGTTTCAATAAGTAAAACTAGTTTATATATGCAGTCAATGTTTCAATAAGTAAAACTAGTTTATGTATGCAGTCAATGTTTCAATAAGTAAAACTAGTTTATATATGCAGTCAATGTTTCAATAAGTAAAACTAGTTTATATATGCAGTCAATGTTTCAATAAGTAAAACTAGTTTATATATGCAGTCAATGTTTCAATAAGTAAAACTAGTTTATATATGCAGTCAATGTTTCAATAAGTAAAACTAGTTTATATATGCAGTCAATGTTTCAATAAGTAAAACTAGTTTATATATGCAGTCAACTATACTTTACTACGATAAGTTTTAACAAAATTTAATCAAGCTAATTCTTTGAACAAATGTAAATAACTGTTTGGTGTACATAACTTTTTGGTGTACATAACTATTTGGTGTACATAACTATTTGGTGTACATAACTATTTGGTGTACATAACTACAGTCGAACCCACTTACCTCGAGCTCGGTTAGCTCGACCACCCCACTAATTCAACGTTTTTTATTGGAACCGCCGAATTCTCTCTTTGTCTTAGCATTTTTTCATCGGCTAATTCGATTTTTCTAAGTCGCTGAAACCTAATACCTCGAGCACAAAAGAGGGCCAAATTTGCAACTTAACTTTGGTTAGCTCGATCCTCGTCGGTTTGCCTAGCAATGCATTTTTAGTTCAAAATAGTGTTGACATCTCGCTTTCTTCGAGACTTGCGGCTATTGTGTGATTCTACGAGATTTCAATAAAAATTACCGGATGTTATTATCTTCTTTCACTTTCGATCCATGTGTGAATTAGATGTATTCACCCGAGGTGCCCGTAAATCGGCGTTAGCGATCTTTAATCCGTCATTATTTCGCAGTGCATGTTATGTTATTATTAAACTTAATTTATTTTCTGATGCATTGATCATTTTATTTTTTAAGCTAAACGAATATCTTTAGAAATGAAAATAAAGGTTTGTATCGAGAATCGACGGTGGTTTTTATATAATTAAATAAAAAATTATTATTCTTTTAAAAGTTTGTTGTTGCTTTGTTACCAGTAAGATACGTGACTGTGACACTAACACGCGCGTGACGATGAAATCAAATCATTTTCTTAATATTCCAGTACATGTATATAATATTATTAATATACACGTCATCACTTTTGTAGGTCGAATTCTGATAAGGAATGATTTTTTTTAAAAATTCGCTTAGACTTAGTTATAGTTGCCGGCCGAGGTCTAACACACAGCCCACAGCGTGCTGTGATCAACGGTCAAGGCCGCAATAGTTTTATTTATATTATTACAAGACTGAGGAAATTCGAGAGCGTTCTGATAGTAACAGATATCCTGCACGTCAAAAGCATTAAACTTAAAATTACCATATTGATATGTTTATTTATTTATTTTTTTATTCGCTGATTCGACGGCATTGCAAACGCTAGCGGCTGTGACATGGGACTAGGCGAGGCGTAAACTTTGACCTTTTAGCGCATGCGCAGACAATTATAAACTGGTAACTTATTTTTAATAAAATGGAATTGAAACATGACAGAGACGTAATCAAAGTCCTTTACTTCGGCATAAATATATATATATATATATATATAAATTCCCGATTAGTCATAACTTGTCCCGACTTTCAAGGCCGAGAAATTTTTTTAAAGAATTCCCGACTTTTTCCCGTTTTCCTGAGTGGGAACCATGGTTATATTTAAATTTTAAACGGTCCTTAAAAACGAACGGTCTTACAACCTTATGAAAGAGTGAAGAAATATTAGGGTCCCGATAGGATTCCGATTAATCGTCCCATCACTAATTAACGCTAACTAATTAATCATGTACATATAGTGAAATTTCAAGCACATGTTAATATTTTGCCGCCATATTGGTTTTCGTTTTAACTCGATCATCGGTTATCTCGACGCCATTTTTCATACCCCAACGCCGTCGACTTAACCGGTTTCGACTGTATTTGGTGTACATTTAAACTCTGATGCTAAAAAGCACAGGTTCAAGGAACTAGGATTACTAAATACATTTAGAACTGAGATGATACAAAAATGTAAAAATGTCGTAGGTGAGGCATTGAAAGAAATGCATGATTCTATTTTCAGGGCCAATTTAACTTTGTGAGTATTATCATTAGGCCACTTGACTATGAAAGCAATGCTGTTACACTCATAACAAAAGAAGGTGAGCTTACTATAATATTCTTTATGTCATTTCTAACCCAAGTATATTCAGTGGGAAATACCAAACTGTTTCAGATTAGAATACTATTTACTACATAATTCTAGTTACTAATAATACTTCTTACTACAAATATTTTAACTTCTAAATTTTCAAGTCTAGTAAAACAATTTGAAGACCTTGAGTTCCACGGCTTTGCTCTTTGAATAATTCACTACTGGTATTTAAATAGGGTTTCTAAATCTTTAACTTTAAAGATAGTTATTTGTCACATTTTTATCTTTTAAAGATACTTATTTGTCACATTTGTATCTTTTAAAGATAGTTATTTGTCACATTTTTTTCTTTTAAAGATAGTTATTTGTCACATTTTTATCTTTTAAAGATATTTAATAGTCACATTTTTATCTTTTAAAGATAGTTTTCTGTCACATTTTTATCTTTTAAAGATAGTTATTTGTCACATTTTTATCTTTTAAAGATATTTAATAGTCACATTTTTATCTTTTAAAGATAGTTTTCTGTCACATTTTTATCTTTTAAAGATAGTTATTTGTCACATTTTTATCTTTTAAAAATGAACACTAATTAATTTATCTTAGGATTAACTTGATTCATTATTGTCTTATGGCGCCATCCATATATTACGTACGCACAAAATTCGTATTTTTGTACCCCCTCCCCCAGTTGCACCCCATACATTTTGGGACATGCGTACGTACAAATTCGCAAATAAATTTTAAGCCGGAGTCAGAAGATATTAGTTTTACTCTTTGAAGCCATCCATACATGACGTCACACGCCTAAAAAGGGGCGGGGGAGAGGGTCACGCATTTGTGACGGGGGGGGGGTGTTTAAGAAATGTGACGTCACATCAAAATGCACTCTAAAATATTTGAAAATGAGGCTTTTTTTGTCCAAAGGTTCAGGGCCGTCCATTAATGACGTCCCGCGATTATGGCCGATTTTTATTCCCCCCCCCTCACGTCACGCGTCGTCACTAAAAAGTTTTCCAATATTAAGCCACAAAAATGCCCCTCCCCCCCCAAAAAAAAACAACATTTTTTATTTTGAAAATTAGCATGTTTCAAATCAATTTTTTTCATTTAAGTTTAAGTATGTATTTAGTGTAAGGCTGCACTTTAATATCGTAACACGTGCGAAGCCCATGAACAACGTCATTAAATAAAGTGTAAACAAACAAATATTTAAGTACAACTTTTATTTTAAGTTACACGTTTTGATGTGACGTGACATTTCTTAAACTACCCAGAGAAGGGGCCGTCCATAGATGACGTCACGCGATTTTGGCACATTTTTCACCCCTCCCCCCCTCATCACAAAAACTTAGACCCCCTCCAATATGACGTCACAAAGCGTTACGCCTTGCCCCCCCCTCCCTGAAAACTGTATTTTCTATTTGAAAAAGAGCATGTTTAAAATCATTTTTTTGTCATTTAAGTACATGTATTTATTTAGTGTAGGCCTGAATTCTAATATCGTAACACGTGTGAAGTCATGTAAAACACCATGTAACAAATAAAATATTTAAGTGGAACTTTTATTTAAAGTTGCTCGTTTTGATGTGACGTCACATTTCTCTAACACTCCCCCCACCCCCACACATCGTCACAAATATGTAGACACCCCCCCCCACACACATCGTCACAAATATGTAGACGCTTTCCCCTAGGTGCGTGAAATCGCCGTCCCGTTGTGTGTTTATAACGGCTAAGGCATCGGTGGGCGTAAGAGAAACTTCATCTAATTTCAAGAAATTTAAATATAAACCCGACGGATATATTTTAATGATGTGTAAACGTTTGGTCTGAATCAAATGTTAATTACTTCCAAGCAATTAAAAGTTCACAATTTCGTTTGCAATAAATTATATAACATTATTATTGCATATCAGTCTTGACTCAGTCGGTCTCGAATGCCGTTTGCAGCCAGAGCGGTTTACGTTACTATGCTTAGTATTATGCAAATTAAATTTGTTGTGCGTACGTACACATTCAGTCGAGACTCCCCCCTCCGTACGCATGCATACGCAAAATGCCGTAAATTTAAGACACCCCCCTCCTTGTGTACGTAATATATGGATGGCCCCTATCCTTGTGTATATTGAGTTACTTGAACTATCCCTTAACCCGTTGTTGGGTCGTTGGGGCACCATCGTGAACTGTTCACTAACACACGCCATTTGTCCCGGTCCTGTGCTGCCCTTTGAGAGTCGCTGAATAACAGGCCGGTCCACTCTTAGTTATTTAGCTGTCTTAAATACATGTTCAAACCATTGCAAGGTTATAGTTATACATGTTCCAACCAGTGCAAGGTTAGACCTCTTCAGTTGGAATCTTCTTTTTTGAAAAATCATTCTTTATTTAGAAATTTTAAGTCAATTATTTTTGTTTCTAAAAAGTTATTCAGTCTTCAACAGTGATTTGGAAAATGCTTTTAATGCTAAATGCAGTCCTGAAATGCATTACTAATTTAGATATACATTTTTTGGTGCCTCGCAGAGCTAAAGCAATTAGTCATTTACTAGCCTTGTTATTGTGCCAACATTTTGACTGGATCCATATCAGAGATTATTTATTAGTATCAGCAATGTCAACATTTTTTTTTCACGACTCTTTATTTTACCCTAAATATTAGTTGACAACATTTAAGTTTCCCAACAATAACCAAATTGCCTCCTGCTTGTGTCTGCCCAGTCTTTGGTAACTCTTTATTTTACCCTAAATGCCATGTGTTTTACAATTTTCCTTTAGGTTTAGGAACAATGCAGGGTAAGCTACTGCCACCGCTTGTATCTTTCCCAGCAACTAAATTACCTCCTGCTTGTGTCTGCCGTTTTTTAACTGCTGGCTGTCTCGTTTCCTATTTTTAGAATGTGTTTGCCTTTATGATTTGGTATATGTATTTTAGAGCTTCATGACATGCAAAAAGTTTATTTGACTGCTATTCCAGACATAGGTCATATCTTTTCTGACTAAAGCTCATAGAGAAAATTATCATCTTTTGAGTTTTATTAGATTACTTATGATGTTGAAATATTTTCAAAATGACTTTAAGAATTAGCCATCTTTTAAATGTCAGTAGTTTTAAATGATGGGAGGGGCTGGGGGTGCCCCTCATTTTAGGAAGTTTATTTATGACATCAGTCTCAATCTGGCAATACTAATGTCCTAGTTTTTACAAAATGGCCGTCTTAAGAATACAAAAGCAGGTGTGGGTGGAAGTTATGCCATAAAGTAATTACCCCCCCCCCAGTCTATCAAACAAACATGTCAGCTCTTCAATCAGTAGCACATAGTTACATCAATCAGTAGCACATAGTTACATCAATCAGTAGCACATAGTTACATCAATCAGTAGCACATAGTTACATCAATCAGTAGCACATAGTTACATCAATCAGTAGCACATAGTTACATCAATCAGTAGCACATAGTTACATCAATCAGTAGCACATAGTTACATCAAATTGTTAGCTCTTCATTCACTAACACAGTTACCTCAGATAGCCAGTGCTCCACATTCAGTAGTACATGGTTACCTTGAATGGCTAAGCACCTGTGTTCATTTGTCCGTCGATACAACGAGGACCACTCTAGTCATCCGAGGGTTGTCTGTGCGTGCGCAGATGGCTGATTAGGCCAATCCTTGCACGGAAGGTTCGGGAACAGAAGGGACGAGTGGGACATCTCCTGGAGGGTTGACAGCACGGGCCTTTCGGGCTTGCCTCTTCTTTTCTGTGGTGGTGATCCGGTTTGCCTCGCATGACCTTTCCTGGATGGAAGAGCGCCAGGTGGATCGGTCCATTGCAGCTCGTTCCCACATGTCTGGATTGATGGCAAACGCTTTCATTGAGGCTTTCAGTGTGTCTTTGAAGCGTTTCTTTTGCCCACTGTGGGACCGCTGGCCATACTGGAGCTCACCATAGAAGATTCTCTTTGGCAGTCTCTCGTCTCGCATTCGGACAACGTGCCCTGCCCAGCGAAGCTGGGTCTGCATCAGGAGGGTGAAGATGCTGGGGAGACCTGCCTTGGTCAGTACCACTGTGTCTGGAATTTTGTTCTGCCACTTTATGCCGAGAATCTTCCTGAGGCTTGTTATATGAAAGTGGTTAAGCTTTCTTGCATGGCGCTGATAAACAGTCCAAGTTTCACAAGCATATAGCAGTGTGGGGAGCACCACTGCCCTGTACACTTTCAGCTTGGTCTGGATGGTAATGCCTCTTCTTTTCCAGACACTAGGGTACCACCTGCCGAAAGAGGAGCTGGCTCTGGCAATTCTGACATTCACTTCATGCAGGCCAGAGTCCAGGACAGCGGGGAGTTTTCTGATCCTTTCCCAGTCACAAAGGGGGTCAAGCAGGGCTGCGTCCTGGCACCAATACTGTTTAGCCTCATGTTTTCCGCCATGCTGACAGAGGCCTTCAGAGACGAGGATGTTGGTGTCAACCTGAAGTACCGCACAGATGGCAAGCTGTTCAACCTTCAGAGGCTCAAGGCTAAGTACCTATCAGCATCACAATTAACAAGTCCATATTTTATTCATTAAACAACTATTTTAAGTAGAAGCAATGACTGAAATGTTAATATTAAGAATGTAGGTTTTGAGACTGATTTCAGTTTAGATAATTTGAGTTTTATTCAACAAGTAGGAAACCTGAGAAAAAAAAATGGAATAAATTTGTCTCCCCCAGCAAAACATTGTCAAAGAGTCAAAACATGTTTATAATAAAATTAAGAGCTCAGCTGGGATGTGGACAAGTAGTTGGTGAAATTTTTTAGTACATTGTAAATGACTTGGTAAGATATGAAAATGACATGAGTCTAAGACTTGGGTATAAGAATTTACAAAACAACTTTAGGCAACTGGGGGTGTCAATAGTTGAGTCACTGTAAACACATGTCACCTGTTTGTTTAAACACTCAATAGGGTGCATGTGGGGATTGAAGAATTTCAGATCTCCTGTATTTACTGAGTTTCAATCTTCAACTGTTTAGTTGCAGTAGTAGCATGTACATGTTTTTCAATGTTATACATTAATTATACATTAATTATGCTTTTTGTGCAAAACAAACTTTCTATATTCTTCTTGAGCTAAATATTTATAAATAGTGATAAAATAATACTGAAAATGAAATGTTTTTTCAAATCAATTTTAAAATTATGATCTTGGTACTCCTTACCAGTGCTTTTTTTGTGACGGTACGCACCGGTACGGCGTACCAGCACCTTTTTCAATATGTGAAAAAATTATTACTTTTCTTGTATTTTAACATTTATTATTATTGGTTAATTATAAAATAAAATTGTTTTAGACATTTAGTATCTTTGCAGTTGGGATTTAGCTTGCATCGAGGTGCGAACTGGTAGTTAAAAGTTAGACAATCCATCACTGAGTACCGGCACCTATTTTTTACAAATAAAACAAACCCGTAAAAACAAAGTTTTTGACTATAAATCCCTTATATATGAGACATAACTAACAGTATTGATTATTTTCAAAAGCGACTGAGATAAATGTACCAATAGACTGAGGTGGGGGGTGGGAGAAGGGAAAAGTCTGGTCACCGATCGCTTGACCGAGCTCAGCATGACACGTAAAATGCAAACAAAAGCACGCTGTACTTGGATGGCTCGCGTCAACTCAAACTCTCACGTGGGTAAATAAAACAATAACAAACCGTGAATTTGAATTACATACGTTATATAAGGATAAACCTAAAATGCATTAATTTAATTACGGTATGTTCGATCGATCTGAAATTTTGATACGATGCATTGTTAGGTAAGACGGGTCCGTGTGCCAAATTTCAGCTCGATCGGATCACGGTAAGTGGGTCATTTTTTACTTTTGTTTTTCCGCCCCCCCATGAGATGACGACAGAACGACAGAGACGGTGCTGAAGTTAATATAAGGGATTTAAAAAAGCACTGCTCCTTACAATAACATTCCAGTTAAATAACCACCTATCAAATTTTTATTTTTTGACAGTAAGCAAATATTTTTCTATATCTACCGTATATACTCATTCGCATACTTTTTTGGACGAAATCTAGGGGAAAAAGTGAGGGGGGGGGGTCGGCTTATGAGCGGGTCATAGGTGATTTTTGCACGGATATTGAATATCGGTGTTGTTATTGTAGATTATCAATGTCCTTTTCTACATTCTATAAGATTCGACTGCTCTATCAGAAGCTATAATATATTATTAAAAATCAGCACTTACCTTATTTAATCATTTTGTTTATTTTTGTGAACGTTTTAATAAATTGCTTTACAAATTTTGTTTTCAACCACGGATCTTAATGTACGCGCTTTCGTCACTGTTTACCAAATATTTATTTTTTTTAAATACCGGTAACTCTTGCTTAACAAAGAGCAGAAAGACAAAGATAGGCAGTACAAAGTAAACAATCATAATGACCGATTTTGCTTGTAGTTTTAAAAAAATATGTACCATTTTTTTTAAGCTGTCCCATTATTTTTGGGGGGTCGGCTTGCTATCGGGTTATACACTTTTAATACTTTTCCCTTCCAAAAGTTGGGGGGTCGGCTTATGAACGAATGGGCTATAGAACAAGTATATGCGGTAGTTATTTTTATAGATATTTAAATTTAATTTTTTTGGAATGGTAAAAAAATGTTCAACTAAAAATTCTGGCTTTCTCATATTATTGATTTCCTCATAACAGTACATGAGTGAAAACTTCATCTTTTCTAATAAAAGGAAAAGCTGTGGTCTTCAAGAATACTGCTTTATTGTAAGAACAACTTGAGATGTCATGAAATCTGTTTAAAATTAGCAAATGTCAATGTATTCCCAGACATAGCAGACATCCTAGGCCATACGCACACAAAGATCATATCAGACGCCAATCTCCCACTCTTGGTTAGACAAATAGCCATCAACTGTAACGTAAGTACAATAATAGACGTAAGTACAAAATAGACGTAAGTACAATAATAGACGTAAGTACAATAATAGACGTAAGTACAATAATAGACGTAAGTACAATAATAGACGTAAGTACAATAATAGACATCTAATGTTTGGGTTCAGAGAATGTTCACAACACATTTGGCAACTCTTAGATTAGACTTAATGCCATTTCTGAATCACCAGATTTAAAACAAAACTCTTAGACTAGACTTAATGCCATTACTGAATCACCAGATTTAAAACAAAACTCTTAGACTAGACTTAATGCCATTACTGAATCACCAGATTTAAAACAACTCTTAGATTAGACTTAATGCCATTACTGAATCACCAGATTTAAAACAAAACTCTTAAACTAGACTTAATGCCATTACTGAATCACCAGATTTAAAACAACTCTTAGATTAGACTTAATGCCATTACTGAATCACCAGATTTAAAACAAAACTCTTAGATTAGACTTAATGCCATTACTGAATCACCAGATTTAAAACAACTCTTAGACTAGACTTAATGCCATTACTGAATCACCAGATTTAAAACAAAACTCTTAGATTAGACTTAATGCCATTACTGAATCACCAGATTTAAAACAACTCTTAGATTAGACTTAATGCCATTACTGAATCACCAGATTTAAAACAACTCTTAGATTAGACTTAATGCCATTACTGAATCACCAGATTTAAAACAAAACTCTTAGATTAGACTTAATGCCATTACTGAATCACCAGATTTAAAACAACTCTTAGATTAGACTTAATGCCATTACTGAATCACCAGATTTAAAACAAACTCTTAGACTAGACTTAATGCCATTACTGAATCACCAGATTTAAAACAAAACTCTTAGATTAGACTTAATGCCATTACTGAATCACCAGATTTAAAACAAAACTCTTAGATTAGACTTAATGCCATTACTGAATCACCAGATTTAAAACAACTCTTAGATTAGACTTAATGCCATTACTGAATCACCAGATTTAAAACAAAACTCTTAGATTAGACTTAATGCCATTACTGAATCACCAGATTTAAAACAACTCTTAGATTAGACTTAATGCCATTACTGAATCACCAGATTTAAAACAAACTCTTAGATTAGACTTAATGCCATTACTGAATCACCAGATTTAAAACAAACTCTTAGATTAGACTTAATGCCATTACTGAATCACCAGATTTAAAACAAACTCTTAGACTAGACTTAATGCCATTACTGAATCACCAGATTTAAAACAAAACTCTTAGATTAGACTTAATGCCATTACTGAATCACCAGATTTAAAACAAACTCTTAGACTAGACTTAATGCCATTACTGAATCACCAGATTTAAAACAAAACTCTTAGATTAGACTTAATGCCATTACTGAATCACCAGATTTAAAACAACTCTTAGATTAGACTTAATGCCATTACTGAATCACCAGATTTAAAACAAACTCTTAGACTAGACTTAATGCCATTACTGAATCACCAGATTTAAAACAAAACTCTTAGATTAGACTTAATGCCATTACTGAATCACCAGATTTAAAACAACTCTTAGATTAGACTTAATGCCATTACTGAATCACCAGATTTAAAACAAAACTCTTAGATTAGACTTAATGCCATTACTGAATCACCAGATTTAAAACAAACTCTTAGATTAGACTTAATGCCATTACTGAATCACCAGATTTAAAACAACTCTATAGACTATGCATTTGATCCCGTAAAAAAACTCTAGTACTTAATGCCATTACTGAATCACCAGATTTAAAACAAACTCTTAGATTAGACTTAATGCCATTACTGAATCACCAGATTTAAAACAACTCTTAGATTAGACTTAATGCCATTACTGAATCACCAGATTTAAAACAAACTCTTAGATTAGACTTAATGCCATTACTGAATCACCAGATTTAAAACAAACTCTTAGATTAGACTTAATGCCATTACTGAATCACCAGATTTAAAACAAACTCTTAGATTAGACTTAATGCCATTACTGAATCACCAGATTTAAAACAACTCTTAGATTAGACTTAATGCCATTACTGAATCACCAGATTTAAAACAAACTCTTAGATTAGACTTAATGCCATTACTGAATCACCAGATTTAAAACAAAACTCTTAGATTAGACTTAATGCCATTACTGAATCACCAGATTTAAAACAAAACTCTTAGATTAGACTTAATGCCATTACTGAATCACCAGATTTAAAACAACTCTTAGATTAGACTTAATGCCATTACTGAATCACCAGATTTAAAACAAAACTCTTAGATTAGACTTAATGCCATTACTGAATCACCAGATTTAAAACAAAACTCTTAGATTAGACTTAATGCCATTACTGAATCACCAGATTTAAAACAAAACTCTTAGATTAGACTTAATGCCATTACTGAATCACCAGATTTAAAACAAAACTCTTAGATTAGACTTAATGCCATTACTGAATCACCAGATTTAAAACAAAACTCTTAGATTAGACTTAATGCCATTACTGAATCACCAGATTTAAAACAAAACTCTTAGATTAGACTTAATGCCATTACTGAATCACCAGATTTAAAACAAACTCTTAGATTAGACTTAATGCCATTACTGAATCACCAGATTTAAAACAAAACTCTTAGATTAGACTTAATGCCATTACTGAATCACCAGATTTAAAACAAAACTCTTAGACTAGACTTAATGCCATTACTGAATCACCAGATTTAAAACAAAACTCTTAGATTAGACTTAATGCCATTACTGAATCACCAGATTTAAAACAAACTCTTAGATTAGACTTAATGCCATTACTGAATCACCAGATTTAAAACAAAACTCTTAGATTAGACTTAATGCCATTACTGAATCACCAGATTTAAAACAAAACTCTTAGATTAGACTTAATGCCATTACTGAATCACCAGATTTAAAACAACTCTTAGATTAGACTTAATGCCATTACTGAATCACCAGATTTAAAACAAAACTCTTAGATTAGACTTAATGCCATTACTGAATCACCAGATTTAAAACAAACTCTTAGATTAGACTTAATGCCATTACTGAATCACCAGATTTAAAACAAAACTCTTAGATTAGACTTAATGCCATTACTGAATCACCAGATTTAAAACAAAACTCTTAGATTAGACTTAATGCCATTACTGAATCACCAGATTTAAAACAAACTCTTAGATTAGACTTAATGCCATTACTGAATCACCAGATTTAAAACAAACTCTTAGATTAGACTTAATGCCATTACTGAATCACCAGATTTAAAACAAAACTCTTAGATTAGACTTAATGCCATTACTGAATCACCAGATTTAAAACAACTCTTAGATTAGACTTAATGCCATTACTGAATCACCAGATTTAAAACAACTCTTAGATTAGACTTAATGCCATTACTGAATCACCAGATTTAAAACAAAACTCTTAGATTAGACTTAATGCCATTACTGAATCACCAGATTTAAAACAAACTCTTAGATTAGACTTAATGCCATTACTGAATCACCAGATTTAAAACAAAACTCTTAGATTAGACTTAATGCCATTACTGAATCACCAGATTTAAAACAAACTCTTAGATTAGACTTAATGCCATTACTGAATCACCAGATTTAAAACAACTCTTAGATTAGACTTAATGCCATTACTGAATCACCAGATTTAAAACAAAACTCTTAGATTAGACTTAATGCCATTACTGAATCACCAGATTTAAAACAAACTCTTAGATTAGACTTAATGCCATTACTGAATCACCAGATTTAAAACAAAACTCTTAGATTAGACTTAATGCCATTACTGAATCACCAGATTTAAAACAAAACTCTTAGACTAGACTTAATGCCATTACTGAATCACCAGATTTAAAACAAAACTCTTAGATTAGACTTAATGCCATTACTGAATCACCAGATTTAAAACAAAACTCTTAGATTAGACTTAATGCCATTACTGAATCACCAGATTTAAAACAAAACTCTTAGATTAGACTTAATGCCATTACTGAATCACCAGATTTAAAACAAAACTCTTAGATTAGACTTAATGCCATTACTGAATCACCAGATTTAAAACAAACTCTTAGATTAGACTTAATGCCATTACTGAATCACCAGATTTAAAACAAACTCTTAGATTAGACTTAATGCCATTACTGAATCACCAGATTTAAAACAAAACTCTTAGACTAGACTTAATGCCATTACTGAATCACCAGATTTAAAACAAAACTCTTAGATTAGACTTAATGCCATTACTGAATCACCAGATTTAAAACAAAACTCTTAGATTAGACTTAATGCCATTACTGAATCACCAGATTTAAAACAAAACTCTTAGACTAGACTTAATGCCATTACTGAATCACCAGATTTAAAACAAAACTCTTAGATTAGACTTAATGCCATTACTGAATCACCAGATTTAAAACAAAACTCTTAGATTAGACTTAATGCCATTACTGAATCACCAGATTTAAAACAAAACTCTTAGATTAGACTTAATGCCATTACTGAATCACCAGATTTAAAACAAAACTCTTAGACTAGACTTAATGCCATTACTGAATCACCAGATTTAAAACAAAACTCTTAGACTAGACTTAATGCCATTACTGAATCACCAGATTTAAAACAAAACTCTTAGATTAGACTTAATGCCATTACTGAATCACCAGATTTAAAACAAAACTCTTAGATTAGACTTAATGCCATTACTGAATCACCAGATTTAAAACAAAACTCTTAGATTAGACTTAATGCCATTACTGAATCACCAGATTTAAAACAAAACTCTTAGATTAGACTTAATGCCATTACTGAATCACCAGATTTAAAACAAAACTCTTAGACTAGACTTAATGCCATTACTGAATCACCAGATTTAAAACAAAACTCTTAGATTAGACTTAATGCCATTACTGAATCACCAGATTTAAAACAAAACTCTTAGATTAGACTTAATGCCATTACTGAATCACCAGATTTAAAACAAAACTCTTAGATTAGACTTAATGCCATTACTGAATCACCAGATTTAAAACAAAACTCTTAGATTAGACTTAATGCCATTACTGAATCACCAGATTTAAAACAAAACTCTTAGATTAGACTTAATGCCATTACTGAATCACCAGATTTAAAACAAAACTCTTAGATTAGACTTAATGCCATTACTGAATCACCAGATTTAAAACAAAACTCTTAGATTAGACTTAATGCCATTACTGAATCACCAGATTTAAAACAAACTCTTAGATTAGACTTAATGCCATTACTGAATCACCAGATTTAAAACAAAACTCTTAGATTAGACTTAATGCCATTACTGAATCACCAGATTTAAAACAAACTCTTAGACTAGACTTAATGCCATTACTGAATCACCAGATTTAAAACAAAACTCTTAGATTAGACTTAATGCCATTACTGAATCACCAGATTTAAAACAACTCTTAGATTAGACTTAATGCCATTACTGAATCACCAGATTTAAAACAAAACTCTTAGATTAGACTTAATGCCATTACTGAATCACCAGATTTAAAACAAAACTCTTAGATTAGACTTAATGCCATTACTGAATCACCAGATTTAAAACAAAACTCTTAGATTAGACTTAATGCCATTACTGAATCACCAGATTTAAAACAAAACTCTTAGATTAGACTTAATGCCATTACTGAATCACCAGATTTAAAACAACTCTTAGATTAGACTTAATGCCATTACTGAATCACCAGATTTAAAACAAACTCTTAGATTAGACTTAATGCCATTACTGAATCACCAGATTTAAAACAAACTCTTAGATTAGACTTAATGCCATTACTGAATCACCAGATTTAAAACAACTCTTAGATTAGACTTAATGCCATTACTGAATCACCAGATTTAAAACAAACTCTTAGATTAGACTTAATGCCATTACTGAATCACCAGATTTAAAACAAAACTCTTAGATTAGACTTAATGCCATTACTGAATCACCAGATTTAAAACAACTCTTAGATTAGACTTAATGCCATTACTGAATCACCAGATTTAAAACAAAACTCTTAGATTAGACTTAATGCCATTACTGAATCACCAGATTTAAAACAAAACTCTTAGATTAGACTTAATGCCATTACTGAATCACCAGATTTAAAACAAAACTCTTAGATTAGACTTAATGCCATTACTGAATCACCAGATTTAAAACAAAACTCTTAGATTAGACTTAATGCCATTACTGAATCACCAGATTTAAAACAAAACTCTTAGATTAGACTTAATGCCATTACTGAATCACCAGATTTAAAACAAACTCTTAGATTAGACTTAATGCCATTACTGAATCACCAGATTTAAAACAAAACTCTTAGATTAGACTTAATGCCATTACTGAATCACCAGATTTAAAACAAACTCTTAGATTAGACTTAATGCCATTACTGAATCACCAGATTTAAAACAAACTCTTAGATTAGACTTAATGCCATTACTGAATCACCAGATTTAAAACAAACTCTTAGATTAGACTTAATGCCATTACTGAATCACCAGATTTAAAACAAACTCTTAGATTAGACTTAATGCCATTACTGAATCACCAGATTTAAAACAAAACTCTTAGATTAGACTTAATGCCATTACTGAATCACCAGATTTAAAACAAAACTCTTAGATTAGACTTAATGCCATTACTGAATCACCAGATTTAAAACAAAACTCTTAGATTAGACTTAATGCCATTACTGAATCACCAGATTTAAAACAAAACTCTTAGATTAGACTTAATGCCATTACTGAATCACCAGATTTAAAACAAACTCTTAGATTAGACTTAATGCCATTACTGAATCACCAGATTTAAAACAAAACTCTTAGATTAGACTTAATGCCATTACTGAATCACCAGATTTAAAACAACTCTTAGATTAGACTTAATGCCATTACTGAATCACCAGATTTAAAACAAAACTCTTAGATTAGACTTAATGCCATTACTGAATCACCAGATTTAAAACAAACTCTTAGATTAGACTTAATGCCATTACTGAATCACCAGATTTAAAACAAAACTCTTAGATTAGACTTAATGCCATTACTGAATCACCAGATTTAAAACAAAACTCTTAGATTAGACTTAATGCCATTACTGAATCACCAGATTTAAAACAAAACTCTTAGATTAGACTTAATGCCATTACTGAATCACCAGATTTAAAACAAACTCTTAGATTAGACTTAATGCCATTACTGAATCACCAGATTTAAAACAAAACTCTTAGATTAGACTTAATGCCATTACTGAATCACCAGATTTAAAACAAACTCTTAGATTAGACTTAATGCCATTACTGAATCACCAGATTTAAAACAAAACTCTTAGATTAGACTTAATGCCATTACTGAATCACCAGATTTAAAACAAAACTCTTAGATTAGACTTAATGCCATTACTGAATCACCAGATTTAAAACAAACTCTTAGATTAGACTTAATGCCATTACTGAATCACCAGATTTAAAACAAACTCTTAGATTAGACTTAATGCCATTACTGAATCACCAGATTTAAAACAAAACTCTTAGATTAGACTTAATGCCATTACTGAATCACCAGATTTAAAACAACTCTTAGATTAGACTTAATGCCATTACTGAATCACCAGATTTAAAACAAAACTCTTAGATTAGACTTAATGCCATTACTGAATCACCAGATTTAAAACAAACTCTTAGATTAGACTTAATGCCATTACTGAATCACCAGATTTAAAACAAACTCTTAGATTAGACTTAATGCCATTACTGAATCACCAGATTTAAAACAAACTCTTAGATTAGACTTAATGCCATTACTGAATCACCAGATTTAAAACAAACTCTTAGATTAGACTTAATGCCATTACTGAATCACCAGATTTAAAACAAAACTCTTAGATTAGACTTAATGCCATTACTGAATCACCAGATTTAAAACAAAACTCTTAGATTAGACTTAATGCCATTACTGAATCACCAGATTTAAAACAAACTCTTAGATTAGACTTAATGCCATTACTGAATCACCAGATTTAAAACAAAACTCTTAGATTAGACTTAATGCCATTACTGAATCACCAGATTTAAAACAACTCTTAGATTAGACTTAATGCCATTACTGAATCACCAGATTTAAAACAAAACTCTTAGATTAGACTTAATGCCATTACTGAATCACCAGATTTAAAACAAAACTCTTAGATTAGACTTAATGCCATTACTGAATCACCAGATTTAAAACAAAACTCTTAGATTAGACTTAATGCCATTACTGAATCACCAGATTTAAAACAAAACTCTTAGATTAGACTTAATGCCATTACTGAATCACCAGATTTAAAACAAAACTCTTAGATTAGACTTAATGCCATTACTGAATCACCAGATTTAAAACAAACTCTTAGATTAGACTTAATGCCATTACTGAATCACCAGATTTAAAACAAAACTCTTAGATTAGACTTAATGCCATTACTGAATCACCAGATTTAAAACAAAACTCTTAGATTAGACTTAATGCCATTACTGAATCACCAGATTTAAAACAAAACTCTTAGATTAGACTTAATGCCATTACTGAATCACCAGATTTAAAACAAAACTCTTAGATTAGACTTAATGCCATTACTGAATCACCAGATTTAAAACAAAACTCTTAGATTAGACTTAATGCCATTACTGAATCACCAGATTTAAAACAAAACTCTTAGATTAGACTTAATGCCATTACTGAATCACCAGATTTAAAACAAAACTCTTAGATTAGACTTAATGCCATTACTGAATCACCAGATTTAAAACAAAACTCTTAGATTAGACTTAATGCCATTACTGAATCACCAGATTTAAAACAAAACTCTTAGATTAGACTTAATGCCATTACTGAATCACCAGATTTAAAACAAAACTCTTAGATTAGACTTAATGCCATTACTGAATCACCAGATTTAAAACAAACTCTTAGATTAGACTTAATGCCATTACTGAATCACCAGATTTAAAACAAACTCTTAGATTAGACTTAATGCCATTACTGAATCACCAGATTTAAAACAAAACTCTTAGATTAGACTTAATGCCATTACTGAATCACCAGATTTAAAACAAAACTCTTAGATTAGACTTAATGCCATTACTGAATCACCAGATTTAAAACAAACTCTTAGATTAGACTTAATGCCATTACTGAATCACCAGATTTAAAACAAACTCTTAGATTAGACTTAATGCCATTACTGAATCACCAGATTTAAAACAAAACTCTTAGATTAGACTTAATGCCATTACTGAATCACCAGATTTAAAACAAACTCTTAGATTAGACTTAATGCCATTACTGAATCACCAGATTTAAAACAAAACTCTTAGATTAGACTTAATGCCATTACTGAATCACCAGATTTAAAACAACTCTTAGATTAGACTTAATGCCATTACTGAATCACCAGATTTAAAACAAAACTCTTAGATTAGACTTAATGCCATTACTGAATCACCAGATTTAAAACAAAACTCTTAGATTAGACTTAATGCCATTACTGAATCACCAGATTTAAAACAAAACTCTTAGATTAGACTTAATGCCATTACTGAATCACCAGATTTAAAACAACTCTTAGATTAGACTTAATGCCATTACTGAATCACCAGATTTAAAACAAAACTCTTAGATTAGACTTAATGCCATTACTGAATCACCAGATTTAAAACAACTCTTAGATTAGACTTAATGCCATTACTGAATCACCAGATTTAAAACAAAACTCTTAGATTAGACTTAATGCCATTACTGAATCACCAGATTTAAAACAAACTCTTAGATTAGACTTAATGCCATTACTGAATCACCAGATTTAAAACAAAACTCTTAGATTAGACTTAATGCCATTACTGAATCACCAGATTTAAAACAAACTCTTAGATTAGACTTAATGCCATTACTGAATCACCAGATTTAAAACAAAACTCTTAGATTAGACTTAATGCCATTACTGAATCACCAGATTTAAAACAAACTCTTAGATTAGACTTAATGCCATTACTGAATCACCAGATTTAAAACAAACTCTTAGATTAGACTTAATGCCATTACTGAATCACCAGATTTAAAACAAAACTCTTAGATTAGACTTAATGCCATTACTGAATCACCAGATTTAAAACAAAACTCTTAGATTAGACTTAATGCCATTACTGAATCACCAGATTTAAAACAAAACTCTTAGATTAGACTTAATGCCATTACTGAATCACCAGATTTAAAACAAACTCTTAGATTAGACTTAATGCCATTACTGAATCACCAGATTTAAAACAAAACTCTTAGATTAGACTTAATGCCATTACTGAATCACCAGATTTAAAACAAACTCTTAGATTAGACTTAATGCCATTACTGAATCACCAGATTTAAAACAAACTCTTAGATTAGACTTAATGCCATTACTGAATCACCAGATTTAAAACAAAACTCTTAGATTAGACTTAATGCCATTACTGAATCACCAGATTTAAAACAAAACTCTTAGATTAGACTTAATGCCATTACTGAATCACCAGATTTAAAACAAAACTCTTAGATTAGACTTAATGCCATTACTGAATCACCAGATTTAAAACAAAACTCTTAGATTAGACTTAATGCCATTACTGAATCACCAGATTTAAAACAAAACTCTTAGATTAGACTTAATGCCATTACTGAATCACCAGATTTAAAACAAACTCTTAGATTAGACTTAATGCCATTACTGAATCACCAGATTTAAAACAAAACTCTTAGATTAGACTTAATGCCATTACTGAATCACCAGATTTAAAACAAAACTCTTAGATTAGACTTAATGCCATTACTGAATCACCAGATTTAAAACAAACTCTTAGATTAGACTTAATGCCATTACTGAATCACCAGATTTAAAACAAAACTCTTAGATTAGACTTAATGCCATTACTGAATCACCAGATTTAAAACAAAACTCTTAGATTAGACTTAATGCCATTACTGAATCACCAGATTTAAAACAAAACTCTTAGATTAGACTTAATGCCATTACTGAATCACCAGATTTAAAACAAAACTCTTAGATTAGACTTAATGCCATTACTGAATCACCAGATTTAAAACAAAACTCTTAGATTAGACTTAATGCCATTACTGAATCACCAGATTTAAAACAAAACTCTTAGATTAGACTTAATGCCATTACTGAATCACCAGATTTAAAACAAACTCTTAGATTAGACTTAATGCCATTACTGAATCACCAGATTTAAAACAAAACTCTTAGATTAGACTTAATGCCATTACTGAATCACCAGATTTAAAACAAACTCTTAGATTAGACTTAATGCCATTACTGAATCACCAGATTTAAAACAAAACTCTTAGATTAGACTTAATGCCATTACTGAATCACCAGATTTAAAACAAAACTCTTAGATTAGACTTAATGCCATTACTGAATCACCAGATTTAAAACAAAACTCTTAGATTAGACTTAATGCCATTACTGAATCACCAGATTTAAAACAAACTCTTAGATTAGACTTAATGCCATTACTGAATCACCAGATTTAAAACAAAACTCTTAGATTAGACTTAATGCCATTACTGAATCACCAGATTTAAAACAAAACTCTTAGATTAGACTTAATGCCATTACTGAATCACCAGATTTAAAACAAAACTCTTAGATTAGACTTAATGCCATTACTGAATCACCAGATTTAAAACAAAACTCTTAGATTAGACTTAATGCCATTACTGAATCACCAGATTTAAAACAAAACTCTTAGATTAGACTTAATGCCATTACTGAATCACCAGATTTAAAACAAAACTCTTAGATTAGACTTAATGCCATTACTGAATCACCAGATTTAAAACAAAACTCTTAGATTAGACTTAATGCCATTACTGAATCACCAGATTTAAAACAAACTCTTAGATTAGACTTAATGCCATTACTGAATCACCAGATTTAAAACAAAACTCTTAGATTAGACTTAATGCCATTACTGAATCACCAGATTTAAAACAAAACTCTTAGATTAGACTTAATGCCATTACTGAATCACCAGATTTAAAACAAAACTCTTAGATTAGACTTAATGCCATTACTGAATCACCAGATTTAAAACAAACTCTTAGATTAGACTTAATGCCATTACTGAATCACCAGATTTAAAACAAACTCTTAGATTAGACTTAATGCCATTACTGAATCACCAGATTTAAAACAAAACTCTTAGATTAGACTTAATGCCATTACTGAATCACCAGATTTAAAACAAAACTCTTAGATTAGACTTAATGCCATTACTGAATCACCAGATTTAAAACAAACTCTTAGATTAGACTTAATGCCATTACTGAATCACCAGATTTAAAACAAAACTCTTAGATTAGACTTAATGCCATTACTGAATCACCAGATTTAAAACAAAACTCTTAGATTAGACTTAATGCCATTACTGAATCACCAGATTTAAAACAAAACTCTTAGATTAGACTTAATGCCATTACTGAATCACCAGATTTAAAACAAACTCTTAGATTAGACTTAATGCCATTACTGAATCACCAGATTTAAAACAAAACTCTTAGATTAGACTTAATGCCATTACTGAATCACCAGATTTAAAACAAAACTCTTAGATTAGACTTAATGCCATTACTGAATCACCAGATTTAAAACAAAACTCTTAGATTAGACTTAATGCCATTACTGAATCACCAGATTTAAAACAAAACTCTTAGATTAGACTTAATGCCATTACTGAATCACCAGATTTAAAACAAACTCTTAGATTAGACTTAATGCCATTACTGAATCACCAGATTTAAAACAAAACTCTTAGATTAGACTTAATGCCATTACTGAATCACCAGATTTAAAACAAAACTCTTAGATTAGACTTAATGCCATTACTGAATCACCAGATTTAAAACAAAACTCTTAGATTAGACTTAATGCCATTACTGAATCACCAGATTTAAAACAAACTCTTAGATTAGACTTAATGCCATTACTGAATCACCAGATTTAAAACAAACTCTTAGATTAGACTTAATGCCATTACTGAATCACCAGATTTAAAACAAAACTCTTAGATTAGACTTAATGCCATTACTGAATCACCAGATTTAAAACAAACTCTTAGATTAGACTTAATGCCATTACTGAATCACCAGATTTAAAACAAACTCTTAGATTAGACTTAATGCCATTACTGAATCACCAGATTTAAAACAAAACTCTTAGATTAGACTTAATGCCATTACTGAATCACCAGATTTAAAACAAAACTCTTAGATTAGACTTAATGCCATTACTGAATCACCAGATTTAAAACAAAACTCTTAGATTAGACTTAATGCCATTACTGAATCACCAGATTTAAAACAAAACTCTTAGATTAGACTTAATGCCATTACTGAATCACCAGATTTAAAACAAAACTCTTAGATTAGACTTAATGCCATTACTGAATCACCAGATTTAAAACAAAACTCTTAGATTAGACTTAATGCCATTACTGAATCACCAGATTTAAAACAACTCTTAGATTAGACTTAATGCCATTACTGAATCACCAGATTTAAAACAAACTCTTAGATTAGACTTAATGCCATTACTGAATCACCAGATTTAAAACAAAACTCTTAGATTAGACTTAATGCCATTACTGAATCACCAGATTTAAAACAAAACTCTTAGATTAGACTTAATGCCATTACTGAATCACCAGATTTAAAACAAACTCTTAGATTAGACTTAATGCCATTACTGAATCACCAGATTTAAAACAAACTCTTAGATTAGACTTAATGCCATTACTGAATCACCAGATTTAAAACAAAACTCTTAGATTAGACTTAATGCCATTACTGAATCACCAGATTTAAAACAAACTCTTAGATTAGACTTAATGCCATTACTGAATCACCAGATTTAAAACAAAACTCTTAGATTAGACTTAATGCCATTACTGAATCACCAGATTTAAAACAAACTCTTAGATTAGACTTAATGCCATTACTGAATCACCAGATTTAAAACAAAACTCTTAGATTAGACTTAATGCCATTACTGAATCACCAGATTTAAAACAAACTCTTAGATTAGACTTAATGCCATTACTGAATCACCAGATTTAAAACAAAACTCTTAGATTAGACTTAATGCCATTACTGAATCACCAGATTTAAAACAAAACTCTTAGATTAGACTTAATGCCATTACTGAATCACCAGATTTAAAACAAAACTCTTAGATTAGACTTAATGCCATTACTGAATCACCAGATTTAAAACAAAACTCTTAGATTAGACTTAATGCCATTACTGAATCACCAGATTTAAAACAAAACTCTTAGATTAGACTTAATGCCATTACTGAATCACCAGATTTAAAACAAAACTCTTAGATTAGACTTAATGCCATTACTGAATCACCAGATTTAAAACAAACTCTTAGATTAGACTTAATGCCATTACTGAATCACCAGATTTAAAACAAAACTCTTAGATTAGACTTAATGCCATTACTGAATCACCAGATTTAAAACAAAACTCTTAGATTAGACTTAATGCCATTACTGAATCACCAGATTTAAAACAAAACTCTTAGATTAGACTTAATGCCATTACTGAATCACCAGATTTAAAACAAAACTCTTAGATTAGACTTAATGCCATTACTGAATCACCAGATTTAAAACAAACTCTTAGATTAGACTTAATGCCATTACTGAATCACCAGATTTAAAACAAAACTCTTAGATTAGACTTAATGCCATTACTGAATCACCAGATTTAAAACAAAACTCTTAGATTAGACTTAATGCCATTACTGAATCACCAGATTTAAAACAAACTCTTAGATTAGACTTAATGCCATTACTGAATCACCAGATTTAAAACAAACTCTTAGATTAGACTTAATGCCATTACTGAATCACCAGATTTAAAACAAAACTCTTAGATTAGACTTAATGCCATTACTGAATCACCAGATTTAAAACAAACTCTTAGATTAGACTTAATGCCATTACTGAATCACCAGATTTAAAACAAAACTCTTAGATTAGACTTAATGCCATTACTGAATCACCAGATTTAAAACAAAACTCTTAGATTAGACTTAATGCCATTACTGAATCACCAGATTTAAAACAAAACTCTTAGATTAGACTTAATGCCATTACTGAATCACCAGATTTAAAACAAAACTCTTAGATTAGACTTAATGCCATTACTGAATCACCAGATTTAAAACAAACTCTTAGATTAGACTTAATGCCATTACTGAATCACCAGATTTAAAACAAAACTCTTAGATTAGACTTAATGCCATTACTGAATCACCAGATTTAAAACAAAACTCTTAGATTAGACTTAATGCCATTACTGAATCACCAGATTTAAAACAAACTCTTAGATTAGACTTAATGCCATTACTGAATCACCAGATTTAAAACAAAACTCTTAGATTAGACTTAATGCCATTACTGAATCACCAGATTTAAAACAAAACTCTTAGATTAGACTTAATGCCATTACTGAATCACCAGATTTAAAACAAAACTCTTAGATTAGACTTAATGCCATTACTGAATCACCAGATTTAAAACAAACTCTTAGATTAGACTTAATGCCATTACTGAATCACCAGATTTAAAACAAAACTCTTAGATTAGACTTAATGCCATTACTGAATCACCAGATTTAAAACAAAACTCTTAGATTAGACTTAATGCCATTACTGAATCACCAGATTTAAAACAAACTCTTAGATTAGACTTAATGCCATTACTGAATCACCAGATTTAAAACAAAACTCTTAGATTAGACTTAATGCCATTACTGAATCACCAGATTTAAAACAAAACTCTTAGATTAGACTTAATGCCATTACTGAATCACCAGATTTAAAACAAAACTCTTAGATTAGACTTAATGCCATTACTGAATCACCAGATTTAAAACAAAACTCTTAGATTAGACTTAATGCCATTACTGAATCACCAGATTTAAAACAAACTCTTAGATTAGACTTAATGCCATTACTGAATCACCAGATTTAAAACAAACTCTTAGATTAGACTTAATGCCATTACTGAATCACCAGATTTAAAACAAAACTCTTAGATTAGACTTAATGCCATTACTGAATCACCAGATTTAAAACAAAACTCTTAGATTAGACTTAATGCCATTACTGAATCACCAGATTTAAAACAAACTCTTAGATTAGACTTAATGCCATTACTGAATCACCAGATTTAAAACAAAACTCTTAGATTAGACTTAATGCCATTACTGAATCACCAGATTTAAAACAAAACTCTTAGATTAGACTTAATGCCATTACTGAATCACCAGATTTAAAACAAAACTCTTAGATTAGACTTAATGCCATTACTGAATCACCAGATTTAAAACAAAACTCTTAGATTAGACTTAATGCCATTACTGAATCACCAGATTTAAAACAACTCTTAGATTAGACTTAATGCCATTACTGAATCACCAGATTTAAAACAAAACTCTTAGATTAGACTTAATGCCATTACTGAATCACCAGATTTAAAACAAAACTCTTAGATTAGACTTAATGCCATTACTGAATCACCAGATTTAAAACAAAACTCTTAGATTAGACTTAATGCCATTACTGAATCACCAGATTTAAAACAAACTCTTAGATTAGACTTAATGCCATTACTGAATCACCAGATTTAAAACAAACTCTTAGATTAGACTTAATGCCATTACTGAATCACCAGATTTAAAACAAAACTCTTAGATTAGACTTAATGCCATTACTGAATCACCAGATTTAAAACAAAACTCTTAGATTAGACTTAATGCCATTACTGAATCACCAGATTTAAAACAAACTCTTAGATTAGACTTAATGCCATTACTGAATCACCAGATTTAAAACAAAACTCTTAGATTAGACTTAATGCCATTACTGAATCACCAGATTTAAAACAAAACTCTTAGATTAGACTTAATGCCATTACTGAATCACCAGATTTAAAACAACTCTTAGATTAGACTTAATGCCATTACTGAATCACCAGATTTAAAACAAAACTCTTAGATTAGACTTAATGCCATTACTGAATCACCAGATTTAAAACAAACTCTTAGATTAGACTTAATGCCATTACTGAATCACCAGATTTAAAACAAACTCTTAGATTAGACTTAATGCCATTACTGAATCACCAGATTTAAAACAAAACTCTTAGATTAGACTTAATGCCATTACTGAATCACCAGATTTAAAACAAAACTCTTAGATTAGACTTAATGCCATTACTGAATCACCAGATTTAAAACAAAACTCTTAGATTAGACTTAATGCCATTACTGAATCACCAGATTTAAAACAAACTCTTAGATTAGACTTAATGCCATTACTGAATCACCAGATTTAAAACAAACTCTTAGATTAGACTTAATGCCATTACTGAATCACCAGATTTAAAACAAAACTCTTAGATTAGACTTAATGCCATTACTGAATCACCAGATTTAAAACAAAACTCTTAGATTAGACTTAATGCCATTACTGAATCACCAGATTTAAAACAAACTCTTAGATTAGACTTAATGCCATTACTGAATCACCAGATTTAAAACAACTCTTAGATTAGACTTAATGCCATTACTGAATCACCAGATTTAAAACAAAACTCTTAGATTAGACTTAATGCCATTACTGAATCACCAGATTTAAAACAAAACTCTTAGATTAGACTTAATGCCATTACTGAATCACCAGATTTAAAACAAAACTCTTAGATTAGACTTAATGCCATTACTGAATCACCAGATTTAAAACAAAACTCTTAGATTAGACTTAATGCCATTACTGAATCACCAGATTTAAAACAAAACTCTTAGATTAGACTTAATGCCATTACTGAATCACCAGATTTAAAACAAACTCTTAGATTAGACTTAATGCCATTACTGAATCACCAGATTTAAAACAAAACTCTTAGATTAGACTTAATGCCATTACTGAATCACCAGATTTAAAACAAAACTCTTAGATTAGACTTAATGCCATTACTGAATCACCAGATTTAAAACAAACTCTTAGATTAGACTTAATGCCATTACTGAATCACCAGATTTAAAACAAAACTCTTAGATTAGACTTAATGCCATTACTGAATCACCAGATTTAAAACAAAACTCTTAGATTAGACTTAATGCCATTACTGAATCACCAGATTTAAAACAAAACTCTTAGATTAGACTTAATGCCATTACTGAATCACCAGATTTAAAACAAAACTCTTAGATTAGACTTAATGCCATTACTGAATCACCAGATTTAAAACAAAACTCTTAGATTAGACTTAATGCCATTACTGAATCACCAGATTTAAAACAAAACTCTTAGATTAGACTTAATGCCATTACTGAATCACCAGATTTAAAACAAAACTCTTAGATTAGACTTAATGCCATTACTGAATCACCAGATTTAAAACAAAACTCTTAGATTAGACTTAATGCCATTACTGAATCACCAGATTTAAAACAAACTCTTAGATTAGACTTAATGCCATTACTGAATCACCAGATTTAAAACAAACTCTTAGATTAGACTTAATGCCATTACTGAATCACCAGATTTAAAACAAAACTCTTAGATTAGACTTAATGCCATTACTGAATCACCAGATTTAAAACAAAACTCTTAGATTAGACTTAATGCCATTACTGAATCACCAGATTTAAAACAAAACTCTTAGATTAGACTTAATGCCATTACTGAATCACCAGATTTAAAACAAACTCTTAGATTAGACTTAATGCCATTACTGAATCACCAGATTTAAAACAAAACTCTTAGATTAGACTTAATGCCATTACTGAATCACCAGATTTAAAACAAAACTCTTAGATTAGACTTAATGCCATTACTGAATCACCAGATTTAAAACAAAACTCTTAGATTAGACTTAATGCCATTACTGAATCACCAGATTTAAAACAAAACTCTTAGATTAGACTTAATGCCATTACTGAATCACCAGATTTAAAACAAAACTCTTAGATTAGACTTAATGCCATTACTGAATCACCAGATTTAAAACAAAACTCTTAGATTAGACTTAATGCCATTACTGAATCACCAGATTTAAAACAAAACTCTTAGATTAGACTTAATGCCATTACTGAATCACCAGATTTAAAACAAAACTCTTAGATTAGACTTAATGCCATTACTGAATCACCAGATTTAAAACAAAACTCTTAGATTAGACTTAATGCCATTACTGAATCACCAGATTTAAAACAAAACTCTTAGATTAGACTTAATGCCATTACTGAATCACCAGATTTAAAACAAAACTCTTAGATTAGACTTAATGCCATTACTGAATCACCAGATTTAAAACAACTCTTAGATTAGACTTAATGCCATTACTGAATCACCAGATTTAAAACAAAACTCTTAGATTAGACTTAATGCCATTACTGAATCACCAGATTTAAAACAAACTCTTAGATTAGACTTAATGCCATTACTGAATCACCAGATTTAAAACAAAACTCTTAGATTAGACTTAATGCCATTACTGAATCACCAGATTTAAAACAAACTCTTAGATTAGACTTAATGCCATTACTGAATCACCAGATTTAAAACAAAACTCTTAGATTAGACTTAATGCCATTACTGAATCACCAGATTTAAAACAAAACTCTTAGATTAGACTTAATGCCATTACTGAATCACCAGATTTAAAACAAAACTCTTAGATTAGACTTAATGCCATTACTGAATCACCAGATTTAAAACAAAACTCTTAGATTAGACTTAATGCCATTACTGAATCACCAGATTTAAAACAAAACTCTTAGATTAGACTTAATGCCATTACTGAATCACCAGATTTAAAACAAAACTCTTAGATTAGACTTAATGCCATTACTGAATCACCAGATTTAAAACAAAACTCTTAGATTAGACTTAATGCCATTACTGAATCACCAGATTTAAAACAAAACTCTTAGATTAGACTTAATGCCATTACTGAATCACCAGATTTAAAACAAAACTCTTAGATTAGACTTAATGCCATTACTGAATCACCAGATTTAAAACAAAACTCTTAGATTAGACTTAATGCCATTACTGAATCACCAGATTTAAAACAAAACTCTTAGACTAGACTTAATGCCATTACTGAATCACCAGATTTAAAACAAAACTCTTAGATTAGACTTAATGCCATTACTGAATCACCAGATTTAAAACAACTCTTAGATTAGACTTAATGCCATTACTGAATCACCAGATTTAAAACAAAACTCTTAGATTAGACTTAATGCCATTACTGAATCACCAGATTTAAAACAACTCTTAGATTAGACTTAATGCCATTACTGAATCACCAGATTTAAAACAAAACTCTTAGATTAGACTTAATGCCATTACTGAATCACCAGATTTAAAACAAACTCTTAGATTAGACTTAATGCCATTACTGAATCACCAGATTTAAAACAAAACTCTTAGATTAGACTTAATGCCATTACTGAATCACCAGATTTAAAACAAACTCTTAGATTAGACTTAATGCCATTACTGAATCACCAGATTTAAAACAAAACTCTTAGATTAGACTTAATGCCATTACTGAATCACCAGATTTAAAACAAAACTCTTAGATTAGACTTAATGCCATTACTGAATCACCAGATTTAAAACAAACTCTTAGATTAGACTTAATGCCATTACTGAATCACCAGATTTAAAACAAAACTCTTAGATTAGACTTAATGCCATTACTGAATCACCAGATTTAAAACAAACTCTTAGATTAGACTTAATGCCATTACTGAATCACCAGATTTAAAACAAAACTCTTAGATTAGACTTAATGCCATTACTGAATCACCAGATTTAAAACAAAACTCTTAGATTAGACTTAATGCCATTACTGAATCACCAGATTTAAAACAAAACTCTTAGATTAGACTTAATGCCATTACTGAATCACCAGATTTAAAACAACTCTTAGATTAGACTTAATGCCATTACTGAATCACCAGATTTAAAACAAAACTCTTAGATTAGACTTAATGCCATTACTGAATCACCAGATTTAAAACAAAACTCTTAGATTAGACTTAATGCCATTACTGAATCACCAGATTTAAAACAAACTCTTAGATTAGACTTAATGCCATTACTGAATCACCAGATTTAAAACAACTCTTAGATTAGACTTAATGCCATTACTGAATCACCAGATTTAAAACAAAACTCTTAGATTAGACTTAATGCCATTACTGAATCACCAGATTTAAAACAAACTCTTAGATTAGACTTAATGCCATTACTGAATCACCAGATTTAAAACAAACTCTTAGATTAGACTTAATGCCATTACTGAATCACCAGATTTAAAACAAAACTCTTAGATTAGACTTAATGCCATTACTGAATCACCAGATTTAAAACAAAACTCTTAGATTAGACTTAATGCCATTACTGAATCACCAGATTTAAAACAAAACTCTTAGATTAGACTTAATGCCATTACTGAATCACCAGATTTAAAACAAAACTCTTAGATTAGACTTAATGCCATTACTGAATCACCAGATTTAAAACAAAACTCTTAGATTAGACTTAATGCCATTACTGAATCACCAGATTTAAAACAAAACTCTTAGATTAGACTTAATGCCATTACTGAATCACCAGATTTAAAACAAAACTCTTAGATTAGACTTAATGCCATTACTGAATCACCAGATTTAAAACAAAACTCTTAGATTAGACTTAATGCCATTACTGAATCACCAGATTTAAAACAAAACTCTTAGATTAGACTTAATGCCATTACTGAATCACCAGATTTAAAACAAAACTCTTAGATTAGACTTAATGCCATTACTGAATCACCAGATTTAAAACAAAACTCTTAGATTAGACTTAATGCCATTACTGAATCACCAGATTTAAAACAAAACTCTTAGATTAGACTTAATGCCATTACTGAATCACCAGATTTAAAACAAACTCTTAGATTAGACTTAATGCCATTACTGAATCACCAGATTTAAAACAAAACTCTTAGATTAGACTTAATGCCATTACTGAATCACCAGATTTAAAACAAAACTCTTAGATTAGACTTAATGCCATTACTGAATCACCAGATTTAAAACAAAACTCTTAGATTAGACTTAATGCCATTACTGAATCACCAGATTTAAAACAAAACTCTTAGATTAGACTTAATGCCATTACTGAATCACCAGATTTAAAACAAAACTCTTAGACTAGACTTAATGCCATTACTGAATCACCAGATTTAAAACAAAACTCTTAGATTAGACTTAATGCCATTACTGAATCACCAGATTTAAAACAAACTCTTAGACTAGACTTAATGCCATTACTGAATCACCAGATTTAAAACAAAACTCTTAGATTAGACTTAATGCCATTACTGAATCACCAGATTTAAAACAAAACTCTTAGATTAGACTTAATGCCATTACTGAATCACCAGATTTAAAACAAAACTCTTAGATTAGACTTAATGCCATTACTGAATCACCAGATTTAAAACAAAACTCTTAGATTAGACTTAATGCCATTACTGAATCACCAGATTTAAAACAAACTCTTAGACTAGACTTAATGCCATTACTGAATCACCAGATTTAAAACAAAACTCTTAGATTAGACTTAATGCCATTACTGAATCACCAGATTTAAAACAAACTCTTAGACTAGACTTAATGCCATTACTGAATCACCAGATTTAAAACAAAACTCTTAGACTAGACTTAATGCCATTACTGAATCACCAGATTTAAAACAAAACTCTTAGATTAGACTTAATGCCATTACTGAATCACCAGATTTAAAACAAAACTCTTAGATTAGACTTAATGCCATTACTGAATCACCAGATTTAAAACAAAACTCTTAGACTAGACTTAATGCCATTACTGAATCACCAGATTTAAAACAAAACTCTTAGATTAGACTTAATGCCATTACTGAATCACCAGATTTAAAACAAAACTCTTAGATTAGACTTAATGCCATTACTGAATCACCAGATTTAAAACAAAACTCTTAGATTAGACTTAATGCCATTACTGAATCACCAGATTTAAAACAAAACTCTTAGATTAGACTTAATGCCATTACTGAATCACCAGATTTAAAACAAAACTCTTAGACTAGACTTAATGCCATTACTGAATCACCAGATTTAAAACAAAACTCTTAGATTAGACTTAATGCCATTACTGAATCACCAGATTTAAAACAAAACTCTTAGACTAGACTTAATGCCATTACTGAATCACCAGATTTAAAACAAAACTCTTAGATTAGACTTAATGCCATTACTGAATCACCAGATTTAAAACAAAACTCTTAGACTAGACTTAATGCCATTACTGAATCACCAGATTTAAAACAAAACTCTTAGACTAGACTTAATGCCATTACTGAATCACCAGATTTAAAACAAAACTCTTAGATTAGACTTAATGCCATTACTGAATCACCAGATTTAAAACAAAACTCTTAGATTAGACTTAATGCCATTACTGAATCACCAGATTTAAAACAAAACTCTTAGATTAGACTTAATGCCATTACTGAATCACCAGATTTAAAACAAAACTCTTAGACTAGACTTAATGCCATTACTGAATCACCAGATTTAAAACAAAACTCTTAGATTAGACTTAATGCCATTACTGAATCACCAGATTTAAAACAAACTCTTAGATTAGACTTAATGCCATTACTGAATCACCAGATTTAAAACAAAACTCTTAGATTAGACTTAATGCCATTACTGAATCACCAGATTTTAAAACAAAACTCTTAGATTAGACTTAATGCCATTACTGAATCACCAGATTTAAAACAACTCTTGATTAGACTTAATGCCATTACTGAATCCCAATTTAAACAACTTTGATAACTAATGCCATTACTGAATCACCAGATTTAAAACAAAACTCTTAGATTAGACTTAATGCCATTACTGAATCACCAGATTTAAAACAA
>CALYLW010000623.1:459664-517452 GCA_944989445.1 Ampullaceana balthica
AACTCTTAGATTAGATTTGCCAAATCTTCCAACACAAAAACAAGAGTTAATGACAACACAAACATTGAACTGTACAGACATTTTTTCATGTCGCACTCAGACTCCTCTTTCTGTGGTTAAACATGTTCCTTGTCTCTTGTATGTACACAGCCATGTCATGTCAAGAGGAGCAGCCACATGACATAATCATTTTGTTTTTTCTCTAGTTATTCATATAATCTATTTTATAATGGAAACAAAACAACAAAAACAGCTGAAAGTTTCAGGCGTTCTCCCTAATTTCAGCTATTTAATATTACATGTATTACCAGAAAGATTAAAACTTAGTTCTTAGAGTTATGCCATACGAAGGGGTGTAACTCCACAGGAAATACTTTTTAATGATTAGAACAGTGATTCCCAATCTAATTTTTGTCCACATCTTCATTCAACTTTTCTTTTAAAATATTTCAATATACCCAAAAATTCATTAATTCATCCATTTAACATGAATAATCATAAAATGATTGTCAAATATCATAGCAAATATTTCAAAAGAACCAGATAAAACTGACATTTCTATACTTTTATTGTTATAGTTCTTTCATTTCAGTGTACTTATTTTTAAAATACTTCCATTTGGAGAGCGAAATGTTTGCATAATTAACTCTTTAAAGCACAATATTTATTCATTAAAAATAACAGTTACTCATCTTCTAAGCCAGCGGTCAAATTCGGCAAAAATTTAAATATGATCTTTGAACTTGCTTCACATAATTTCTTTAAAAATCATAAAAAATCTGGAGCTGTGTAAAGCATGTTGGAGGGGCGCGGTGGTCTAAGTGGTACCACGCTGTACTATCGAACTGAGGCAAAACCCGAGTCACGGGTTCAAGCCTCGGTACTGGCAAAGCCCCCGGCGCATTTTGCTAGCCACACGATCCCCTGCTCATTAGTGGTGGCTCAATGAAACTTGTGAACGCTACTTCACTAGCCCCATAGGTTGTCATGGTCTGAAAAGGGGTTATTATTATTTACTTCTCAAAAACAAGAAAAGACCTCCATTAACTTAGGTTAAACAGATCAGAAAAATAATCATTGCAATATTAACATTTTGCCAGAAAACAGGTACAAATCATAAACTCTCTCATCAGACTTGAATATAAATATTTGTGTGTATAATTTAAATTTTTTTAATAGATTGAACCTAAAAAAACTTTGAATCATTTCTTCCATTATCCAAGTGGGTACCATAGGTTGAGAAACACTGCATGCACATAAAATATTTAAACTAAAAGACAATTATTCCATATTTCATTTGACTCCCCCAGCTTGCTTCAATGGTTTTACAACGCCAGCAGTCTACAGTGGGCAGTCCAGAGGTGTTTGCTTCCAACTGGCTGGAGAGACTCAGACAGATCAAACTTCTCAAACAAAGAATCTTAGAACATCAACCTGAGGAGTCCCTGGCCTCAGAGTCTGCCAGCCCCCCTTCCCACATGTGGCCTCCAACGGGAGCAAGTGGTGATGCTGGTGTTGGGGCATACGAAGATTTCACAGACTTCCTTTAAATAACTTACTTCACTTTTACATCAAAGTTTGCGCTGTACATTTTTTTAACTTGTCTAGTCAAATAATTATAACTTTTTAATTAACTTGACCAAACATCTGACTCCAAGATGTATTGTTGACACAGCTTTGCTCTCAAAGTTTTTGGGGTTTTTTTTTCTTCAATTAAAAAAAATTTCCCCATAAAGATTTAACAGTATCTTCAGTTTCCTGCAGTTAGCTGTAGGCATTCTTATCCTTGGAAGATGGTGCAACATTCTCAGGGGGAGAGATGAGGCACACTCTCCCAAGGACCCAGCTGAGCCTCATGGTTATATGTTCAAACAAAACTTTACCAAACCACCTTTTGATTTCTATGTGTATTTTTGTTTTTATTGGACCTAATAAACAATTTTTTTAAAACAAATGTTTCTGAATTCAAACTTCTTTTATTGTTACAGCAATATTTAAACTATTTTGCGACTGTACAAATTCCACACAAAAATGTCTTGAGTAAATTTCTCTTTGTGACACTATAAATTCATTGTTCAAGATGTATTCAGCAATCTTGGAACTTGGGGGCTCGTTTTTCTACAAAAGCTGTCATTCCTTCTTTACGATCATGCTACAGGGGGATAAGAGAGAGAAAAACAGATGTCAACTGTTGCACATACACATTTAATTTTTGTGAGATAGAAAACTTGATATGGTCAAAGACATCAAAACTTTTAAATTTAACATTGTCATTACTCAAACACACTTTTAAAAAGATGGGAGACACACTATAGTCACTTGTTAGTTAAGTCATTTGTTAATAGGCCTGTCAACGGGAACCCGGGTACCTTGGTGTGCAGTTACCCGGGTAGTAAATTTGTGCCCAGGTACCCATGAAAATGTGGCTGCAATAGCTATACCAACCTACGGTGGTCAAACTGATGTTCGTCTATGTTCACATTTCGGCTCGTAAACAATTTTCAAATTAAAACTTTTTGTTAAAAATATAGGCTCTGAAAGTGAAATATGTTTAATTAACCCATTCGCTACTAATGCGCCCGAATGCGACATGTCGCCTAGTAACGCACATACATCACACGACCTCGTGAGAAGCATTGTCACCGTGGTAATAGCTCTCTGATTTTGTTTTTTAAAAACGGATGTTTATGTCATTTACAGTTCAAAAGATGTGTGACTTAGAAGTCGGACTCTCTTTGGTGAAATTTGAACGTGTGGTTTCTGGATATTCTTATACAATGGCCTTTCATTTTATTGACTCTTTAATTGCTGCTTCAACATCTAATTATGCAGCAGTTAATAATTCAAACAATTAGGAAGAATCAGACCAAAATGCAATAGACTTTGATAGTGGTACTGATAATAAATAATTCTGATCATAGTGACGCTAGAGTGATGAAGGAGATACTGTCACTGAATCTTGGTCAGACAATTTGACCAGTGTTACAGACAAGCTATAAAATGTTGATGAAATTATAGGGGAAATCATTTTCTCCCTATTGACAGCAGTCTCACAGACTACTTCAAGCTTTTCATGAACTCTGCCATGATTGACTTAATTGCTGAAACAAACAGATACGCTGAAACGCAGCAAACAGCCAAGGGTAAGAAAGACACCCAGTGCAAGGAGGCTACTAATGAGGGACATATATAAATTCATCAACATCATGTTTAGACTCAAGTAACCAATTACAAAATTGTATTGGTCAGTGGATAAGATGTTGCTCAAAGTTTCATGAGACAATAAAACAATAGAAGGTGACAGACAACGGAGGTCACCAACCAAAAACTTTGATGAAAATTTTAAAAAACACTTTTCCAGGATTTATATAAAATATATTTGTGAATTAACGTGCATCAACCTATACATTTTTTAAAAGCTCATCCAATTTTCTGTTTTTTTGGTGTGTGTGTTTTGTTATTTTAAAATTTCATTTAGGTGTTTAAAAATTTTTTTATATATAACATGAGGGGTGCATGTATTTTTAGAGTAATCTCCCTTTGCTTCAGGGGATGTTTTGGTTGTGTGAAGTAGCGATTGGGTTAACATGAAAACGCTTAAAAAGAAATAACTGTCAACCGGAAATAAAATACGTTCCCAACAAACTCCAATGTACTATGATACACCTTTTTTCTTTGAGCATGAAACAAAAATCATTTAACACATAAAAGTTTTTGGTTCTTTGAAATATTCAAATAAGGAAAATACGACCGCAAAGTCGAGAATTAGGATGGGCTGGAAATGACAGAAATGATCTTGGGTTTGGCTTTGAAATACACCAAAAACTTAGAGTTACCGTTTGAGATGAGCCAATGTTGTTTATCTACCCACCACTACTTAGACTTAGAGTTACCAGTTGAGATGAGCCAATGTTGTTTATCTACCCACCACTCCTCCCTTATCCTACCTTACTTTAAAAATAACTCATCTATTTTTGGGTTTTTGAACAAATAATATTTCAGTCGTTCAATAATTTTCACTGTAATAATAAAAATAAACGCTGGGGTCCATTCAGTAGAGATAATTCTGGACAATTTTGGTTAATTACAACAGTTGTACAGCTATGAACTAGAAATAACCCGCCATGTCATCATACGATTACCGGGCAGCTTTTTTCAACAATATTGACAGCTCTACTTGTTAATATAGTCACTTACTGTTGAAAATGTGGCGTGGAACAATCTTTTTTCAAAGTGTATGGACTCTGCCAATGTCAGTTCATAACCTGCAATACAAAGTCAAACAACTGTGATATCTGTGGACTTTTGGATAAGCATAAGCTATCATAAACAATGGTATCAACTGAATAGGTTCATACTTGAATAATTCATTCCAATTTCTCACCAGTATTAACAGACTCCTTGCAGATTGCTGTGATAGTTTTAGAAAAACTAGCAATTTTCTCAGCTGTTTTAATTGCTTCTTCAACAAGCTGATCTGGTGGGAAAACTTTGCTTACCAAACCTGGAAAATAGAAAAATCTTGTGAGGGAATGCATTAAATTCTTTCTTAATGGATACAAAGATAGCATTTCCCCTAGGGTATATTCCTTTTTCAACAACATTTGAAATTAAGTAGCAGGTTACTAGTTAAACGTCTACCTGCTCTCTCAGCCTCTTGGGCTGTTATCCTGTTCCCTGTGAGAACCATTTCCATGGCTTTGGACTTGCCAATGGCTCTTGTCAGTCTCTGGGTACCACCAGCACCTACGGAAAATGTTTGGTAAGGTATTTCAAATGAACTGACAGATTTGTAGTGGGCTCAGATTGGCGGCTGGATATCCAAGTCAATACTGAGCTCACCTCACAAGCTGAGGTGCGTAGGATCTAGAACCCCCTACAACCACGAGGTTATGGGACAAAAAAAAATAGATTGGTGTGGAACCAATCAAGATCATGGATTATTTATAAACCACATTTTTTAGGAGACATTTCCATTGCTGTAGTCCCATCTCCATTTTAAAAGGCTGATGTTCCTAGTGAGTTGTCCTTACCAGGTATGGTTCCTAATGTAATCTCTGGCTGGCCAAACTGAGCTTTCTCTCCAGCATAGATGATGTCACACATCATGGCCAACTCACAACCTCCGCCCAACTGAAACATGAAAAGTTAGTTGACAATTTCTGGGGTTTTTTTTAATTCTTAGACTAAACTATACATAAACATATAATATAAAGTCATAAATTCCTCAATTTTTTTAATTTAATTACCATTCCTCCCACCCCACCAACCCTTCAAGAAAAAAAAATGAAAAAGTAAAAGAGGATATAGACAAGTGTCAAAGTTTGGTCCATTTCAAAGTTGTTCCATGACAGCTGTCAACATATAAGACTTACACATTTGTCCCAATTTCATTATTGCCTAACTGCTAGTACTGTCATAAAATGTGTGCATTTTTAAAACTAAGAATCAATATTGACTTTTATTTTAAATGAAAATTAATGTGAATGAATATTTTTAATGAAATCTTGTGGAAAACTAAAACAAAAAAATATTTTATAAAAATGAAAAACAAAATTTATACTTGAAATACCTCTAACATAAAAAAGTTGAACGTAATGAACAAAACTGAAATAAGGAATGTGAAGTAGGCAACATACAGCGTAGCCATTTACAGCTGCAATCAGAGGTTTTCTTGATCGCCTGAATGCATCAAAATTTGGAAAATCAGTGGAAAGAACTTTGTGAAAAGACATCTGGCTCATCTCTTCAATATCAGCACCCACTGTAACAATGGACAAAACTTTGTGAGTTTTTATTTTCTTTCTTTCAAAAAGCCTTGAGATTCAATGTAGAAAACTGTCTTGGAAGCTGATTGTTATGGGATAACAATACGGCCTTCAACAAAGAGTTCATGTTATGGGATAACTTCATAAGGCCTTCAACAAAGAGTTCAGCTTTCAATAAAAGAAAAAGCTCAACGCAGTGACAATGACACCACTAAGTTTGAACAAACTCCTCACCAGATGAAGAATACAACAAGAAGAAATGTCCACAACTGTCATTTAAGACAATGCTCAGAAAATGGAAACATGACATATAAAGATAAACAAACATACAGCATATCCATTAACGGCTGCAATCAAAGTCTTTCTACATTGCATCAAGGGAACATCAAAGGGAGGAAAGTTGTTGTCAAAGACCTCTCGCACGGTCATGTCCCACATTTCCTTGATATCATCACCAACTGAAAGAATGTGGCCAAGTGTTGATAGAATAGAATAACTCTCATGGGGATCTACACAGAAAGGGATTTTTGTTTGGTTATTGCTTCTGTCAAATAAATCGAACCTGATACTGGCTTCAAAGTTTCTATATGACTAGATGCTAAGTATTTATCAAATAATGAAAGTTCATTTACACGTTAAGTCAACAATTTAACAAAAGCAACTAACAGTAATGCAAATTACAGAAAAAATCAACAACCTTTTGTACCAGGGTATAAAAAATTGTTAGCAACTGTCCAATTTCAGATCGTTATTTTTATGTTTTATGCTTATTTAAATAAGACTTCATAAAAATAAATAGTGAAAATATTTGCATGAAGTTAGGGGTATTTGAGAGAGTAATCAGTTTTGAAAGTTATGAAGTACAATACCTTCAATTATGAAATAGGTATGTTGGTATTATTAAAAGGAAATAGATTATAGAATTTAAAAACAAACTCAAATTTATGCTTATTAAGGAGAGACCTAAATATAAACCAAAATATTATCTCAAGTGGGTCAAAACAAGTGAGTAAAATTTGCTCTAAGTGCAACAAATCAGGACATACATATGTCAAGTAAAAGAGTAAAAGTCAGAATTACAGCTGAACAATTCTAGAATTTTAAGTAACCCTGCAAAGTTGAGCTGCAAATATTACGTAATAGAATCTGTCTGCAAAGTTCAGATGCAAATATTACATAAAAGAATCAGTCTGCAAAATTGATCATGAAAAAGTGAGATGTTAGGGTAAAAATCTTTTCTTCATACAGCAAATCCATTGACAGCTGCAAGGACCGGTTTACGACATCTGGCAACTTTGTCCCAATTGGTCAGAAAGTTACTGTTGTATACTTCTGGGAATGAGTTCATTGTCTGCATCTCTTTAATGTCGGCACCAGCTGAAACAGTAAGAGTTTAGAAGAGATATTTTAGAGTTGTCAGCAGTGAGCCACCCAGACAATTGTGAGTTTCTTTGTTTCCGTGAGCCCTGAGATTCAATCTAGAAAACTGGCTTGGACAATGATTGTTTGGGATAACATATTTATTGCATACAATGTCTTCAATAATGTGTTAAATAAAAGGAGAATTTAACTGCATTGAGTTTGAGGGCACTAAAAGTTTATTTATCTTCAACTTGTTCAGCTATCACTAAGGTCAGCAATTAACTTGAATTTTGTTTAATCCTGTGACAGAAATAATTACTGTTGTAGGATTGGAAGTAAATAGTGATATTTTATTCATGTATATAACTCAGTATTTTTCAGAGTGGCATTTTTCAATTTAAATGCACTGAGAAATTCATTTTTATGTGGTTAAAATTGAAATTAACATTATTTTAATGACACAGCTAAAAATAACTATTGTTACCGTATTTTCACGCATATTCCCCGCGGGTTATACCAGATTTTACAAACCCCGCACCCCCCCTGCGGGGTATCTCCGTGGGCGGGGTATCTGAAATTATTTTTTTACTGAATAATGAATCAATGGCGCTATTACTTGCAAAACACGAATATAAAATTAGATTCTGTATAACTTCTGGTATTATACGTGTCTCCCCGTTAACCTCGGAATCGAATAGTCCAGTTTAAACCGGTTTGGAAGCAATTCTCGTTCATGTCGTAAATTGAATGTTTTGTATAACGACTGCAGTTGTCTGATGGTACGGTGTACCGGAAAAAATAGTGCACACTTGTTTACGTTTAGCCAATCGAATAAAATATCAAAATTATAATTTTATAATTATTTATATTTTTATTAAAATAAACAATTACTTTTTAAGTAATAAGAGATATTTTTGTATGCATGGTATTGATAGAGTTGTGAAAATATAGTACGGTAAGTACATCTCCTAGAGTGGTTCATCGTGATATGATTGTGCGGGGTATAAGCGTGGGCGGGTTATACCACAATTTTTTTACAGGATCTAAAAATTCTGCGGAGTATATGCGTGGGCGGGTTATCTGCGTGTGCGGGGAATATGCGTGAAAATACAGTATATTATATTATTAAGTATACTTTGGCTTAAATATTACCAAAGAGACAAAACATCCATTAAATCCCTACCGGCAAATGCTCTTTCACTTCCTGTTATGACAATAGCTCCAACATCTTTATCAGCTTCTGCAGCATCAAGTGCTTGACCAAGTTCAGTTATAAGTGCATTACAAAGAGCATTTAAAGCTTTTGGTCTGTGTAGCTGAATTAATGTAACATTCTGTTTTTCACCTTTTTTCTCTACCTTGATATTTTCATAAGCACCTGAAAAAATGAAAAATATAATAGATGCATTATTAATAACAAGAGGAAGGAAAAAAATGATAGCTTAACTGTGTGAAATAAAATAAAAAATTGACTTGACTTCCAAAGAAACTTATTGAACAAATATATTGCCCCACCACTAAACATGCTTGTGATTCAAATATTTCAAAAATAATGTTAATAAAGCATGATTATAAATTCATTAGCACAATCTTATTATAACTTGATTGGTACCTCAATGTCACATAAAACAACTATCCATATCATCTCACAGCACCCAAAATTTGTTAAAGTTTAACTATGTTAAGTCACACTAAATTCTATTTACTTTCATTCGATTTGTTTAGGAGTCAGCATACCTTCAGATATTATAATTTAACTAGCAGACCCGTAGTGCGTTGCAATGATCTCAGTAAAAATGAATAAATTTAAAGAAACCAATGCGTGGTATGTTTTAAAAGCAATAATACCAGAAACCTTCGCGGAAGTGTGCAAAAAAAAAGTTTAAGTTTCACAGCTAACAGTTAAATAAATTATTAATTAAAAAGCTTACAAAAAGAAAAAACTATATTATTAAGGGCCCCGGCCCCAAAATGAGTGATAATTTAATTTTTTTATTGCCATTGTACTCAAGCTAAATTTCTCAATATCGTGTAAAATTGAATGAGAAATACAATTATCAACGTTCAATAAAAAAGACATTTGGGGCCCTTAGCTCCTAGGGAATAGGCATTAGGAGTTCTGTGCCCTATAGTAATTTAATAGGGTCTTAAGTTTTTAGATACTAAGTTTGGTCAAAATACAGTTATTTTCTCATTATCTACCGCTTAAATTTTTATATAGCTAATATAGGGAAAATAACGACAATTAGATTTGGTGCAAGATGTCAATTTAAAAAGCCCTTTCATTTTAATTCAGTTTCATCATGGATATATTTCTCAAGATTGTTAAAAAGTGAATGGGAAAAATATCTTAAACATATATGAAAAAAAGACATTTAGGGCCTCCGGGCCCAAAGAAAATGACACTAGAAGTTCAGTGCCCTTAAGTATTTTAATATGGGCTACCAAGTTTTTGTATATAAAGTTTGGTTAAGATCCATTCATTTACTCAGTAGCTAACGCATAAACTAATTTTTATATAGCTCATATAAGCAATAAAATATTTTTTAAAATCTTTTTTTTAAAACGACAGGCTTTTATTTACATATAGAAAGTGCACTAAAAAGAAAAAAAAGAAAAATGGGACGCCCATCACAACTCATTTCTTTTGCAACTACTCTTTTGCATATAGATAATTTTTTCTAATTAATATGATAGTAGCATGTATATGATCAAAGTTGTGAAACTTTTAATGTTTATTAATATTCATATAAATTTGTATTTTTGTTTCGCAGTCTTGTATATGATAGCGAGTTGTGATGAGGGCCCCACGCTTTTATGTGCAGTTGATAGGTTCACAGATTGAAAATTTTTATTTTCTTCTTTTTAGTGCACTTTCTATATGTAAATAAAAGTGTGTCGTTTTTAAAAAAAGATTTTTTTAATATTTTATTTTCTACTTTTTAGTATCAAAATTTTTTTAACCGATTGTTCGACCTTATCAATTCAATTTAATTCGTTAAACTTCATTGTCAATATCTTAAATGTGATTAAAAAGAGATTATTAATTACAAATTTATGTAATAAAAAAACAGATTCCCCAACTGAAAATTAAGATTAAGTGTTTTTGCCTATATCTACATATTTTATGTTTCCATTGTTTGAAGCTGATTTCCTTTATTGTGCTTAAGATAGAGGTGTAGTCAGTGTGCTTTGTGTTGTGGTGGTTTATAATTATTGATATATTAATCTGATTTTTAAGACTTCTATACTTGACTTGACTTAAACTTAAGATAGTCTGGTCAAGTTAGTCCTGTTAAAAAAAAATTCTTTAAAATATATTTTATTTATATTATATAGTTGTTAGAGTTATTGAAGTTATTGTTTACAGTTTTACAGAGTTTAAATAGTTTAATTTAATTTTTTTTAATTATTGAGTTAAAGTTAAAGCCTAATGATAATGCCTAATATTAATTACGAAGTGTCTACAGACACCGCGGCGGTGCACCCAGCTAAACCGTCGTCCTTGGCCTGCTTACACCGCCGCGGTGTACCTAGCTAAACCATTGGCTTTGGCCTAGGTACACCGCGGCTAAAAAAATGAGATGATTTCACTATATTTAGGCTAAAAGTGTGTCATCCCTATGCAAATAAACAGTAGACCTTAAATAATCAATGTATCTATGCAATTGTTAAATTACTGAATGTTTAAGAAAGCTATTTTGGTCACTATTCCAGCATAATTAGTTATAACTTTTAAAAACCAACATATTTCATGAGCAGTTCCAGGTGAATGGTAAAGTGCAGTGAATTAGCGGTTACGTAGGTGGTGTCGGGTTCGAATCTCTGTGATGGAATAAATTTTTTTAAAACTGTTATTATTTTAATTTTAAAACCACAATGTGGGTGCTCGCAAATGGTGTTTTATACTACGTGCATATCCAAGTATCAATGAAGCATTCACCACCCCCCCCCAAAAGCCTGTCTTATCTTTTGTGTTACAGACTCTCCTTCTATTTCTACACAGTCTTACGCCTATGCATGTTTTAATATTTAATGGATTTATGTTAAGTATTTCATTTTTGTTAGAGTTTTAAATTTTAAAAAATGATTGTATGTTGGATTTCGTAGATAGTTTAGGCGACCCATTCCATACCCAAATTCGAGACGGGAACGAGAATCGGTATGAGTTTGTTCTTGCATACGGCTAGGTAAAGGTGTTTCTATCACCATCGCTATGAGTATGACCTTTATGTTTAACAAAAGGATTGTATTGGTATTAGATTATCTCTTTGTCTCATTGACTAGCTAACTTTAAAAAAAGTGTAGAACACGTTGTTTTCCACCGGACCCCACCCCCATTATAATAATATAGGTAAATACACCCCCACACACAAACACCAAAAGAAAAGGAAAATTAATTTCAATTTTTATTTTTAAAATGTGTATTCATTCAAAGATATTAACAATTACATAATATTCAAATATTTACCTTATACGTAAGGGGCGAAGAAAGTGATTTTAATTTATTTCATTTTCAAATAGAAAATACGTTGTTTTTTGTTGTTGTTGGGGTTTTTTTTTGGACAGCTCTGTGACGTCATATTGAAAAAATGGGGGGGGGGTCTACATTTTTCTGATGACATGTGACAAGGGGGTGAAAATCGTCAAAAATCGCGTGACGTTATTTATGGACATTTTTTCACTGGATTGACAAATAAGATAGCCTACACGCACAGGTTATAATTTGTTCAGGTAGACTGTCACTAGTAGACTAGTATATAATCTTAACTTTAAAATGTATTTGTTAAAATGGTACTTGATAATTATGTCAGTTTCCACAGCCTGAAAGAGAAATAGTGGCGTTCCTCGTTGCCGTTGAATGAAGAAAGATAGGAATAGGGGGGATATGAAGAGTCGAAGATGATAGAGTATCATTTTGCAGAAACATAAATTTTGCGTTGAATGGACATTTAAGGTGGTCCATGGGGGAAAAAAAAATTTCTATGTTTTTTTATTAAGGAAAAAAAAATATCACAGGCCAACAACAAACAATTAGAAAGAAGAAAAATGAAGAAAAAAATTTGAAATTTGAAAAAAATAAAATTTTATTGCAAAAAAACGAAAATTTTCATTCAAATTTGACATTTGCGCAAAGTGTGATAAAAATTTATTCTTTCAAAAAATCATAATGAAACTTTGTATACAGACTAAGAATGATATTTGTAAAAACTTAAAAAAGAGATATTTACAACTTATTTGTTTGAATTTTTACAAATCACATTCACGTGAGGTCACCGCACAATTGGTCAAATATTCAGGGGTAGCAATATAAAAAAAATTATTTAAAATTTCCAGAATGAAAAATAAAAAAAATGGCCATTTGAAGTCATAGAGAATATCAATGGTAATATGCATGCAAAGTTTGAGGCTTGTAAGTATAATATTTTTCAACTTATCACATTTGGCGTTCATAAAAAATGAGAAAAATGCAAAGTTGAGAAAAACGAAAAAGAAGTTGAAAAATTATATTTTCAAAAATTCCGAGGTATACAAACAATATAGGATACATACATCTCATTCATACATCAACCATGAGTGAAAATAACTATTTAATAATACAGACGGGCAAAAATAATATATGATTCACATACTTTTTCTAACATCACCCTGCCAAAATAAAAAGTGGCAGACACATATTAATTTTCCATGACACTTTTAAAATAAAAACAATAAACAATGTATAAAGAATATCAATAGAAATAAACTTGCAAAGTTTGAGGCTTGTAACTATAATACTTTAAAACCTATCATATTTGGCATTCTTAAAAATGAGGAAATGCAAAGGTGAGAAAAACATAAAAAGATGTATAAGAATGATATTTTAAAAATTCTGAAGTATACAAACAATATAGGATACATGCATATCATTCATACATTATCCATGAGTAATAAAAACTGTTTAAAAATATAGAAAGACAAAAATAAACTTTATCTCTCAAAATTTTCAAACACCACCCCCCACCGTAATAAAAAGTACAAAATTACATTGTAGGACACATTTATGAAAGAAACAACAATAAACTGTGTAAAGAATATCAATAGAAATAGATTGCAAAGTAGAAGACTGCAGCTACAATACTATTTCTCCTGTAACATCTGAAGACAAAAAATATAATTCCTGAACAATAATAAAATATGCACAAAAAAGTTTCAATACTTACATCTAATGACACTTTGTAATATTGACAACTAATGAATGAAATATTTTCATAAACAATGCATAAAAATAAAAGAATGTAAAGAAAGAAATATAAATAATAAAATTGATAAATAAATAATCATATCAATTTCAAATTATCCACTGCGAGCTCCAACAGCTTTTCCTCGTAGGTGCCAGACTTGGGTGATAACATGCAGGTTGAATGTATTCTTCTGGTGTTTATTCATTTATAAAGAGCATCATAGGCTTATACAAAACATCCCCATAAGAGCATGGCCTGATCCAGTCACTAAGGCTTTGAGCCACAGCTCCTTTGCTGACATTCAAAAGTTGCAGTCGCATACAACTGATGAGTAAGAAGATGAGGTGACGAAGGCACGCATGCTGCATGAAAGTAAATAAATCCAGTTCAGTGTGTGTTTTTTACATTCATTTCGAATGAGGAAAGTCCCCCAGCATTCAGCCATGGAGGCTGAAAGGCATCGATCTGCATGAATGTTGAAGCAGAGAGCCCTTAGATGTACCGATGTGATGCCCTTAGATGTACCGATGTGATGCCCAGTGATTTTTCAGTTCTTGAAGCTGATGGCGGAGAGAAGTGACCACTGTTCATAGCTGGTGGTGAAGAGTTACCACAGTTCTTTGAAGATAGTACTGGTCTGCTCTTCATCAGTTGCCTGGCTCTTCTTATCCTGGAGGGGTTTTATCTCCTGCATTTTAGAAAATAGAAAAAGTTGTATTATTCAATTTTGAAGAATAACATAGGCGTCATAGGCTTATACTTATTCGATGCAAATGTAGGCAAAAAGTATTGAGTAATGATAATAATAGGATTATAACTATTTGTTATGATTTTTCTTCTTTGTATATATCTGTTTTTAATTTTAGGGTATTTAGGATTATTGCACTCAATTTTTCATTGATATTCATCATCATGCTTGTCATTGACTACATTTGTTGTCATTGAATGAGTCATTGACAACGAAATAATTTTGTTCATCGTCATTTCAAATTAGACACGTGTTACGAGCACAAACATAAGGAAATGAGAACTTGAATGTTTATTTCTATTAAATATATAATTTTATATTTAAATTTAATATTATTTAGCACCGGTAGCTATTATTTAATTTGTTTGCCATTACACATAAGCGTATCATATCATGTATCATAATCATAAGATTCACGATGGCTAAGCCTAATACTAATACTAATACTAGTAGTAGTAGTACTAGTATTACTACAACTGAAACTGCTTTGAAAACTAACTAACTAATTCATTCATGGTCTAAAATTACCAAAAAATGTTTATTAAATACAAAATTAAATTCAACTTACCTATTCAACACAAGAAAATGTGTCCAAATTTGAACTTTTGTTTAGTCATCCAAAATAAAATTGTTCGATCGATAATTGGTTGTGCTTCTCGATCCAATGTTTCATTGCGAAATGAGGCAACGAAATGTTGCATGATGGGAATTTTAGTTCATTTCGAGAGTTGGACGAGTCCATTACACAGTGGGGTTGATAAGCTTTCCAACGATACCAAATATGCCTAGGTAGCTTTATAATTATGAATGTAAAAGCAAAGGGCGCCCTATAGGGTACATTTGGACGAATTTTCGCCCCCAAGTCAAAATGGTATCTCCCTATACCTCTTTCAAATACATTTTTAAACACTTTTTAATCAATTTTAATGAAAACGGTAAACGCCGAAGTATAGATAAATGGATAAACTAGTAGAATTCACCAAAATCTCATTTTTGATAAAAATTTGAGAAATACTGATATTTTGACCCGTGGACCACCTTAATAACCACTTTTTAAATCTAAATAGTTTTGAAATTTGAGTATTGGCAAGCGATTTTTACCTCCCCCCTCCGCCTTGTCAACATCTTGTCAAACTTCCAGAGACCCCCCTATAAACATCACTAAATACATGGTGAACATAAAAATTAAATAAACTTGGCAAGGTGTTGTAGTATTATCATTCAATATCAATAAAACTGTCTTATCCCTATAAAGGACCTAACTCTAACAAAATATGAAATTATTACTGGTATTGCTGATAAGTGATAGCCATAGCTTTTACTTTTAGTTTAAGTTTAGCCTTAGCAACTAAGCACACTTACAAATTTAAACCAGTAAATACAGAAAGATTGCCAAATAACTTATACTTTTTAGCTAATGATAATGCGTAATTTATTCACATCTATGCTTAATTATTGGTATGGTATCATTTTCTATTAACTTTTATATAATATCTATTTTTAACCGCGGTGTACCTAGCCCTGACACAATGCGTTGGCTAGGTTCACCGCCGCGGTGTTTCCAGCCCAAATCTCGTATTTTGGCTAGGTCCACCGCCGCGGTGTACGTAGTGCCGGCCTATTAATTATTAATACTAAAACTAATACATTTCAGTTTCTTTCTTATTTTTTTTTAAAATAAAAGTAAATACCTGATGAATAAAACCTATTCATTAAAACATTGACTTGAAACGTTGGCTCAGCTTTATGAGCTTGAAGAATAAGACTTTTACTTGCTTTAGTAAAAATTCGTCCGAAAGTTGACATTTTTCTAAGTGGCTATACGGACCGTGGTCTTTTAGACTTTGGAATATTTGACTATTAGAACTTTGTACCCTACAGACTTAATAATCGAAAAACTTTGTCAGAAGTTGAAAGGCTTAATAAAATTACAATATTGAATTTTCGTGAAGATGTGTTTAAGAAATGTGACGTCACATCAAAATGAGCAACTGTAAATAAAAGTTCCACTTGAATATTAGATTGCTTACGATTTATTTAATGACATTTTAAATGGTTTCACGTGTGTTATGATAGGGGCCGTCCATAAAGTACGTCACGTTCCAGGGGGGGGGGTTAGAAAGTGTGAAGGGGGGGGTCTGGCCTTGTGTGACGTCACGGTGTTTTATATTAAATTGTAATTATTTTGTTAATTAAAAAACAACATTTTGTTCGAAAGTTTGACGTACTTTAGGGTAGGGGGTCCGAGATTTGTGACAGGGGGGAGTTAAAAATGGTCAATAAAAACAACCCCGTAAAAACAAAGTTTTAAAGCCAGGGGATATCACTCGGTGTCAGTCTGTAAAAGTTTGTCGCGTTTGAACATAATCAATACTTTTAGTTATGTCTCACATATAAGGGATTTATAGTCAAAATTTTTGTTTTTACGGGGTTGTTTAATTAAATCCCGTAAATTAGCTTCACCGCCGTCTCTCTCTCTGTCCCTCTCTCTCTCTCTCTCTCTCTCTCTCTCTCTCTCTCTCTCTCTCTCTCTCTCTCTCTCTCTCTCTCTCTCTCTCTCTGTCTGTCGTTCTTCGTCGGGCAGGCGGATAAGCAAAAGTAAATTAACAACCCCATAAAAACAAAGTTAATATAAGGGATTTAATTCTGTATGCCCGAGACATAACTAAAAGAATGTTTATTATAATACGCAGCGCAAGAAAATCCAAACTTTAAGTTATGTCTCGTAAAACATGTTTAATATAATGCGCACCGATCGGGAATATATTTTTTAAAATTATCGTCCATATAATACGCACCGAATCGCGCAACAGGAAAGTATTTAAAAGGTCGTTCAATATAATACGCATCGCGACACTCTATCTAAAAAAAGAACATGATACATAGAGATAAATAAAATAATCTAAAAATTCAATAATTTAATGACAGTACCTGCGATCGATCTGAAATGTTGATACATCGTTTTTATCATGGGCACGAAACTGCCTGCAAAATTTCAGATCACTAGCTTACGAGGAAGTGGGTTAAAAGTGATTCAAAGTATTTTCGACAAGCAAGCCACCAGACAACACGAGTTATTATAAAGGATTTTAAAAAATAGCGTGACGTACTTTATGGACGGCCCAATATTAGAGTTCAGCCTTACACTAAATACACACAAGTGATTTGAAACATGCTCATTTTCAAATAGGAGACAAGCCTTTTAAGGGGGTGGGATAAAGCTTTGTGACGTCATATTGGGTCTACGTGGAAAAAAACGTCCAAAATCGCATGACATCATTAATGGACGGCACCTACATGGTATTAACATAAGGTGACCAGACGTCCCGATTTAGGCGGGACAGTCCCGATTTCAGACCTCATGTCCCGCTGACCCTCGCTTGTCCCGGCGGGACGCTCACGTTTTCTTTAATACTTTATTTCATAAAATAAATACAATTAGTTTTACATGTATTGTGATTTTTGGGTAAGAATGAATTCATATTTTCTTAAATTTAATTAAATATTCAAAACAGTAAACTTAAATTGCTTTATTATCTTGGGGGAGCTAACCATCTCCTAACAAGCAAGTCCTCAGGCGGTGGATAGAGGAACGACCTTTAGATATAAAGGTAAGCCGTGAATATTGAATAAGCGGCCGCGGACCAACTGGTTTGCTGTCGTGGAGGGTGAGGTGGGGTATCCCGTGGTAAGGATACTCTTTAAAAATGCTTCATAAACCCACGGAAATGACTGCAAAAAAGCGAACATAGAGCGTTCAAACTCTAAACCCGGTCAGATGAGGCCGTCAGCTAGGGATAGCAATTCATCTAGGAGAGAAAACTCCACAAAAAAAAATAAACTTCTGCCTTGCAGATGGTCTTGGCTGACCAAAGGCTATGGAAGCACATCCAGAAAAACAGCAGGCTGAAGTCGGAGACCACGGGCCAATTGACGCAAAACTCAAAATGATGGAGGAAATAGAAGTTAACAAATATAGTTGTGGCGTCCTGCCTGTGGAATCCCGCCGCGCAGGTAGGGGGGTGGGCTCTCCGTCTCGAAGGAGCCCACCCAAGCGAGCTGGTGGTTCTTCCTCCTCTGCACGTGGAGTCAGGAACAGAGAAAAGGAAGTAAACCCTACTGACCAAATTAGAATAAGAAAAACTAAACAGAATTTAGTCTTTCTACAATGGAACGCAGAGGGCATCCAAAAGAAAAAAGAAGCCTTAAAGATCTTCCTACATAAAAATGAAATAGATGTGGCATGCATCCAAGAAACGCACATCAACAACAACTTGCGCTTCTCTATTAGAGGCTATACATGTCTAAGACAAGACAGAGAAAATAGAACCAAAGGGGGAATTCTAACCTTAGTTAAAAACAACATACCAACTACAGATATCTTTATACCCAACTCAACTCAATCAGAAATAATGGGGACCAAGCTAATCCTCCCAGGAGGGGACATAAACGTCTTCAACTGATGCTACTGCCCACCAGACAAAGAACTAGAACTCGAAAGAATTCAAATCCTGAACGATGAAGAATATCTAATACTGGGAGATATGAACAGCCATTCCCAGAGTTGGGGATACTCAGACCTAAACGCCAGAGGAGAAGAAGTTGAGGAATGGCAAACAGAAAACATTCTAATTCTCCTAAACCAACCAGAAGACACTCCTACCTTCTACTCCAGAGTATGGATGACAACATCAACACCAGACTTAGCCTTTGCTACAAACAAATTATCCAAAGGAAGTAAAAGAGAAGTCGCTGACCAACTTGCTACTAGTGACCATAGACCAATTCTCATGCACATAGAAACCATTCAACTGCCCATAGAAAACTCCACCCTTCCCAGATGGAATTACAAGAAAGCAAACTGGGATCTCTTTGCCCGCTTAACAGATGAATATATGTCGAACATCAACTGCAAAACAAACCGGGTAAACAAATCCTACTCTGATTACTCAAGAGCTCTCCTCAAAGCCACTAAGGAATCTATCTCCAGGTGAGCCAGAATAAATTACACACCAAACTGGTCTCAACATTTAGAACAACTTCACAACGAATCCATCAACGCAAGTACTCTAGCAGAAAAATCCCCAACAGTAGAAAACAATATCCAACTAAAAGCCACAAATGCAATCTTCAGAAAGGAATATCTCTCTTCTATAAGGAAAAGCTGGCACGAAAAAACCGAACAACTAAATGTAGACAGAGATGGACATAAACTATGGAATATTGCAAAAAGTCTTAACCAAGAGGAAAACCAATCTTCTCCAATAGTCGTAGAAGCAGACAATAAAAAATTCACAGGCCGTGAAGCTGCTCAAACATTTTTAACCCACTTTAATACCGTGGGCAATATCACTATCAATGAACAAAGATCCAAAGAAGTTAAAGATAAAATAGAAAAAGCTCAGACAATGGCTACACCACACTCTCATGGAATGATTGAAAACCTAAGTAGGAAAGAGCTCGAGGACTCTCTGAAACTCCTCAAACCCAAACAAGCTCCAGGAAAAGACAAGATCTCAAATGATATGCTCATTCACCTAGGACCCCTGGCTAAGAAAAAACTACTACTAATATTTAATGCCAGCTGGAAGTCTGGAAAAATCCCAACTATTTGGAAAAAGCTATCATGATTCCAATACCAAAACTTGGCAAACCAAGGAGCCAAGTTGACAGCTACTGCCCAATAAGTCTGATCAGTTGCGTCTGCAAACTGATGGAAAGAATGGTTAATAATAGGCTGATGTGGATACTTGAATCCAAAAATCTACTAGCAGATGAACAGGCAGGATTCAGGAAGTGCAGATCAACGGAAGATCAAATAGCATACATAACACAAGAAATAGAAGACGGCTTCCAGGCAAAGAAATCAACTACCGTTGTCTGGGTTGACCTAGAAAAAGCATTTGATAAGGTCTGGAAAGAAGGTCTAATTCTAAAGCTACAAAATACCCATGTATCCCACCGAATGTTAAACTGGATCACAGAATATTTAACTAATCGCAAGGCTCTAGTCAAAATGCAAGGAAAAAGGAGCAACACAGCTACGATACACAATGGAGTCCCCCAGGGAGGTGTTCTGTCACCCACACTGTTTCTAATTTTTATAAACGACTTACTACAAATTATTCCTAGAAAAGTAAAAGGCAGCATGTACGCTGATGATCTGGCTCTACTTAGCACAGAAGAATACACAGGCACTTCAAAATTTAGGCTACAAGAAGCACTGACCAACCTCAACCTATGGTCTAAGGAATGGGGTATGACCATAAATTCCAAAAAAACTACCTACACAATCTTCTCCCTTTCAACCAAACAACAAAGCATCAAACGAACCTTAGACAAAATAGTCCTGGAAAAAAATGACAATCCAACATATCTAGGAGTTACGTTTGACCCAAGGCTAACCTGGAGAAACCAAATAGATAACGCACAAAAAAAGGAATCCAAAGACTGGCGCTGATGAAAAAACTAGCTGGCTCAGACTGGGGCGCAAACCACTCCACCCTGAAGAAAACATACACCAGCTATATAAAACCCACACTAGAATATGGATCCACAGTGTGGGGCACAGCAGCCAAATCGAATCTCCAAAAAAATAGACAAAGTTCAAAACCTAGGGCTTCGAATAATTACAGGAGCAATGAAAACTACCCCAATCAAAGCAATGGAGGACCTAGCTACCCTAAGCTCTATGGAAGTTAGACGAGAAACCAAAACCTTAACACAGTTCACCAAATTAGAAGCATCAGCACATCACCCTCTAAAACCCAAGATGCAAAAATCCTACTCAACTAAAAGACTCAAAAGAACAAACTTTATACGAGAAGCCAAACATCTAAAATCCAAACATCTAAAATCCAAACATAAAATTGATAACATCGTGATTGAAGCAACACATCCCCACAGCCACTTCCCACCCTGGGACCCTAGTCCACCTCTAATAATCAGAGACAACTTAATCAGCATAGGAAAAAAAATCTGACTACACAACTGACATACTAAGAGTAATAGTAAATAAAATCATCAAAGAACAATATCCTGAAAATTCCTGGATAGGAGTCTACACAGATGGCTCCTTAGAAAAAGCCACAAAAAATGGAGGAGCCGGCATTCTTATAGAGTGGCCTAACGGAGAACACCTTGAAAAAGCAACTGACATAGGAAGTCTCTCAGATAGCACTAGAGCAGAAAGGAAAGCACTAGAGCTTGCCTTAAACATTCTAACAAGTGACCCCCACTCTAAAAACAGCCAGATTGTCATCCTCACTGATGCTAAGACAGTGCTCCAGTCTCTCAAAATCCCAAACGCCATGATAAATCAGACACTCAGTACAGAACTATTGAAACTGAGCAAAATAACAAAAGAACTTATTCTCCAATGGATCCCTGGACATGTGGAACTTGAAGGAAATGACACTGCTGACTCCTTGGCAAAAACTGGAGGCAGTAAAAACCAGGCAGAGCCATCTCTACACCACGAAGAAATCAAAGATATACTCAAAAGAAGTGAATCTGAAAGATGGTCCGAGCTCAAAGAAAACCACCCAAAAAGTGATGCATACTTCAAACTCCCCCGCCAATCACAAAACATCATTTTCAGGCTAAGGACGGGCCACAACAAACTTAGGCAACACATGTTCCGCAAACTTCGAATTGGAGAAAGTGAAATGTGCCCCTGCGGGACAGCTGCGGAAAATGCGGAACATGTTCTCCAAAACTGCCCTCTGTACCACCATACCCGGACAGACATATGGCCCCAGGAAGCTACCCTCGATGACAAACTCTATGGTTGACTGGACCAACTGACAGCCAGAGCGCAGTTCATCACAAATATAGGACTTGCTGTCTAAATCCTCTATCAAAAGATTTTGAGAACGAAGAAGAAGAAGAAAGAAGCTTTATTATAAGCTAAGCCGGTTGGTGCGTACATTTCTGTGGTTATTTACATTTTACTCCTTGATACGACTTTCCAGTGACTTGTCGGCGATCCCGATACGTGAGGTGACAAGACGTCCTGATTTTTTGCTCCAGAAACCTGGGGGAGGGAGGGACCCCCCCGTCCATGGGGCCCTGTCCCGATTTGCCCCCCGGAAAATCTGGTCACCTTAATATATATTACCATGTGATGGTATATGTATATTATTGTTTGAACGGCAGTCTTTTTAAATCCCTTATATTAACTTCACCGGCGTCTCTCTCTGTCTTGGGCGGGCGGAAAAACAGAAGTCAAAAATGACCCACTTCCCATGATCCGATCGAACTGAAATTAGGCACACGGACCCGTCTAACCTAACAATGCATCGTATCAAAATTTCAGATCGATCGAACGTACCGTAATTAAATTAATGCATTTTTAGTTTATCCTTATATGAGGTATGTAATTTAAATTCACGGTTTGTTATTGTTTTTTTCCCACGTGAAATTTTGAGCTGACGCATTGAGGCGACCCAACGAAGCGACGGGCGCTTTTGTTTACATTTTACGTGTCACTCTGAGCTCGGTCAAGCGAATCGGTGACCAGACTTTTCCCCTCTCCCCCCCCCCACCCACCCTCCCCCACCCACCCCTCACTAGGGTTAAGATGCAAAGTTGAGTTAAGACAGATTCAGTCTGTAAATGTTTGAAAATAATCAATACTGTTAGTTATGTCTCATATATAAGGGATTTACAGTCAAAAACTTTGTTTTTACGGGTTTGTTTTTTAAATCCCTTATATTAACTTCACCGCCGGTCATCTCATCATCTCATGGGCGGGCGGAAAAACAAAAGTCAAAAATGACCCACTTTCAGTAATCCGATCGAGCTGAAATTTGGCACACGGACCCGTCTAACCTAACAATGCATCGTATCAAAATTTCAGATCGATCGAACGTACCGTAATTAAATTAATGCATTTTTAGTTTATCCTTATATGAGGTATGTAATTCAAATTCACGTTTTGTTATTGTTTTTTTCTTCCACTTCCACGTGAGTTTGAGTTGACGCCGACCGTCGTGCCGACACCCCCTCACGTCCCACCCCCATTTATTAAAGACAAGGGACATCACTCGGTGTCAGTTTGTCAATGTTTGTAGCGTTTGAAAATAATCAATACTGTTAGTTATGTCTCATATATAAGGGATTTATAGTAAAACTTTGTTTTTACGGGTTTGTTTTTTAAATATATTTTAAAAAAATTATAACTCGTGTATCTTGTCTTTTAGAGACGCTCCTTCTATACAGAAGATTATTGCGTCCTACGCTTGTTGGTGGTTTTTGTCTAGGCTTGCCTTTTTTTTTAGATTTTTTAATGTTGTATTTCCAAGTTAGTATTACTTTTCTCTTTGTTTTTCCATTGTTTAGTGTTTCTATGTGTAATTATTTAACTCTCTTCTGATAGGCTGAGATCCGTAGGTATCTTATCTTATCTGTTTCAGACGCTCCTTCTATATTCTATACAGAAGATTATTACGTCCTACACTTATCTATGGTTTGTGTTTAGTCCTGCATTCTTATTAGAGTTTTAAATGTTGATAAAGTGTTGGTTTTCCTGGTTTCTTCAGGCAACCCATTCCACGCCCGAATTCCGGACGGGAAGAAGGAAAACTTGTATGTGTTTGTTCTTGCATATGGAATAAGAAAGGTGTTTTTATCCTTATGTCTATCTGAGGGTTGTATTAAGTTATCTTTGTGTTGTATTTCTAAATTAGAATTAATTGCTTTATGTATGATTACTACTTTGCTCTTGATTCTTCTATCCTCTAGTGTTTCAAGGTTTAATGATTTAACTAATGGTGTTATTCTAGTCAGTTTTGAATATTCTCCAGTAATGAATCTGGCAGCTCTTTTTTGGATGTGTTCTAGTTTATCAATGTTTTCTTTGGTGGATGGGTCCCAGACAGAAGATGCATATTCTAGTACAGGTCTCACCAAAGTTAGATAGCATTTTAGTTTTATATCTTTATTACATTTGTAAAGGTTTCTTTTTATAAAGCCTAAGGTTTTGTTTGATTTTTTAATAACTTCATTGACATGGGGATTCCATGATAATTTCTCATTTATTATGACTCCTAAGTATTTTGCATCTTTAGTTTGGGTTAGTTCCTTTCCATGAATGAAATATTTTGAATTTATTTGTTTCTTTTTCTTTGTTACTCTTAACAGTTGACACTTTTCTGGGTGGAAACTCATACTCCAGTTAGTTTCCCATTTTATCAATTCATCTAGGTCTTTTTGTAAAATTTTGCTATCTTGTTCTGATTTAATTGTTCTATATATTATACAATCATGGGCAAATAACCTAACTTTTGTTCCTGTTGAGATGTTGTTGGGTAAATCATTTATATATATTAAAAAGAGTAAGGGACCTAGCACAGTTCCCTGTGGAACTCCCGAATTAACCTTTTTTGGTGCAGATTTAGATCCATTAATTATTACAGTTTGCTCCCTGCCCAAAAGGAAGTCTTGGATCCAGTGATGTAAGGAACCTGAGATTCCAAAGTAGTTAAGTTTTTTAAGTAAACTAAGGTGGTGAACTTTGTCAAATGCTTTTGAGAAGTCTAGTAATATTGTATCTATTTGATCATTTTTGTCTAAGCCTTTTGATAGTTCATCTATTAAACCTATTAATTGTGTTTCACATGATCTGTTTTTTCTAAAGCCGTGTTGATGTGGGCATAGGGCATTATATTTGTCAAGGTGGTTAACTATTCTACTATATATTATATGTTCTAGTAATTTACAGGTAAATTGATAGTGAGTGATACAGGCCTGTAATTACCAGGGTCTGATTTATCCCCTTTCTTAAAGAGTGGAGTTACGTTAGCTAATTTCCAATCCTGGGGCACTTTACCCTGGTTTAGAGAGGCTTGAAAGAGAACTACAAGGATTGGGGACAGTTCATTGCTTAGTTCTTTTAATAACCTTGCAGGCAAATCATCTGGGCCAGTAGCTTTGGTTTTTTTGTAAGTTTTTTAGGAGTGAATGTATACCTATCTCATCTACAGTTATGTTACCTATTTCCTCCATTTTATTTAAATTTATTAAGACTACCTTGTCGCCTGAAGCAGAAAAAGATGATGCAAAATATGTGTTAAGGATATTAGATTTAGTTTCATTATCATTATAGGTTTTATTATTTGAGCCTTTTAGTGTGGCTATTCCTGAAGGTTCCATTTTTTTAGATTTGATAAAGGACCATAAGTTTTTATTGCTATCTTTGGTAATTACATTGTTTATATATTCATTTTGGAGGTTTCGACTAAGTTTTTGTGTCAAGTGTTTAATCTGTAAGTATTTTTTGTGTATCCTATATGAATAGGTAGCTTTATATTTCTTAAATAAGTTCTCTTTTTGTTTGCATAGCTTTTTCAATCTAGAATTGAGCCAGCATTTGTTAATTTTATTTGATGTTAGGTAGCTTGGCCTTCCGTCCATACACGACATCAAAAGCAATGCACCTGGGTGAAGCATGTACAAATGTGTGGTATGCTAACAGAACACCGGGGAAAAATTGGTCCCAGTTGTTACCTTGGTCATTGACAAGCTTACTAAGGCGACTAAGCGTTTCTTTTTCGATTAGCTCTGTAGTCTCCAATTATGTCCCAGCAAATAGTTTCTATCTAGTTGTATCTGTATTTTTTATCAACTGACTCTATATTTGACACACACCACCAGTGCTGTAGCTAGATGGGGGCGGTGGGGCGGTCCCCCCCGGGCGGCACACATTTAGAGGGCGGCATACATTTAGAGGGCGGCATTTCTGGGCATTTGAAAAGTAAAGCCATTTCAGACAACCGCCCTTTTTTCTTTTAAAGGGGGGAAATCAAGGTGAAACTAAAATAATTTTAATTTTGATTCTTAACGGATTCGCGCAACCTCTGTTTGATTACATAGTGATTTATATAATTAACGCAAACCCGTTAAAAAATTTTAAATCGCTCAAAAGATTTTATAAGAAAACCGCACACACAAAAAAACAATACATCACCGCCGAATAATATGTGCTATTAATATCACAACGATAGTTTAAAGTGGAATTTCGACATGCACAGAATGATACGCTAACAAGTACCTACATGGCATGGTGGTTCAAATATTGTGTTTAACTCGCAAGTAGTCATTTATATTACTGTTTCAGTTTTTAGATAATTATTTTAAGGAAACTTACAAAAATTAAATTTATTTCGTTTTTATTGCATTAAAGTAGCATACATAATTTGTGTTTTTCATTAAAAATATGGTTATTCATTAAAAAAAAATTACGCTTATCCATATAATTAAAGTACTTTGTCAAAATAATTTGAATTCATCTATTTTAAGGAAAATTATTAAGATTTATGTCAAGAATATGAAAATATTCAAATTTCTCCGTTAATAAACACCACAATAGCACACACAATTTCGAAAAAGCCAAAGACATACTTTAAAATTTCAAGCGTCTTGGAAAAAATTGACGTCTGAAGAAGTAACTAGTAAAACGAGATCAGATGCTGGAATTTTACTCAGTTCAATGCAATCTTTTTCTCTTCTATGTTATTTCAATTTATAGGAACCCGTCTTTTTTTACCACGTTTTTATTAACTTGCTTTCGTGTCTGTCTGTCTCGCAATTTTTCAAATTTGCCAACGTAAAATTAAACCATTTTTGATAGTCCTAGAGAGCTCAAAATTTTACAACAGATAGATCTTGGATGACAATCCATTGTATCAAAATTTCAGATCGATCGAATGTACCGCAATTAAATTATTGCATTTTTAAATTTATCTCTATATAAGCATCTATATCCGTCTGCCGTAGTTCAATTTCACGTGCCGAGTTCACCCCGTGACCTCATCGCCGTTGGGAGGGCGTTTATGAGGTTTTACATATAAAGTTCACTCATTCTGTCACCTATATATCTCTCTTTTGTCTACTAAATTATAAATCTTTAACTTTTATAACTAACACCCGCCCAACGTTTTTAGTCATATTAAATGAAAGTACTTGAAGTTATAAGTTTTAAATTATTTTCTTCTTTTTACTCCACTAATAAAAGCATAGTTTTTACAAATATTTTTTTACTTTTATTTATTTAAATTAATGCAAACCCATTTCATGGAACAAAGAGGTGTGCTAATATAGAACGCTGTTATAGAGAGTTGGAGATATAAACTGAACACCGAGTTCGAATGAGAGAAAATATGAGTGGGAAAGATTCAGAAGATGTGGTTCTATCTTTAGAGCAAAAAGTTCAAGGAGAAATGTTTTTATCCATGGATGGAATTATAAAAGAAAAGAAAATAACGTGTTGATGAGTTGCATGTCCTTGCAAGAAAATATTCGTGTATAATACAATGTAACCTACTAAATGAAGAATTTGAACATCAAATAAATTTCTTTATTGACATTGATAAAGTACAGTTCAATATTGAAAGAAAAAGGATCCAAGTTTTTATGGCTGTACACAGGGCCGACCTTAGCAATTGCGGGGGCCTATGCGGCTTAGTTTGCGAAAAGGATTGCACAGGGCCCAGTTTGGGTAGGGATAAGGTATTAATAAAGAAAATAAGTGAACATTCAAAGGTGGGGCCTATGAAAGCGCGGGGTCCACTGCGGCCGCATAGGTTGCAGTGGCCTAAGTCCAACCCTGGCTGTGCCTACAAGAAGAGGCATTATGTTAGAAAAATGGGGGAATGCCCCTTGATCTATTAAAATATATTCAACAGTATAGGTTGGAAAATTCTTTACCCAGCATTATAAATTGGCTAAGAATTTTTTCAACAATTGCTATTAGTGAATCTAGTTGTGACAGGAGCTTCTCCAAACTGAAGTCAATAAAAAATTATCTTTGTTACACAATGAGACTACAAAATCTTGCAATATTGTCCATAGAACAAGATATTACAAATAATTTAAATTTTAATAGCATAGTACACGATTTTTCTATTATGAAAAACGTGGGGCGGGCGCTTATGAGGTTTTACATATGCAGTTCACTCATTCTTTCATTTATAGATCTCTCTTCAATTTTTATACCAAACAGCCGCCCCACGTTTTTAGTCATATTAAATCAAAGTACTTGAATGTATAAGTTTTAAATTATTTTCTTCTTTTTAGTCCACTTATAAAAACGTGGTTTTTAAAAATATTTTTTTTTACCTCTACTTATGTTTAATTCCCTACCCCATCGTCTCACACGTCGTTATAAAAACTTAGACCCATTCTTGTATATGACGTCACAAAGCTTAACAACCCCCCCCCCATAAAAGCGTTAATTTCTAAAGTAAAATGAGCATGTTTCAAATCATTTTTGTGTCATTTAAATATGTTTTAGTGTAAGGCTGCACTCTAATATCGTAACAGGCGTGAAGCCATGTAAAACGTCATTAAATAAAGTGTCGGTAATCATAATATATTTAATAGGAACTTTTATTTCAAGTTGTGCGTTTGGATGTCACGTGTAATGTGTGACTCCCCCCTCCCAGGTGCGTGACGTCATTTATGGACGGTCCCTAAAAGGGCGACAAATTTGAGACCGCCCCGGGCGGCAAAAGTTCTAGCTACGCCACTGCACAACACCGAAAGCTATGAAAGGGAAAGTGTCCCAATATATTGTATTTAAATGTAAAACGTCCCTCACTGTTACTGTTTTGGTTTATTTCCGTGGTGTCTCTACTGTAAAGTCATATTACATTTTAAAAAAAAATGTAACACTCTTTTTAATTTGGGTTTGGTTCTAAAAACACATGCAAGGGTCAATTAATTACTGTACTAACAGGGGTCAGTTACCATACTAACTGGGGTCAGTTACTGTACTAACTGCCATGAACTATTTTTTTATTAAAATTTAAGCGTATCAAGAATATTTATCAAGATTCTAAATAAGTCTAGTTTTCAACTTCTTACATTGAATCTATCAGACAAAATTGATTGCATTTGATGTAAGCAAAAATACTATTGTTTCCCCTACAAACATACGTGTCCCAAGTCCTGACTTTATTTTTTCCCCTCCAGTAGGAAATAACAACAGAAATTAAGCTATTGTAAAAAGATTTTTATTTCTTTTTAACTAAATTATTCAGTATCAGATGTTTACAAGAACATTATGTAAATTGATTTTCAAAGTTAAAGATGACAATGGCCAGAATTTAAAAAAAACCAGGTAAAGATGTATTTTTCAAAATTCCAATTATCCACTCTCCTAATGTTCAAATGACATCATCAGAAAACTTTATAAAAATAAGTATACACTTTTTGTTGATAGTAAATATTCAAATTTATAACATTGAAGGGAATGTGCATTGTCTATCTTAAAGGAACATGAAATATGTATCAGCAAAAGTTATTTGGAATGTAGACTGTATATAGAAAAAAAAATTAGTCTTAAAAATGAAGTCTGAAGTTAATTTTCTGGATTTGATGAAGTGAATGATCAACTGAGCCACTGCTGAGATAACAGAAATTTAATTGATGGTAAAAATAATTCTTATGCCAGAAAGCAAACACCTGGGATTTTGTCAGATAGGCACTCCAGTTTTTATTGTTGATGATCCAAAGCTTGCATTAACTCCATAAACAGGAGAATGAATTCTCAACCCACAGATGTAAATAAACTTCTCATGAATGAAAAGAGGGTTCAAGTTCAAGTTGAGCAAGTGATAAAAAAAATACAGAGATGAAATGACCTAAGAAAATATTTACATCATACTCATCAATAATGGGATCCTTACAATTGGAACTGTACAAATAGGCCTACATGAGTATATTGCTTTGTACAGTATAAAATAGATTATATACATGTTATCTTAAAAATATGATTGAAATGAAATGATCTATTTTCTCCGCCATTTGCATGAAAATACCAGAACTTTAAAAATCTATTAATTCAAAATTCAATCACATCTGCTTGCCTATGAGCATAGACATCTGACATGCACATTTTGCATGATGTTTTATAGTTTTACTTATCATTTGATTTGTCAGATTCTAAACATGACCAAGAATTATGTCAACAGAGTAAAGAATCAAGCTTTTTATATAATTGTTGTTTCAGATATTCAGACAGCAATTAGTAATACAAACATTATCTGCATTCAATCACCCAAAAAAATAATCGTATGCCACATACATAAGTTAAATATTGAATTTAACCATCATAACCATGCATTGGCAAACAAACTGAAGTAACAGTAGGAAAATTGTCACACAACAATGGCTGCCAGGGCAAATACAAATACATTGTAAATCATAATTTTGTTCTTTATGATTCCCACCCAAACAAAAGAAATAGTTGCGAAACAAATAACTTGACCTACCACTCAAAATAAACAATGTATCATAGCTGGAAAGATTTTGTGTATAAATATTTGGAACACTGTTGTTTCTTAATCTGTAAAAGCCATGAACTTTGTAACTTCAGAGAATAAAAGGAGAAGACACAATGGAGCATTTGGTGCGCTTACAATTTAATGTAAAATATACCATCAGTTGATTATAATCAAATGTTTTACAAGTTTAGCACTGTTAAACTCCTGGTTGTGCATGTGAAGTTTTCAGAACTTATCAATGTAATCATTATGTGGGAGCAAAAAGTAGAGCATTACTTCAACTTAATTGTTTCAGATTTGCAGTAGTGGCCAAGTAAGAGTGTTGTATGTTGGTAGTGGCCAAGTAAGTGTGTTGTATGTTGGTTTCATGACCTTCCTTTTTAAAATGCAAAGGAAAATTGATTTATGATGATATTGAAATTTCCCTAATTTGTTCACAAAATATAGAGAATATGGAAATGTTATAAGAAGCCCCCCCCCTGAAAACAACATTTATACCAGTCTGAGTTGTATGACAACATTGGGGTCAGAAATATTTAAATAGAATATAATTGGGCACTAAATTGTTTAAAGAGTCTTTATTTTATTTACATAGAAATATTCTTGAAAGAAATATGAAAACTTTCACAACAAAATCATTTATCATCATTTAATTATTTGTAAATGTCAGTGCACACTTTTACAATTAGATCAAATGCTGAGAATTTGCCTGGACATTTATATAATTACACTTTAATATAAAACTCTTTAGCTTGCAGGAATATAACATATTTTTCCACTCACATTTACTTCATTGAATACATACTACATACCCAACAAACATCTCTCAACCAATGAATCCTCATACATCAAAGTAAGCTGCTCTAGAAGTAAACGCTCATCGAATCTGCCTCATAACATAAACAAATAAAGTCAATAACACAGGAAGCACAGCTGAAATTTGCGTTGTTTGTCGTGGTGCACTGTTACATCCATCTTGGTTGTCGCAGTGGCAGTATCGAACTCGTATGTTGTACGTACCATAAACCTCTTGGCACTCTCTCCCTTCATATTTACCAATGGTGCCACCAGCAGCACATTGACGGAGGTAACGTATGTCCCAGTGGTCATCCAACCATACTACAATAAACAAAACAACATCAAAACTTATTAAAGATTGCAGAAAAATTTCCATTTTATCTGCAGTATATGAATATGGAATCATTTGGAAAGGTCTTTGTCTGCATGTTTATGTTTTGCAAAAAAACATTTTAAAAAACACACCTTTTAAACCCTTGAAAACTGAATACATTAAGACAAGAGTAATTTAATTACATGTACTTTTAAAACTGAGACACATATTCTGGAAGGCTTGAGATTACTCGTTTAAACCTTATCTAGTACCAAGGCAAACTGCTTGGAGCAGTGCCAGATAAAATTGTATTGAGCATAGGACTCAATGGTTGATCTAGAGTCCCTGGCAATGTCCAGTGAAGGACATCACGCTAACATGTGCTGCTGTTTCAGGGGGCTAGGCTGGAATGTTGTGGTTAATTTTAAAGTATGCATTAGTGGGGAAATGGTCATTGTAATGATCAGGCTAGATGCCAGCTAACTGTTATGTTAAACTTGAATAGTTTAGCATATTCAACAATAACATTGCCAAACCAATTTATGAGCAGATGAATATAAAATACTGTGGGCTTGAGGGAATAAGTGGTATCCAAAAAAACATAGTTGTCAGAAGTTGTCATTTCTTTTTAGTCTGAACCCTGGACTAATAATAATAAACCCAGATGCCAATTTGAAGCCACATGCAGTTGTCACCAGAAGAGAACTACTAACAAGTAGAAAGAGAACAACTAACAAGTAGAAAGAGAACCACCAACAAGTAGAAAGAGAACAACTAACAAGTAGAAAGAGAACAACTAACAAGTAAAAAGAGAACAACTAACCTTCTTGCACAATTTTTCTGCATTTGTGCTGCCACGAGTCACATGTCACCAAATGTTGTGTGACGTTGTCAAACCAATCTGCGCAGTCAGCTTGATGGTATGAATTACAAACAAAACATTTGATGGCGAAACCTGTCATAAAATAAGAATGAATTTAACACCAAGTTTTAAATCTGTTGATTTCTAAACATATGTTGAGTGGTTGACAGGCCAAGACAATGCTAAGTTTGTCCAATACATTACAAACCCTAATTTATCAAATCTTTCACCATTCGTAACATCCTTGCCTACACAACCATCATTCGTAACATCCTTGAATTCCTTGCCTACACAACCATCATTCGTAACATCCTTGCCTACACAACCATCATACTTAACATCCTTGCCTACACAACCATCATTCGTAACATCCTTGCCTACACAACCATCATTCATAACATCCTTGCCTACACAACCATAATTTTATTTATTTTGCATTACTCAAGATAAGCTCATTTAAATGACCAACAAATTTGCATATGTAATATTTCAATACTAACAAAAAAGCCCGTCCAAGGACGGGAATAAGTGTAGGTTGACCTGTGACGCTCGTGGTAGGACATCACAACATCCACATCAACTGACCCCAAAATGAAATTGCAACGTCACCAGTCGTCGTTTCAACCAGAAGCTTTGTCCAGAGACCCTATCTGCCCACCACTGCGGTTTGTCGAGAGACCCGCCGTCTCGACCGGCCATATATGTGTATCACGTCAAAAATACCATCCATTATAGTTATAATTAATAACCCATAAAAACAAAGTTTTTGATTATAAATCCCAACGTGCACCGCTCAATATGAAGTCTTGGAAATAATACAGCACCAAAAATAACTTGTTTTGAATGTCCGCGTAAATTTGTTCAATATGTAAATGAGATTTAATTTTTTTCTGCAAGTGATTGGCTGTAGGAGTTTGACGGACCAGACAGAACGGAAAGAAAATTGCCTTTTATTATTATAGATGAGCCAGCATGAAGACAATTCTCACAAATAATTTGCTATTGCCAGCTACACACAATATACATTGACATAATGTAAACAACTGATTTAGCCAATGCAGCACACACTTAACTCTGAGTTGATGAACAACATTCTACTACTGACTCACCTAATGGTGAGCTTAAACCCTCAAAAGATTTAAAGTGTAACAGTATAAATAAACTAAATTTATCTGTTCTAAACATATATTATTGTATAATTTAATCAGAAATCATAGGCCACTCATGATTATTCTGAGGGGCCGTCCATAAAGTACATCATGCTATTTTTGACAATTTTTAACTCCTCCCCTCCCCCGGTCACAAACTGTCACACATCTCGGACCTCCCCCCCCCCAAGTACGCCACACTTTCGAACAAAAATGTTGTTTTTTATGAACAAAATAATCAAAATTTAATATAAAACAGCGTGACGTCACATATGGCAGGACTCCCATCCCTCTGTCACACTTTCTTACACCCTCTCCCCCCCCCTCTGGAGCGTGACATACTTTATGGACGGCCCCTGATCTATCTTTCCACTTGCTCCTTCTTTCTGTTCAAAAATATTTTTACATTTTTTATATTAATGAGATCATCTTGCATATAATGTAGTAAATGATGTTTGTTTGAGAAATAATATGGCATGATGAATGTAGAACTATAAGATGTGTTTTAGTTTAGTTTTTATGGTTATCTTCATTCATTCCGTATATAACGTAAGTGACTGAGATTGGAAACATTTATCTCAATCACACTGCCAAGTTTTTACTTAATTTACCATTACATTTATTACAAGTGTCTCAAATGAGTTATCCATAATTTTTTTTTAGCTTTCTTTAGAATATAGTCTATACTATAGAATACGCATAAAACCATTTATTTGGCATCAATGAATTGCATGTTTCAACCACTGTGTCAGAAACTAGGTTTCAAAGCTATAGTTTCATTTTGAATATTTTCTCCAAGTTCCTAAACAGTAAAATTACTAAAATTAAGGATGCTTCGACGACTACTTAACAGAAAAATAAAACTTGGGTATTGAATATGCAGAGATCTCTGTGTCTGAGTGTGAGCTATGACACACCACAGGGATCCTGGCTACAATTACTACTAAAAAGACCTATTTAATTTATAGGCCTAAAATGAAATAAACTTCATCGGAGTGACTGCATTATTCCATTCAAAACTCAAGGAGGAGACACGTCTTTCATTGTCAATTGACACTAATCATCAGGCCCATTTCATTAGTCCTAAGTAAATAATCTTCTGTATAGAAGGAGCGTCTGTAAACAGATAAGATAAGATAAAGTACAAGTTTTTCTAGTCACTCTTTTCTTCTATGAGTTTAAGCACTAATCAAATGCAGCATTTGAAAAGGAATAGTTTGTAAGCCTACAAATATATAATGTGCTTAAAACGATGATAACCTGTTACTACAATACTAATACTGACTTCGGCAGCCATCTTCATTAGTTACTTCCGCATATTGCCGTTAGAAAAGAGTCTGACAGGTAAGACATTAATTTCACTTTAAGAGTTCCCGGAAAAGCTAAAAAATGAAGGAAAGTCTTACTCTGCTCCAGAACTAGAAAAGCTGCCACAATTGTGAGCACAGCTACCACAAGTTTATTCATGGTAGGACATGAAAGGCACCTGCCCAAAACTTTACCAACTTTGGGACTTGTAAATAATCAAAAGTGGGTCATAACTCATAACTCCGCAAAGGTAGGATTTCCGGTAAAGGGAGATCACTTGATTCGAAACTAACATCAAATTTGTAAATTTATTTTTGGGGCCCGAAACATAACCAGTGATATTATAAAACATCAAAAGATATAATTGAAATAGTATTTATAAAACTGAAATTTTAAAATAGTTTTCAAAAATTAATTTGCGAATACAGGTAAACTCAGGTGTGCACCTGTGTTACATCGACATCAACGCCACCTGTCCAGTGTGTACGAGCAAGCGCCACAATGGCGTCGCCCTTAACCTGGTCGTTAGCGATCTTCTTTCTATGCTGTTTGACAGGAGGTACTTGTGTTACATTACACTCAACATTTCAAATCTGTTTACAAAAAGTGGTCATGCACTCATTAACATGGACCCCGTTACTTTTTACATCTCATAATTTTTTAAAATTAAAACAGAGATTCTCATGTTTTTGTTTTGGCTTTTGCAATTTATTTGGGCATTTCCGGGTACGTAATAATAATAGGCAAAGTCTCAAAGTCAATGACTTTAAATAGTTTCAAAAAAAAATTTAAAAAAAAATTTTGAAGCAATTTTTGGTAGCCCAATTTTTTAATGCCATGGTTATAGTCTAACAAATAATTAAACTCTACAGGGGCTAACCGTTTCCACAGTTTAGACTACTTTACTTTAGGCTTTAGTTAACTATATTTTATAGGGCTATAGACTATAGACCAACGGTGGCCAAATTGCGGCTCGCGAGCCTCATGCGGCTCTTCTGCGTTCACAATGCGGCTCCGAACAATTTATGAATTTAAAACTTTGAAATATGTAATATTTTTAAAAAATTAAAGTTTTAAAAAAATTGACCGAAACAATGGATTAAAACAATTAGGCATTAGGCTCGATTTAAATTTTTAAAATTGAAGAAAAAGATTTGTTTCTGGTTGGTTGGTGATGTAAACTATTTATTTTTTGGTTCAGGTTTTGGTAAAATCCCTATTTTGTAGTATAGACCATTACATTAAATATGGGAATAAGTTGCAGGAAAAGAAACTATAAATTATAAAGAAAAAAAGAAGAAGTTTCCTACCAGAATGGGAAGAAGACTTTGCATTCATAGATAAAGATCATTAGCTGGATCTGTCAAACACCGCTAGCAAATTACAAATCTAGTAGTGACACTATCAAAAAGTCATCAAGAGTTTATCTTATCTTATCTTATCTTATCTGTTTACAGACGCTCCTTCTATACAGAAGATTATTGCGTCCTACGCTTATCTATGGTTTGTGTTTAGTCCTGCATTTTTATCAGAGATTTAAATGTTGATAAAGTGTTGGTTTTCCTGGATTCTTCAGGCAACCCATTCCACGCCCGAATTCCGGACGGGAAGAAGGAAAACTTGTATGTGTTTGTTCTTGCATACGGAATAAGAAAGGTGTTTTTATCCTTATGTCTATCTGAGGGTTGTATTAAGTTATCTTTGTGTTGTATTTCTAAATTAGAATTAATTGCTTTATGTATGATTACTACTTTGCTCTTGGTTCTTCTATCCTCTAGTGTTTCAATGTTTAATGATTTAACTAATGGTGTTACTCTTGTCAGTTTCGAATATTCTCCAGTAATGAATCTGGCAGCTCTTTTTTGAATTTGTTCTAGTTTATCAATGTTTTCTTTGGTGGATGGGTCCCATACAGAAGATGCATATTCTAGTGCAGGTCTCACCAAAGTGAGGTAGCATTTTAGTTTTATATCTCTATTACATTTGTTAAAGTTCCTTTTTATAAAGCCTAAGGTTTTGTTTGATTTTTTAATAACTTCATTGACATGGGGATTCCATGATAGTTTCTCATTTATTAAGACTCCTAAGTATTTTGCATCTTTAGTTTGGGTCAGTTCTTTTCCATGAATGTAATATTTTGAATTTATTTGTTTCTTTTTCTTTGTTACTCTTAACAGTTGACACTTTTCTGGATGGAAAGACATACTCCAGTTAGTTTCCCATTTTATCAATTGCAGTATCCCCTGCAATCTGAATTAAGATAAACAACTTTGTGTTGATGGGGGCTTTATTAAAGAAGAATATTGATGAGTAATTTCTATAATAGATCCAAATAATTACAGACTCTGGCGACTGATGACACAAAATTTAATGAATCTTTGTGCTCCAAAATAAAGTCATAAAGCAAAGCATCGAGAAGTAACTAGTAACCAGCATTTGGCAGAATTTCTTCGCACCAAAACTACTTGATACCAACCAGATCTAGAGAAACTTGTTAATTCAAAGGCTTCTCGGCAGAATCATAACAATTAATGTTAACTATAAATATGAATCTAGATGCAGTGTGTTTCTATTAATAAATTTTACATATTTAAATATTTGTTAATTATGTAACTAAATTTTCTTCAATATACGGTTAGGGTGTAAACGATTGAAAATCTTTAAATCATTATATTCGAAAAACATTTTATTTTTTAAATACATCACTAAAGCAATTTTTTCATTGCCATCATGAACCATATTGACTCAATGCGGCTCTCGACAATTTAAAATGGCTACAAGTCTGGCCACCCCTGCTATAGACTATAACAACGGTGGCCAAACCGCGGCTCGCGAGCCGCATGCAGCTCTTCTGTGTTCACATTGCAGCTCGCGTACAATTTTTGAAATATATGTTACAGTTACAAGAACAAGAATGGCTTGAAGATTTCCAAACCAAAGTGTTTCAATGCGGCTCTCAATAATTTTTATATATTTTAAAATGGCTCTCTCTTACTTCAGGTCTGGCCACCCCTGCGTCACTATACTATACTACTATAGTCACCATGACTATGTTGGGGCATGGTACAATGAATCATGGTAGTAAATTTACATTCACCGACCGTCAGTGTGAGACTCATACTCGCATCAGTAAAAAAAAATTGACTTTGAAGCATTGATGCTGTTTACACTTATGATTGGATGAATATTATTAGTATTAGACCTACTGACTACTGTCTTTCACTATTCACTATACTATATTATTAGTATTAGACCTACTGACTACTGTCTTTCACTATACTATATTATTAGTATTAGCCCTACTGACTACTGTCTTTCACTATTCACTATACTATATTATTAGTATTAGACCTACTGACTACTGTCTTTCACTATGCACTATACTATATTATTAGTACTAGTTTTTGCTGCGGCACCCCTTTTTTTAAAGGCGCCTATGGCGCCCACTTTTTTCAAAAGCCCATCTAACTTGTCCTTGTATGATAAATACGTAATATTAAAATTTCTTAAATGTACACAAAGTATTTTATAATAGTTTTTTATATTTTTTATGTCAAAAGCCCAAGTAACTTATCCTTGTATGATAAATACGAAATATTCCTTAAATGTACACAAAGTATGTATATAATATAGGTTGTGCTGCGGCGCACAAAATTTTCAAAAGCCCAACAAACTTGTCCTTGTATGATAGATACGTAATATTAAACTACCTTAAATGTACACAAAGTAATTTAAAATAGAGGTTGTATGGCGCCCACTTTTTGTTGTTGTTGTCAAAAGCCCAAGTAACTTATCCTTGTATGATAAATACGAAATATTCCTGAAAATTAAACAAAGCATTTATATAATAATTTTTACAGTGCTAATCACCACACAATTTTTAAACTAATTTTAGAAAGCAGCGCACCAAATTACTGCACCAAAAAATAACTGTTTGAGTCAATCAGCACTGCTTACAACGCAAAATTTAAAAAAAGCAGAGTGATGTCACTCAGCGTTAGGTATCAGCGATAATTGAGTAATTGAGCGTAAATATATATATCATTAGACCTACTGACTACTGTCTTTCACTATTCACTATACTATATTATTTATTACTAGAAGCCCCGTGGCGTAGCATACACCACAGACTTGCTCGTGGAGAGTGCAAAGAAAGTGGAGAAAGAACGGACACAAACTACAGCACGAAGAAATCAAAACTACACAAGTGAATGTCGGTTGGGGGGGGGCTGCCGACTCATTGTTGGTTTCGAGACATTCGCACTGCGGTTATCTACCTGCCCACCACCCTTTACCACATTAGCTTGCCAACCATAAACTGTGATTGGCCGACCCTAGCGAGGGTCAGCCATGTTGGCAATAAAGGGATAAAGAATGGGCACAAACAGACATTTTTAAAAATTAAAAAAAACAAAACAATTTTTTCGTTGGAGCTTGAACCCACGACCTTCCCCGTATAAGGCGGACGTGATAACCAGTACACTACGAATCTCACATTATTCTGTGAAGGAATAATGCAAGTGAACACAAGGACCATTGTTGGTCTCGAAACATTGGTCGACCCCGGCGAGGGTCATTCGTCATGCTCGTTCGCACATACTCGCGTGGTGGTGTCCCGCATGGTTGGGCAACTTAGAGAATTATATATATGGATATTAAATATCATATATATATATTGTTAATAATTATCACAAGTCATGTCCGTGTGAAGTTTATCATGATTGAATCAGATTCTCTACCGGTGAAGTATTGATATTAAATTAAATAGCATGATTGAGATTATTACTGTTAGCCTTATCTTTTATTAGCTGTAATTAGGTAGCCTACAAAAATCTAAAACGTGATATTTAATTTTAATGGGGAAACTTTGTATCATCAGGAATAGCTGATAATTTCCTTATGCTGTTACCAAGTTTATTTTACTAGAAAAATAAAGTTTGCACATTTAGAATGTTAAATTAGATTATCTTGTCAAGCAATAAAATCACAATGTTTATCTATAATTATAGTATAGTGATTAAGACAAAGAATTAGGTCCAGCTTTTGACTAACTGGAGTTAGTCGTCCTGTGTGGGGTGAGCCCCTTTTCACAAAGAAATTTCAAGAGTTGGCTCAATAGGGCTTTTTATACTTAAAATAATATTAAATGAACAATGTCAACTAACTGACAGGTTTATAGGCCTATTTCTATGAAACTAGTTCAAGGTCTGATTTTTCAGTGCTAGCTAACATGCAGGGCGCAATAATCTTTTGTATAGAAGGAGCGTCTGTATCTGTAACAGATAAGATAATAGTAACATCTAATACTTATATTCCCTGTGACATTTATTGTAGGTCTGGCCATCCAGTGCTACCAGTGTGACAGTAATGAAGACTATACATGTCCATCCGGTTATGGTTTTGACAAAACTGTCAATGCCTTGTTAGATTGCAATGGCTTTGAGGCAGACATTCCGGGTCAGTTTTGTGTCAAGATTTACCAAGAAAGCCCAGGATGTAAGTGTAGGATAGAACACTTAACACTTGCATGACTGTGTCAAATATTTTACTCTAAAAATGTTAATTGTACAATTTTATATTTATAACAATCACCCGCTTTCTTTGTTTTAAACTAGATAACATTTAGAGCTTGTATGCTTCAAATTTTATCGGCTAATTTTTTCATTAGGGAAAGACGTTAATATTACTGCCCTTATAACTTATAAAGCAAGTTAAATAAAGGCAACTTCGAAGATGTATGTTGGAGCAGTGGACCCTAAATAACATTAAGAAACTAATATTCTGTAGACTGTAAACAATGGTTTTTATTTTGTACATAAATACTATTGAATTAAAAACACTTACATTAACATCACATTCTGCCAATTTTTACTGTCTAATTTTTAGAAGTTAGATCTCTTCCAGCTGTGCTTGTACACTGTAGTATGCAAATCTTGACTGTTACTTTTTGTCTTATTTCAGGGGGAGGATGGCAAAAAACTACAAGACGTTGTGCAACAAGAACAGTTTTTGGTAGGTTCAAACTATTTTATTGTGATGTCTGATAATTGGCTCATAAAATGTGTATACCAAAACTTATTCTTATTGGCTTTGCTCATAGTTTCTAAATTTAAGGATTGTTTGGGATTGCTAAAGTAATTATTTGAATATAAGGTAAGATCATTAAAAATAAATTTAGCTCACCTAGTCTTAGTTTAAAACACAATTATATTATATAAATATATGTTGTATTTTTGAAAAGTAGATATCTATGAAAGTTTTTTTTAAAAAATCTTCCTTATTGCAGTTTGAAATACAGTGGGACCCGGTTAACTCGTCAGCTCTATCAAGTCGACGTTTTTTATTGGAACCGCCAATTTCTCTTTGTCTCTGCATTTTTTCATCGGTTAATTCAATTTTTTTTAACGTCGCTGAGCCCTAATATTTCGAGCACAAAAGAGTGACAAATTTGAAACTTAACGCCGGTTAGCTCGATCCCCGTCTGTTCGCCTAGCGACGCACACTCGCATTTTTAGTTAAAAAAGCATAGAAATCTATCTTTCCTCGAGACTTCCGGCTGTTGTGTGATTTTACGAGATTTCAATAAGGATTACCGGATGTTTTTTTAATCTTGTTTCACTTTTGATCCGTGTGTGAATTAGTTTGACACGGTAATGACACGTCTCTATCGAGTATGTAATTACCAGAGGTACTCGAAAATCGCGTTAGCTGTCTTTAATTGTCGTTATTTCGCAGTGCATGTTATATTATTATTAAACTTAATTCATTTTCTGATGCATTAATCATTTTATATTTTAAGATAAACGAATATCTTTAGAAAAGAAAATAAAGGTTAGTATCGAGAATCGACGGTGGTTTTTATATAATTAAATAAAAAATTATTATTCTTTTAAAAGTTTGTTGTTGCTTTGTTACCAATAAGATACGTGACTGATATATAATATACATGTCATCACTGTTGCAGGTCGAATTCTGATAAGGAATGATTTTTTTAAAAATTCGCTTAGGTCTAACACACAGTGCGCCTTTGATGTGATCAACGGTCAAGGCTGCATTTGTTACTATTTATATTACAATTTACACGTATCATTTGATTGACCGAGGAAATTTGAGTGGGGTCTCATAGTGACAGATATCCTGCATATCAAAAGCATTAAACTTAAAATTACCACATTGATATGTTTATTTTTTTTTAATTCGCCGATTCGACGGGCATTGCAAACGCGAGCTGCGGGGACATGCCACGACACACGCGCCATGCGACGAGGCGAGGCGAAAAATTTGACCTTAGTTTTAACGCATGCACAGACAATTATAAACTGGTAACTTTTTTTAAATTAATGGAATCGAAACATGACCACAGAAACGTAATCAAAGTCATTTACTAAAAACGAATGGTCTTAACCTTAGGAAAGAGTGAAGAAATATTAGGGTCCCGACATTCAGATACGATTCCGATTAATCGTCACATCACTAATTAACGCACATCATGTATATAAAGAAATTTCAAGCGCATGTTAATATTTTGCCGCCATATTGGTTTTCGTTTAACTCGATCGGTTATCTCGGCGCCATTTTTCATACCCCGAGGCCGTCGACTTAACCGGGTCCCACTGTAATTTGAAAATAAAAATTGCCATCATATATGATGAATTTCTGACCAAACAATTGTACCCAATGTTCAGGTGTGGCTTGGGGTTGTCGTTGGTCCTGGGACTACACTGGTGTCTTTACAGAAACGTGCTACTGTGAGGATTCTGACGGCTGTAACACATCTTCTCATCTCAGATTTAGTGCCCTGCTTATCTTCTTTTCTTCCATTTTATTTATTCTTTTGTATTCTGTCTAGTTTTTCTAATGTTTTAAGTTTAAACTTAAACATTCCACATTGAAATTTTAAATTAATGCGCTGAGATTTTTAATAAATATTTCTCTCATTGTGAAAACAAGCATTCCTTGTAAGAGTCATTACCATCACCTTTATAAACTTTACTGTGACCTGACTTATTTTTTTAAAAATATTTGTGCATCCTGTAAGGAAGAGTGTGAAAGATTGTAGACACTTGAGATTGAATATATGAGTGAATGATAAAATTGAATGTATGAGTGAATGATGAAAACATTGGACCATCAGCCACCATATCGAACATATCACTGTAACATACATTGGTTAATGATGTAAATAATCTCTTTGTTTGTATTTACTCAACTGTTGTAGACCTGTAAATAATTATTTTGATATACAAAACAATATATCATTTTTAGTTAACTATCCATTGAAATTATTAATTTGGTAAAATTCATATAGTAGGAATGTAAATTTGCTTCCATGTCATGTGTGGTGAGAAATTTTCTATAAACATTTTGGAGCACTGTAAATGAAAGTTATGGGTTGAATTATGTCTTAAGAATACTTTTTTTTAAAATTATAAATAAAAAAGATCTGTTTGGAACATTATTCATGTTTATAATTATTTTTTTTCTCTTGACATTGTTCACCTATTCAAATTGGCTGCTTTCTATCTATGACTATAAACATTTAATTTTGAAAAGGTATAAATTTAAATATATTAATTTTTGTGTTTGTAGTTTAGTGATAAAAAAGGATAATGAAATATTCTGTTCAACAGTGTGTGACAGGTGGATTAGATTCTGTATAAAGTTTCTTTTGTAAATCAAATTTGTGCAGCTAATACTTGATTATTCATCAAGTAATAATATTGCCTCAAAATGTCACTTGTATTTTATAAGATTAAAAATTATTTTTAAAACATACATACATTTGTCTTTGAATTTTATTATTTTACTCAAATTAATAAGTAAAACATTTTTTATTATACATCACAATAATTCACTTTATTTAACACATAATCATATGGAATTATTTTTTTTATTTTTCAGCACACAAAGAGTATCACAGACGTTTAAGTATTACAAACATGGTATATAACAACATAAATTATGTATAAACACATATTTAAATTAATATCATGTCAATTAAAACCTTATTTTTTGCAGTATAAAGTGCATAGAAAAATGTATAGGGAAATCATTTGTCAACTATCATTTTTAAAATTATGTATATTCATTAACTTTCAAATAATGTGTCAAATAATATATGTATAATTTAAACATTGTAAAACTTAAAAGTTAAGTTAAGCACTCAAGTTTAAGATAAATGTTGCTATATACACAGATTAAAAACAACAGAGTAAAGAATAAACTTAACACACAACATGCATGCTAGATTTATTCTTAAAATAACCAAAATCATAATTTATTCATGATCACAGTCAGGCCTTACTGCCAAACCAAACCGAGGTAATCAACTAATACAAACTTGGTCACAACACATGCATTTGTTAAATTTTCTCAACATCTTTTTTTAAACCAGTGAAGTATCATGGCAGCAAGACATTTTATAAAATAGTAATCATACAATCTTAATTGGTAAAATTTGACATTTTACAAAATTTAAGAGATCTGCTGCTAGATTTGTAATGAATGGAATGGAAACCAAACATATTTAATCATTATAGTTGTAAATAATGATAATTAACATTCATACATTTATTTTCTATAAAAAAATTGTCAGTTACTAAATATTAAAAAAAAGACAACGCATTAAACTTTATTACAAAGTGTTTTATTGTAAACCTGAATGGAAACAATACTGAAGGCAAAAAGAAAATATTGCAGGATTGATGACTAATTTAGTCACGAATGTATCACAAAAAATTCTTTTAATGTTAGGCTTAAGTCCTGCAGACATTTCCTGTTGTTAAAATAGTCTATTGAAATAATAGACTTAGTCTATTTAAATAATAGACTTAGTCTATTCAAATAATAGGCTTAGTCTATTAAAATAATTGACTTAGTCTATTCAAATAATAGACTTAGTCTATTCAAATAATAGACTAGGTGGTTAAATAAAATAACACAATGTTCTCATCACTGTTTGAAGTTCCTGTACAACTTATGTCAAAATATTGAATTATTTAATTTTTTTTACAAGCAACTTTTTATTTACATGTTTGGCATGTTTTTAAAAAAAACTTTAATTTCAGGCATCAATATTTGCTGAATGCAAATAAATCAAGATTTTACAAATGTAATAATAATTATAAGTACACTTAGAACTCATTGATTAATCAGGTTTCCTTTGGTCCCATCAAGGATGACTGTGATTGTTGTAAAATTCTTTGGTTTAGTCATCCAATTGACACAAGCTGGCAACTCCCCGATTGATCCAGTGGCTCTCTGGCTTGTCTGAAGCAAGTTGAATGTACATGACAAAGTTGGTCGAGTGACCAGTCGTAGAAAGTGTCCCACGCCTGGCACTCGTCTTATACACTGGGCAAGTGTAGCTGGGCAGTTTTTGGAACTGGTCAATACTGTTTGGTTTCAGCCAGATCTGAGACAAGGTTAAGGGTGAATACTGGGTCTGTTTGTATTCATGGTTCATTCAAAGAGAAACTGCCAAACAGTAGAGAGAGGAAAAACAATTATAAGAATTTTATAGAAATACTCCACTAACAAATAACTACTATATATTTTTAAAACATATTTTTTGAATTGATATTTTTTCAAAGGATACATTTGGCATGATATCAAACAAAATTTTGGGAGCTGATTCACCAATGACCATCTTGTCTCTGTCCCATCTGGCACCTTCCATAAACAGCCCCTGATAACATAGAGATAGAAACAAACTATTCAAACTGTTACAGGTATAATAACTTTCCCATTTGACTAAATATACTTCTCCCAAATAGATGAAAAAACTTAGTTTATGCTAAACTTTTTTTTGCCCCCAATTTAATACGTAGTATAAGAATATACAAATTATAAGAAGATACGTAGTAAAAGAAGATACAAAGTATAAGAAGATATGTATAGTTCAAATGAATATAATTCAAAGCTCACATAAACAAAGGCTCCATCTTCAGGTCTGCCCACTGGGTTATCTTTCAAAACTTCAAATTCAAAGCCCACAAGGTCAATGGGGATTGTTGTCTTTCTGGCATAGTTCTGGGAAACACCTAAATACAAGCAGTACGATAACAGAAACACCTAAATACAAGCAGTAGGATAACAGAAACACCTAAATACAAGCAGTACGATAACAAAATATTTACACAGAGAAATTATTGGGTATGAATTAAACGTTAATAAAACCTAAGCATGATTTTTCAATTAAACTACAGTGACACCCGGTTAAGTCAACGGCGTTGGGGTATGAAAAATGGCACCGAGGTAAACCGATCATTGAGTTCAACAAAAACCAATATGACGGCAAAATATTAACATGCGCTTGAATTTTCTTTATATACATGATGTGCGTTAATTAGTGATGGGACGATTAATCAGAATATCGGGACCCTAATATTTCTTCTCTCTTTCCTAAGGTTAAGATCGTTAGTTTTTAAGGACCATTTAAATATAGCTATTTTATTATAACCCAGGGTTCCCACTCAGTCGGGAATTCTTAAAATAATTTTCCCGGTCTTGAAAGTCGGGAAAAGTTATGACTAGTCGGAAATTTATATATATATATTTTTTTTGCCGAAGTAAATGACTTTGATTACGTCTCTGTGGTCATGTTTCGATTCCATTTAATAAAAAAAAGTTACCAGTTTATAATTGTCTGCGCATGCGTTAAAGGTCAAATTTTTCACCTCGCCTCGTCCCATGGCGCATGTGGTGTGGTATGTCACCGCCGCTCGCGTTTGCAATGCCCGTCGAATCGGCGAATTAAAAAAAAATAAACATATCAATATGGTAATTTTATGTTTAATGCTTTTGACGTGCAGGATATCTGTCACTATGAGACCGCACTCGAATTTCCTCCCGTCAATCAAATGATACGTGTAAATTGTAATATAAATAGTAACAAATGCGGCCTACCTTATCAGAATTCGACCTACAACAGTGATGACGTGTATATTATATATATACTAGAATATTAAGAAAATGATTTGATTTCACCGTCACGCGCGTGTTAGTTGCAGTCACGTATCTTACTGGTAACAAAGCAACAAAAAACTTTTAAAAGAATAATAATAATTTTTTATTTAATTATATAAAAACCACCGTTGATTCTCGATACAAACCTTTCTTTTCTTTTCTAAAGATATTCGTTTATCTTAAAAAATAATATGATAAATGCATCAGAAAATGAATTAAGTTTAATAATAATATAACATGCACAGCGAAATAATGACGGATTAATGACCACTAATTCGATTTTCGAGTACCTCTGGTGAATACATACTCAAACTAATTTACACATGGAATTAAATTGAAAGTAAAAACATCCGGTAATTTTTATTGAAATCTTGTAGAATCACACAATAGTCGGAGATCTCGAAGAAAGCGAGATGTCAACACTGTTTTGAACTAAAAATGTGCATTGCTAGGTGAACAGACGGGGATCGAGCTAACCGACGTTACGTTGCAAATTTGGCACTCTTTTGTGCTCGAAATATTAGGGCTCGACGACTTAAAAAAATCGAATTAACCGATGATAAAAGACAAAGGGAGAATTGGGCGGTTCCAAAAAAAAACATCGACTTAATAGAGCTGACGAGTTAAGCGGGCTCGAGTTAAGTGGGTTCCACTGTAAATATATTTACTAGTTTCCCTGTATATTAGTAATAAAGAATAAAGCCTGGCAACTCACCAGTGAGGAAAGACTGAGTGAAGTAAAAACTGGCAACTCACCAGTGAGGAAAGACTGAGTGAAGTAAAAACTGGCAACTCACCGGTAAGGAAAGACTGAGTGAAGTAAAACCCAGACAGCCAAAAACTTGATGGAGCTCCATTATCAATCCAATCTTGGAAAAACTTCAATCTATGAAACAAATACATGTATAAAACTTCAATCTATGAAACAAATACATGTATTAAAAAAAATATAATTGAAAAACATGTTCTGTGGGATGAATGTTTTATATTATATAAGGTGAGCCATTAAGTTTAGATATGTTTTATATTATATAAGGTGAGCCATTAAGTTTAAATATGTTTTATATTATATAAGTGTAACCATTAAGTTTAAATATGTTTTATATTATATAAGTGTAACCATTAAGTTTAAATATGTTTTATATTATATAAGGTGAGCCATTAAGTTTAAATATGTTTTATATTATATAATGTGAGCCATTAAGTTTAAATATGTTTTATATTATATAAGTGTAGCCATTAAGTTTAAATTCTGAATAAAACTCTCCTAAAAACATTAAAACAAAATTGAATAATTGGCCAATAACTAGAGGTCTGACCTGGCCAATAACTAGAGGTCTGACCTGGCCAATAACTAGAGGTCTGACCTGGCCAATAACTAGAGGTCTGACCTGGCCAATAACTAGAGGTCTGACCTGGCCAATAACTAGAGGTCTGACCTGGCCAATAACTAGAGGTCTGACCTGGCCAATAACTAGAGGTCTGACCTGGCCAATAACTAGAGGTCTGACCTGGCCAATAACTAGAGGTCTGACCTGGCCAAATAACTAGAGGTCTGACCTGGCCAATAACTAGAGGTTTGACCTGGCCAACAACTAGAGGTCTGACCTGGCCAATAAATCTGCCACATAGCTGCCCAGAGGTTTGAGACTTGGGTATGACTTGGAGGCCCAGGATGCTGGGACTTTGCCAACAAGCATGCTGTTAAATACTTCCTCCAGCTCAGATGACATCACAACCAGACCTAAAGATTTAAAGCAATAGATTTTTTAAAGAAGTAAATTAATTCTTTGTCTCTTAAAAGTTCACCAATAACCAATTCAACAATTTGTTTCTACCTACCCTAATTACAGTCACACCCAATATTATAAAATATAATTCTCCCCTCTTTAATCATTAGTTTTAGCTTTTTTAAATTAATTTTTATAACAGTAACACTAGGCTCGTTAATAGTAAATTCTATTATACAACAGACCTAAGCTAATTAATTTAATTGCAGTAACGCAATTAAAGTACCATCTGCTAAATTTAAAACGGTTTTTGTTAAGCAGTATTCTAGAAATGATATGGATTAAAATCTCAATCTAAATGGTGACTCGTGTCCTGACCTTTGATAGCTTTCCTCATGTTGATCAATGTTTTCCTGACCACAGAAATGAGATTGTTGAATCGTATGAGCTCCTGTCTCAGTACGGTGTTCATAGATTCCTCATACACTACAGGATATTTGTTGATCACCTGTCAATCATCACATCGTCATATAGTTAGGGTATTTGATTTTTACTAATACAGTTATACTTTTAATATTTTAATTAGATCTGAATTTATACCAAAGGAGTGAGGCCTCAAATTTCAACAAATTATGTAAGTCCACGATTATGTACACATCACTTAATCATCTATTTCATTTTGTTTTCCTTTTTCCATTATTGAACCAGTCTGATAATAAAACAACTCACGAATTCCAAGTCAAAGTTTTGTGGGAGTTTGCTGAGAATGTCCGCTGCCAGGTTTTCCATGGCGTTTCCTGAGCTCTGACCTCCACCTCCAGATTGCCGAGGTAATGTCAACAATATGCTTTCAAAAAGCTGAAGATATAAGTTTCATAAAAATCGGAAATGCAAGTCGCAATTTAAAAGTCCTAATAGATTAACATATATCAAAATGTTTAATTTTTAGTATTTTACCAAAAATATTTTTCATATCAATGTAAATGAATTAAATATTACCAGAGCAGTTTCTTTGTTATCTAATTAAATATTACCAGAACAGTTTCTTTGTTATCTAATTAAATATTACCAGAGCAGTTTCTTTGTTATCTAAATAAATATTACCAGAACAGTTTCTTTGTTATCTTTTGTAATATCAGCATTTTCATGAAGTCCAAATACTTCTGGCAATGCTATAAAGGGAAGAGTTCTGATGTACTCAATGTAGCTTTGATAAGGTCCCTCAGGTGGGGCATAGTAGAGACCACTGGATGACAGTCTTGATTGGTGCAAGGGCAAAGGTCAAGGATTAAACACAATAAAACTCACAGTTGAAACAATTTATCATCAAATGGAGACTTCTCAAGATAACCATTTTAAAATGTTTAGAAGCTTTTAATAAATTTAACCAGCTTGAATAATATAATGATAATAATATAATGATAATAATATACTGATAATAATATACTGATAATAATATAATGATAAGAATATACTGATAATAATATAATTGAGACAAATTCACAACTCACTTGTATTTGTCATCTAAAACAATTCTTTCACTGTAGAAAACTGACAAAAGTGAGTTCAGCAGACGTCGGTCCTTGTCATCAGTAACACGACCGCCGTAGTTACATTCTCCTGTTAAATAGGTCAGGGCTGGCAAGGGGAGGTCATCATAGTCATTTAAAAACATCTGTGAGGAAAGATAAGTTTCAGTCCATATTTACCTGATCGTGTATCAAAGCATGGAAAATAAAAATAGGCAAATTGAAATTAAATGCAGGTCAGAAGTATAAGAGGAGATGGTCAGTAGTATAAGAGGAGATGGTCAGTAGTATAAGAGGAGATGGTCAGTAGTATAAGAGGAGATGGTCAGTAGTATAAGAGGATATGGTCAGTAGTATAAGAGGATATGGTCAGTAGTATAAGAGGATATGGTCAGTAGTATAGAGATGAGAGGAGATGGTCAGTAGTATAAGAGGAGATGGCCAGTAGTATAAGAGGAGATGGTCAGTAGTATAAGAGGAGATGGCCTCTATTCAAATGATAAAAGAAAAATAAATCTTTATAAAACATTACAAGTTCTTGAATAAAACAACAACATAAAAACTTATTTTAAACATTTTCATCCAGTTAACAAACCACAAACCTGCATTTGTCTCATACTGATTCTCAAATCAGATTCGTTAAATTCATACGGAATGTTCCATCCCAATGGTCCAAATTTTCGCCTTTCTTGGACCAGTGCATGGAAAAAGCAAAGGCCAAACAACATCTTATGCCATGCTTTCGGCTGGGAAAAAGGTAAGAAATAAAATAATAATATCTGATTAAACTAAATTCAATCAAACAGAAAAAACCCATAAACTGTAAGTTTTCAATTGATACCTTGGTTTAATCACTGACAAAAAAACCCCAAAAAACTTACATTATTATAAAAAAAAATATTTTTTAACAAAATTAATAGCAAATTTTTTAGACCAAAATGTAGGGTCATTGACCTACTTTATTACAGCCTTCCCAGAAGGCCTGGTCAGAAATAGGATCATTGAGATATGACCTCAGGAGATTGGCTCGGAGACCTTTGGGAGGTTCATTGGTCATTTTGACACCTGGAAATGATTGAAAAGTCGGTACATTAAATAAACAATTACGCACAAAAATTGTAATGACGAATTCAATAAATCCTTAGGAAGTCTGAAATACTTTTAGAAAAATTTAATAAATCATGTTAAAGAATTCTTTTACAATCAAGCATGAATTAAGTAATTCAAAGATAAATTAAATTTTAGGCAACCCACCATTTTGTAGAATTGACACAGGGAAGCTGTCCGAGGGATAACTTGTTAGCCAAAGCCTAAAATCTTCATTGGTTGATTCTGGAACTATCACCTACACAACGGTCGGCAAAGACAGATTTTGATGTAAACAAAATTATTTTCTTTAAGTGACGATTTCTGAACCAATATATTATGATAACAAAGAAGCACAAAACAAAAAAACGTCCATAATGGCAGAGATAAAATGCACGTAATGATGATCTATATCAGTGGTCAGAAATTGCTTAGGCCACCAACAAATTTCTTTGTGTCTACGTTAACCTTGATTATAAAGAAAAAAATAATATATAACTATAAATATAAGAAGTAAAAATTAAATTCTCATTTTGTAACAGATTAATTTTGTGAAAATAAAAGTTAACATTACCAATTATTTGGTACCATGACTCATAAGGAGATTATTTGGAACTGTCTTTGGGGTAAAAATGTTTATGATTTGATTTGATGTTTTTTCAGTGAAATATTCTTGCAAAAAGTAGGGCAGCAACAATTTTTATGGCTGGCTTATGAGAAATGTTGAACATTTGTGACTGGTACTAATGATTTCATGTCTATCAGGTGATTGGTGCTAATGATTTCATGTCACCCAGGTGATTGGTGCTAATGATTTCATGTCACCCAGGTGATTGGTGCTAATGATTTCATGTCACCCAGGTGATTGGTGCTAATGATTTCATGTCACCCAGGTGATTGGTGCTAATGATTTTATGTCTATCAGGTGATTGGTGCTAATGATTTCATGTCACCCAGGTGATTTGTGCTAATGATTTCATGTCTATCAGGTGATTGGCACTAATGATTTCATGTCAACCAGGTGATTGGTGCTAATGATTTCATGTCACCCAGGTGATTGGTGCTGATGATTTCATGTCACCCAGGTGATTGGTGCTAATGATTTCATGTCTATCAGGTGATTGGTGCTAATGATTTCATGTCACCCAGGTGATTGGTGCTGATGATTTCATGTCACCCAGGTGATTGGTGCGAATGATTTCATGTCTATCAGGTGATTGGTGCTGATGATTTCATGTCACCCAGGTGATTGGTGCTAATGATTTCATGTCAACCAGGTGATTGGTGCTAATGATTTCATGTTACCCAGGTGATTGGTGCTGATGATTTCATGTCTATCAGGTGATTGGTGCTAATGATTTCATGTCACCCAGGTGATTGGTGCTGATGATTTCATGTCACCCAGGTGATTGGTGCTAATGATTTCATGTCTATCAGGTGATTGGTGCTAATGATTTCATGTCATCCAGGTGATTGGTGCTGATGATTTCATGTCACCCAGGTGATTGGTGCTAATGATTTCATGTCACCCAGGTGATTGGCGCTAATGATTTCATGTCACCCAGGTGATTGGCACTAATGATTTCATGTCACCCAGGTGATTGGTGCTGATGATTTCATGTCACCCAGGTTATTGGTGCTAATGATTTCATGTCAACCAGGTGATTGGCACTAATGATTTCATGTCTATCAGGTGATTGGTGCTAATGATTTCATGTCAACCAGGTGATTGGCACTAATGATTTCATGTCACCCAGGTGATTGGCACTAATGATTTCATGTCAACCAGGTGATTGGCACTAATGATTTCATGTCTATCAGGTGATTGGTGCTAATGATTTCATGTCACCCAGGTGATTGGTGCTGATGATTTCATGTCACTCAGGTGATTGGTGCTAATGATTTCATGTCTATCAGGTGATTGGTGCTAATGATTTCATGTCACCCAGGTGATTGGTGCTAATGATTTCATGTCACCCAGGTGATTGGTGCTAATGATTTCATGTCACCCAGGTGATTGGTGCTAATGATTTCATGTCTATCAGGTGATTGGTGCTAATGATTTCATGTCACCCAGGTGATTTGTGCTAATGATTTCATGTCTATCAGGTGATTGGCACTAATGATTTCATGTCAACCAGGTGATTGGTGCTAATGATTTCATGTCACCCAGGTGATTGGTGCTGATGATTTCATGTCACCCAGGTGATTGGTGCTAATGATTTCATGTCTATCAGGTGATTGGTGCTAATGATTTCATGTCACCCAGGTGATTGGTGCTGATGATTTCATGTCACCCAGGTGATTGGTGCGAATGATTTCATGTCTATCAGGTGATTGGTGCTGATGATTTCATGTCACCCAGGTGATTGGTGCTGATGATTTCATGTCACCCAGGTGATTGGTGCTAATGATTTCATGTCTATCAGGTGATTGGTGCTAATGATTTCATGTCACCCAGGTGATTGGTGCTAATGATTTCATGTCACCCAGGTGATTGATGCTAATGATTTCATGTCACCCAGGTGATTGGTGCTAATGATTTCATGTCTATCAGGTGATTGGTGCTAATGATTTCATGTCACCCAGGTGATTTGTGCTAATGATTTCATGTCTATCAGGTGATTGGCACTAATGATTTCATGTCACCCAGGTGATTGGTGCTAATGATTTCATGTCACCCAGGTGATTGGTGCTGATGATTTCATGTCACCCAGGTGATTGGTGCTAATGATTTCATGTCTATCAGGTGATTGGTGCTAATGATTTCATGTCACCCAGGTGATTGGTGCTGATGATTTCATGTCACCCAGGTGATTGGTGCGAATGATTTCATGTCTATCAGGTGATTGGTGCTGATGATTTCATGTCACCCAGGTGATTGGTGCTAATGATTTCATGTCAACCAGGTGATTGGTGCTAATGATTTCATGTTACCCAGGTGATTGGTGCTGATGATTTCATGTCTATCAGGTGATTGGTGCTAATGATTTCATGTCACCCAGGTGATTGGTGCTGATGATTTCATGTCACCCAGGTGATTGGTGCTAATGATTTCATGTCTATCAGGTGATTGGTGCTAATGATTTCATGTCATCCAGGTGATTGGTGCTGATGATTTCATGTCACCCAGGTGATTGGTGCTAATGATTTCATGTCACCCAGGTGATTGGCGCTAATGATTTCATGTCACCCAGGTGATTGGCACTAATGATTTCATGTCACCCAGGTGATTGGTGCTGATGATTTCATGTCACCCAGGTTATTGGTGCTAATGATTTCATGTCAACCAGGTGATTGGCACTAATGATTTCATGTCTATCAGGTGATTGGTGCTAATGATTTCATGTCAACCAGGTGATTGGCACTAATGATTTCATGTCACCCAGGTGATTGGCACTAATGATTTCATGTCAACCAGGTGATTGGCACTAATGATTTCATGTCTATCAGGTGATTGGTGCTAATGATTTCATGTCACCCAGGTGATTGGTGCTGATGATTTCATGTCACTCAGGTGATTGGTGCTAATGATTTCATGTCTATCAGGTGATTGGTGCTAATGATTTCATGTCATCCAGGTGATTGGTGCTGATGATTTCATGTCACCCAGGTGATTGGTGCTAATGATTTCATGTCACCCAGGTGATTGGCGCTAATGATTTCATGTCACCCAGGTGATTGGCACTAATGATTTCATGTCACCCAGGTGATTGGTGCTGATGATTTCATGTCACCCAGGTTATTGGTGCTAATGATTTCATGTCAACCAGGTGATTGGCACTAATGATTTCATGTCTATCAGGTGATTGGTGCTAATGATTTCATGTCAACCAGGTGATTGGCACTAATGATTTCATGTCACCCAGGTGATTGGCACTAATGATTTCATGTCAACCAGGTGATTGGCACTAATGATTTCATGTCTATCAGGTGATTGGTGCTAATGATTTCATGTCAACCAGGTGATTGGTGCCAATGATTTCATTTTATAAATAGTTTAACATGAACCCATGTTTCAAGTCATCTTTATATTTAACTTTAATATAAGTTCTTTTCTAACCTCTTCACAGATTTTTTCTAGTTTGGGCATCCAGCTTGTGGCCAGGTGACAGTTCTGTAGCACGACCCACGAGCCGTCACTAATGGCTCTGTCAATCATTTTGGCTGCAATCGGTCCCTGTGTTCACAAAACAAAAAGTTTATTAGATTCAGGAGGAGCTTCCTCTTGGACTATTTGAGAAAAATAAAATGCTGACGCCATACACCACCAAGCTTTACCTAACTTAGCCTACCCTAACCCTTACCTTAACCCTTATCCTTACCCTAATCCTTACCCTAACCTTAACCCATACCCTAATCCTTACCCTAACCTTAACCCTTACCCTAATCCTTACCTTAACCCTTACTCTAATCCTTACCTTAACCCTTACCCTAACCCTTACCTAACCTTAACCCTTACCCTAATCCTTACCCTAACCTTAACCCTTACTCTAACCCTTACCCTAACCTTAACCCTTACTCTAACCCTTACCCTAACCTTAACCCTTACTCTAACCCTTACCCTTACCCTAACCGTAACCTTAATTCTAGCCCTATGCCTAACCCATACCTGTCCTTGACCCAGTGATATCGTCTGTATCATGTTGCCCTTGTAACCTTTGTCTTCTCCAAACTTGAGCAGCGCCATCATAGGATCAGCACCAGGGGAGAGAATGAAAATGAGGGGAGCACAGCAATTAGAGTCAGCAAATGACCCTGGCAGGTCAAAGGTCGGTGGTTCAATGTAGGCTTGACCCATATTCTCCACAATGAAGTTTTGAACAGCCGGAACTATTTTATCTGGGCGAAAACATCTGAGAACAATCATGGCATCGAGGCCGGACAGCGAGTCCCACGGCGTCGGTAGTTTGTAGTTGTGTGGGGCAGAGTTGTCATAGAACTTCTTCCATGTCTCCGGCTGTTTGTTTACATCTGTTGGCAACGTAAAACAAAATAGTGTTAAATAATACCATAGACAAACATCTATTACACATTTTTAATTTAAATCAGGATTTTACATCTATTCTCTGTAAAAACATTTTTTAAATGCATTTCTTTATTTACTGCTAAAAATGTTGATGCTTGAAAAATGTTTTGGTGTCATCAGATGTTTTTTTATTAATGTGAACAAAAAACTGTTGTTAGTTCATTTATCATAAAATCAGAAACATTAACTTATAAACAAGAACTGAAGATTTTGTTTTTGATTTGATGTGACAAAATGAGGCATGTCTTTAGGCCAAAGGTTACTCACGATCTTTCAAGCCCTTCAGGTTGGGAAGATTGGAAGCGCGCACAATTTCTGACCAAGCTTTGTCAGACAACCAGGCGGGTGCAGGGTTGGGTAGGGGATTATCTAAAGCAACTCCGCCGGTCAGCAGGAATCTCCAGACATTTTCATCAATCTTGCCTCTGTCAAACGAAATGGCGGTGACATCAGAAATCTTGGCAATGAACCAGACCAAATGTAACCAACTACCAAAGTTTCTCTTAACACTTTTTCAGTAACACATGACCAGTAACACATGACCAGTAACACATGACCAGTAACACATGACCAGTAACACATGACCAGTAACACATGACCAGTAACACATTACCAGTAACACATGACCAGTAACACATGACCAGTAACACATTACCAGTAACACATTACCAGTAACACATGACCAGTAACACATGACCAGTAACACATGACCAGTAACACATGACCAGTAACACATGACCAGTAACACATTACCAGTAACACATGACCAGCAACACATGACCAGCAACACATTACCAGTAACACATTACCAGTAACACATTACCAGTAACACATTACCAGTAACACATTACCAGTAACACATTACCAGTAACACATTACCAGTAACACATGACCAGTAACACATGACCAGTAACACATGACCAGTAACACATTACCAGTAACACATTACCAGTAACACATTACCAGTAACACATTACCAGTAACACATTACCAGTAACACATGACCAGTAACACATGACCAGTAACACATTACCAGTAACACATTACCAGTAACACATTACCAGTAACACATTACCAGTAACACATTACCAGTAACACATTACCAGTAACACATTACCAGTAACACATGACCAGTAACACATTACCAGTAACACATTACCAGTAACACATTACCAGTAACACATTACCAGATCTTCAAAGCCTCCAAAGAAGATGGCATCTGTTTATTTATTATTTATGCTTCAGTTGATAGACTTAAACCTAAACCACAATCCTGTCAATCAAATCAGTTGATAGACTTAAACCTAAACCACAATCCTGTCAATCAAATCAGTTGATAGACTTAAACCTAAACCACAATCCTGTCAATCAAATCAGTTGATAGACTTAAACCTAAACCACAATCCTGTCAATCAAATCAGTTGATAGACTTAAACCTAAACCACAATCCTGTCAATCAAATCAGTTGATAGACTTAAACCTAAACCACAATCCTGTCAATCAAATCAGTTGATAGACTTAAACCTAAACCACAATCCTGTCAATCAAATCAGTTGATAGACTTAAACCTAAACCACAATCCTGTCAATCAAATCAGTTGATAGACTTAAACCTAAACCACAATCCTGTC